>CAXITT010000051.1:53395-105072 GCA_964033795.1 Lymnaea stagnalis | reverse complement strand
CCCTCTATGTCTCTCTCCCCCCCTCTCTCTCTCTCTCCCCCCCTCTATGTCTCTCTCCCTCCCTCTATGTCTCTCTCCCTCCCTCTATGTCTCTCTCCCTCCCTCTATGTCTCTCTCCCTCCCTCTATGTCTCTCCCCCCCCCTCTATGTCTCTCTTCCTCATTCTCACACTCTCTTTCTTTAAAAATAAATGTATTTATTATTTCTCTCCTGATTTAGATTGATTGAATAATTCCCCATTACAATGACCGTTCCTAATAAAGATTGGATCTAACTCAATTTCAGAAGTAATGAACATATTGTTACCAGTAGTGACACTAGATACACCCAACATACACAACATACTAATACCAGTAGTAACACTAGATACACCCGATATACACTACCCAACCATACAGACCCATACTAGACTTAACTTATTTCAGAAAACCCCTGCAAGATACACGCCCCACAAGACACATCTCACTAGACACATCTCACTAGAAACATCCCACTAGACACATCCCACTAGACACACCCACGAGACACGCCCCACTAGACACATCCCACTAGACACATCCCACTAGACACATCCCACTAGACACATCCCACTAGACACATCCCACTAGACACATCCCACTAGACACACCCACGAGACACGCCCCACTAGACACATTCCACTAGACACATTCTTGTCACAACGTGCACACACATCCCTCATCAGAGACACCACCCTCAAGACACACACACCCATTAGATACTTCGACACCATACACGCACCCACCAGAATCACCCTTACTATACAACCTGCATACATCCACCCCCATCAGACCACACCCCCATCAGACCAAACCCCCATCAGACCACACCCCCATCAGACCACACCCCCATCAGACCACACACCCCATAAGACACACCACTATCAGACACTCCGCATCGGCCTTACCCCAACTGGGTAAAACCCTTTTAAATAAGTACACATTAGACTCATACTAAAAGGAAGCATCATAATTAGACACACATCCATCAGACACGCATCCACCAGACACACACACAACAGACACACATCAGACACCAAAAACCACCAGAAACATGCCAACAGACACAAACACATCAACCAGACATACACTCAGCAGACACACACCACAAACAAACCATATGCACACCAAACACATCCAACAGGCACACACACACAAAACACAACCACCCACTAGAAACACTCACCATACAAGCATTTCACTGACAAACATCAGACACACCACAGACAGACATCAGACACACCACAGACAGACATCAGACACACCACAGACAGACATCAGACACACCACAGACAGACATCAGAAACACCATAGACAAACATCAGACACACCACAGACAAACATCAGACACACACGTACACCTGGCACAAACAAAACCACCACACAACCTCCACTCATGTTTTCGTCAGACATCCCCCCTCCCCCCGTTCTAACAGATCCCCAACGGACACACCTATTCTAGTCACACCTAAACCAGGCACATCACCCACCACACAGAGCAGCAGTTGGCTAAGGTTACCACCACACAGAGCAGCAGTTGACTAGGGTTACTTGGATGTTTCCTCGGACAACAGAACCACTTACTTTATGGGGGGATATCTTCCATTACTCAATTATGCAACCTTGTTTATTTTATGTCTTCCATTGAGGCGGTAATGCAAATGTCAATATAAATATACCACAAATAAATGCTGTCATCTCCAGACCTTTTTCTGTTTTGATCTTTTTATTGACACACCACACGAAAGTTTACAGTTTCTGAAATCCCACTCAACGTGTTTCGTAATTCCCACCTTAGACGTGACCTACTTCCAATATTAATCTTGAAATCCGCCCCACTTCTGATATTTGCATACAAGATGTTGTGAGCACGCACACGATATCCTCAGCGTAGACTCATCTCGTTGACACCTACAAGATGTTGTGAGCACGCACACGATATTCTCAGCGTAGACTCATCTCGTTGACACCTACAAGATGTTGTGAGCACGCACACGATATTCTCAGCGTAGACTCATCTCGTTGACACCTACAAGATTGCTAGCCGTCCTGGATACAAAGCCAGGTGGTGATGGTTATAGAAAACTATCAAGACGTTATCGAGAATGTTCCATATCCACAACTTATAGATCCCTCCCCCCTCTAACACCCGATGAACTAGGCCTGGAAAGAATCGGTTAACAGTTCACTTAGATATTGTTCTTCGTCCACAAGGGGACATACCGAACTGAGTTGTCTCTTGAGCCTGACTCTCATATAATTTACACATGGCAGTGAACCAGACTCTCATACAATTTACACATGGCAGTGAACTAGACTCTCATACAATTTACACATGGCCGTGAACTAGACTCTCATACAATTTACACATGGCAGTGAACTAGACTCTCATACAATTTACACATGGCAGTGAACCAGACTCTCATACAATTTACCCAAGACAGTGCAAGACTTTCATACAATTTACCCAAGGCAGTTTACCTGACTCTCATACAATTTACCCAAGCCAGTGACTCACACACACCAACACACCCAAACTATAATACTTGTTATATAATTGTAATCAAAAGAATTGTACAGTCTTGACGTAAAGGTCAATAACTTGTTTAAAACTGGAAAATATATATTGTCATATATTAGGCTATAAAATGATTGTTAAAAGATATTAAATAAATATCAACATCATCATAGTATTTATATTTTATAAATACCTATTTGTACATAATTAAAAAGAATTAAATAATAATTTCAAAAATTGTAAAGCAAATGTGACCATTCTCTAAGGCTTCCCCCCCCCCCATTAATATTCACCTTTCACTATAACAACATGTATGTGCAAAATAATGATTAATGAAAATTTATTTCACAAAAGAATGATTTAAATAAACCTAGGATCCCACCCCCCCTCTTTTTTTTTAATAATACCATTCCCTTATTTTTTTTTTACCACAAAACTATTTACCTTCCCCTTTGACTTAAGGAAATTTCAGTTTTGGAAATATTGGACGACTAAGTTATCATGCAGCTGGGAACAGTTCTTGCAGAGGATTTGTTATATATGTTACCGGCAATGTGTGAAATGCAGGCATTGTATAGAATGCCTAGGCATTCTATAGAATGTCTGGCGGTTTTAAGCAAAGTATGAAATATTTTATTTTCGTGATCAAGTTACATACTTTTCCATAGACATTATTTACATTGCCTAGGTATTATATATAATGACAAATATACTTCAGGCAAAGTTTCAAACGAGCGTAAAGAATTTTTTTTTAAATTGGAAAAACACATTTTAATACGAAAGAAAACAATAAAACTGGCAAGCAAAGGTGTCATTGAGCTACTTGTTGCAGCAAGTAAGGCAAGCAAAGGTGTCATCGAGCTACTTGTTGCAGCAAGTAAGGCAAGCAAATGTGTCATTGAGCTACTTGTTGCAGCAAGTAAGGCAAGCAAAGGTGTCATTGAGCTACTTGTTGCAGCAAGTAAGGCTGGAGTGGCATTTTGAATTGCACTTAATTTTCTTTTTCAAACAAAGACACTTCATGTTTTGGCACCTGGTCTTGCACATACACCTCAAGTATCTTTGACCGCTTCCTGTTGACTGAGAGATAGCAGCAGATCGGAGAGGTATTTCATGGGCCAGGAGGTCTTAAACTCTCAAAAAATCTTTTGGACATACAGCGAACTGTGATCTCGAATATAATTGTTTCAAGATTCCTTGTGCAGTTCGAAGTCGGTAAAAGCCGTCTTCTTTCTCTGTCATAACAACTGCCAACAGATTGCGCGAGTCACCCCGTCCCTTGTCAACGTCAGGAATAGGAACTCGCACAGTGGCTCCTACAGGTGCAGGCGGGAACTTTTTGTCAGAGTTTATTTTCATTTTTTGGCATGGATTTCAAGGTTCGATTTAGATTCTTTTCTAGCCTCTATAACTCTCTTTATCTTGAAACACAAGCTGCACAAAATACCAACACCATAACCTTCTAGTTCCTCGTCTCCATCGTCTTTAGCAGCATACCCACAGATCACATGAACATTACGGTGAAAGTTTCGGCACATATGGGCACCGCTGCTTTCTTTTAAGCAGACACAACAAACACCAGAAGTGGAAGGCTCTTCGGTAACCATGAAGTCACAATCAGTTTGGTTTCCTCCATTACTGGTTGCATTCTCTTCAGTATTCTGTGTAGTTGGCTCTGTACCTTGCATCTGACGATTTGCTTCTTCCTGCTGTGTTGTTTTTACGTTTTCTATTATTTTTTCGAGTTCTTCCTCAGTCTGTATGTCTTGCAAAACGTCCAGGGGTATGGAAGACGTTGCAAGGCCCACTTTAGCTTTGCAGCCAAACAGAGCTTCATAAGGCGTTCTCTTGATCCCAGAATGAAAGGCCCTGTTCATCATAAGTTGGATGAATCGTAATCCTTCAGCCCAGTTGTCAGTTTTTTTCATCTTGCATCCAAGCACATAGCATGTTTTCGATGTCTTGATTAGCTCTTTCGACACTGCCCTGGCTTTGTGAGTGGCGCGGTTTACCATGGACGATCTTCAATTTGGGCCAGTAATCCTTTAGGCTGTTAACCACATTGTTGGTAAATTCCCGGCCATTATCGGACTGTAGAATTGATGGAGCGCCAAGCAACGTAAATATTTCCACTAATGTGTAGGCTACCTCTTCCGCCCTCTTGGATGTTAAGCCCTCAGGACCACAAACTTTGGGAGATGATCTTGGTACACCATTATAAATTTATATTCCATGTCAGGAGGGGATTGAAAATCGATAAGATCGACCTGACCACGGGAGTTGAATTCAGCAAAAATCATAGGCTTCACCACAACACTCTTTGTGACACCTTTTTGTTTCTTCTGGCACGGCTCACAAAGGTGGAGGTAAAGTTCAATATCATTACGTGTAATGTTCTTATACTTGTGTGAAAGTTCTTTCAAACATTCTGTCCCTTCCTCCATGTCCCACTGCCAAATGAGCCTCGTGAAGTACGTCAAATAATTCCGAATCTGTGACATAGAACTGAATAGCACTGTCGCCTTCTTTAACAGGAAAGATCAACTTACTTTCGTTCTCTACCGCCATTACATCATAGCGTTTCAGGAGGCAATAGTCTCGTGGTTTCTTCTGATTTGTCATCCGAGCCATTTTCACATCATCCACCAATTTTTGGTAACTAGTTTCCGTTAGAGAAACGCAGTTTTTTGCCGTGTTGGCTCGCCATTGAGAAAGTTCATCGTAGAACCGCCGTTGCATGTAAACATGGCGTGATTCCTTATCTGAAGCTACGGTCTGATCTTCCTACATCTCAGCAGCCATCTTGGAACAATATGGGTAGCGTCTTTGGCGGCAGTACGAAGCACTTGTGTCGCGATCGCCACGCCACCACCAAGCAAAGAATCAAACATGAATTGCGAGGTGTTCTATACATTGCCGGGTCGCTCTTAGGCATTATATAGGATGCCTAGGAAATGTGTGAACTATAAACCATTTCATACTTTGCCTACGATTTTCAGGCATTCTATAGAATACCTAGGCATTCTATATAATGCCGGATTTCGCACATTGCCGGTAACATATATATATATAAATATTATCAATAAGGGAAGAAACTGTATATATTTCTGCTGAATAAAAAGGTGGTACCATTATCAAGATTATGTCCCTTCACTGAATGAAAAGAAACGTTCTAATTTTAACCCTGAGATTTGATGTTCTACCATTATTATTACAACATAACATTTGATTTTATAACATCATTATCCCAATCTAACATTTGATGTTCTAACATCATTATCCCCACCTAAAAGGTGATGTTCTAACATCATTTTCCACACCTAAAAGTTGATGTTCTAACATCATTTTCTACAACTTAAAGTTGATGTTCTAACATCATTTTCCACACCTAAAAGTTGATGTTCTAACATCATTTTCCACACCTAAAAGTTGATGTTCTAACATCATTATCCCCACCTAAAAGTTGATGTTCTAACATCATTATCCCCACCTAAAAGTTGATGTTCTAACATCATTATCCCCACCTAAAAGTTGATGTTCTAACATCATTTTCCCCACCTAAAAGTTGATGCCCTTACATCATTTTCCCCACCTAAAAGTTGATGTTCTACCATCATTTTCCCCACCTAAAAGTTGATGTTCTAACATCATTATCCCCACCTCAAAGTTGATGTTCTAACATCATTTTCCACACCTAAAAGTTGATGTTCTAACATCATTATCCCAACCTAAAAGTTGATGTTCTAACATCATTTTCCCCACCTAATAGTTGATGTTCTAACATCATTATCCCCACCTAATAGTTGATGTTCTAACATCATTTTCCCCACCTAAAGGTTGATGCTCTAACATCATTATCCCCACCTAAAAGTTGATGTTCTAATATCATTTTCCCCACCTAATAGTTGATGTTCTAACATCATTATCCCCACCTAAAAGTTGATGCTCTAACATCATTTTCCCCACTTAAAAGTTGATGTTCTAACATCATTTTCCCCACCTAAAAGTTGATGTTCTAACATCATTTTCAACACCTAAAAGTTGATGTTCTAACATCATTTTCCCCCACCTAAAAGTTGAAGTTCTAACATCATTTTCCCCACCTAAAAGTTGATGCTCTAACATCATTTTCCACACCTAAAAATTGATGTTCTAACATCATTTTCCCCACCTAAAAGTTGATGTTCTAACATCATTATCTCCACCTAAAAGTTGATGTTCTAACATCATTTTCAACACCTAAAAGTTGATGTTCTAACATCATTATCCCCACCTAAAAGTTGATGCTCTAACATCATTTTTCCCACCTAAAAAGTGATGTTCTAACATCATTTTCCACACCTCAAAGTTGATGCTCTAACATCATTTTCCCCACCTAAAAGTTGATGTTCGAACATCATTTTCCACACCTAAAAGTGGATGTTCTAACATCATTTTCCACACCTAAAAGTTGATGTTCTAACATCATTATCCCCACTTAAAAGTTGATGCTCTAACATCATTTTCCCCACCTAAAAGTTGATGTTCTAACATCATTTTCCACACTTAAAAGTTGATGCTCTAACATCATTTTCCCCACCTAAAAGTTGATGTTCTAACATCATTTTCCACACCTAAAAGTTGATGTTCTAACATCATTATCCCCACCTCAAAGTTGATGTTCTAACATCATTTTCCACACCTAAATTTGATGTTCTAACATCATTTTCCCCACCTAAAAGTTGATGTTCTATCATCATTTTCCCCACCTAAAAGTTGATGTTCTAACATCATTTTCCCCACCTAAAAGTTGATGTTTTAACATCATTATCCCCACCTAAAAGTTGATGTTCTAACATCATTTTCCCCACCTAAAAGTTGATGTTCTAACATCATTTTCCCCACCTAAAAGTTGATGTTCTACCATCATTTTCCCCACCTAAAAGTTGATGTTCTAACATCATTTTCTAGACCTAAAAGTTGATGTTCTAACATCATTATCCCCACCTAAAAGTTGATGTTCTAACATCATTTTCCACACTTAAAAGTTGATGCTCTAACATCATTTTCCCCACCTAAAAGTTGATGTTCTAACATCATTTTCCACCCCTAAAAGTTGATGTTCTAACATCATTATCCCCACCTCAAAGTTGATGTTCTAACATCATTTTCCCCACCTAAAAGTTGATGTTCTATCATTATTTTCCCCACCTAAAAGTTGATGTTCTAACATCATTTTCCCCACCTAAAAGTTGATGTTCTAACATCATTTTTCACACCTAAAAGTTGATGTTGTAACATCATTTTCAACACCTAAAAATTGATGTTCTAACATCATTTTCCCCACCTAAAAGTTGAAGTTCTAACATCATTTTCCCCACCTAAAAGTTGATGCTCTAACATCATTTTCCACACCTAAAAATTGATGTTCTAACATCATTTTCCCCACCTAAAAGTTGATGTTCTAACATCATTATCTCCACCTAAAAGTTGATGTTCTAACATCATTTTCAACACCTAAAAGTTGATGTTCTAACATCATTATCCCCACCTAAAAGTTGATGCTCTAACATCATTTTTCCCACCTAAAAAGTGATGTTCTAACATCATTTTCCACACCTCAAAGTTGATGCTCTAACATCATTTTCCCCACCTAAAAGTTGATGTTCGAACATCATTTTCCACACCTAAAAGTGGATGTTCTAACATCATTTTCCACACCTAAAAGTTGATGTTCTAACATCATTATCCCCACTTAAAAGTTGATGCTCTAACATCATTTTCCCCACCTAAAAGTTGATGTTCTAACATCATTTTCCACACTTAAAAGTTGATGCTCTAACATCATTTTCCCCACCTAAAAGTTGATGTTCTAACATTATTTTCCACCCCTAAAAGTTGATGTTCTAACATCATTATCCCCACCTCAAAGTTGATGTTCTAACATCATTTTCCACACCTAAAAGTTGATGTTCTAACATCATTTTCCCCACCTAAAATTTGATGTTCTATCATCATTTTCCCCACCTAAAAGTTGATGTTCTAACATCATTTTCCCCACCTAAAAGTTGATGTTTTAACATCATTATCCCCACCTAAAAGTTGATGTTTTAACATCATTTTCCCCACCTAAAAGTTGATGTTCTAACATCATTATCCCCACCTAAAAGTTGATGTTCTACCATCATTTTTCACACCTAAAAGTTGATGTTCTAACATCATTTTCCCCACCTAAAAGTTGATGTTCTAACATCATTTTCCCCACCTAAAAGTTGATGTTCTAACATCATTTTCCCCACCTAAAAGTTGATGTTCTAACATCATTATCCCCACCTAAAATTTGATGTTCTAACATCATTTTCCCCACCTAAAAGTTGATGTTCTAACATCATTTTCTACACCTAAAAGTTGATGTTCTAACATCATTTTCCCCACCTAAAAGTTGATGTTCTAACATCATTTTCTACACCTAAAAGTTGATGTTCTAACATCATTTTCCACACCTAAAAGTTGATGTTCTAACATCATTTTCCCCACCTAAAAGTTGATGTTCTAACATCATTTTCCCCACCTAAAAGTTGATGTTCTAACATCATTTTTCACACCTAAAAGTTGATGTTCTAACATCATTTTCAACACCTAAAAGTTGATGTTCTAACATCATTTTCCCCACCTAAAAGTTGATGTTCTAACATCATTTTCCACACCTAAAAGTTGATGTTCTAACATCATTTTCCACACCTAAAAGTTGATGTTCTAACATCATTTTCCACACCTAAAAGTTGATGTTCTAACATCATTTTCCACACCTAAAAGTAATGCTCTAACATCATTATCCCCACCTAATAGTTGATGTTCTAACATCATTTTCCACAACTAAAAGTTGATGCTCTAACATCATTTTCCACACCTAAAAGTTGATGCTCTAACATCATTTTCCCCACCTAAAAGTTGATGTTCTAACATCATTTTCCACACCTAAAAGTTGATGTTCTAACATCATTTTCCACACCTAAAAGTTGATGTTCTAACACCATTATCCCTTCCTAATATTTAATATTCAAACATCATTATTACAAACTATGACTGCCATCAAATGTTAGACTCTAGCAATGCGTGAACTTCCCATCTACCAGATGCTCTACCATTTTTATCTCATCCTAACAAATGATGCGCTACCATCATTATACTATCCTAACATTTGACGCTCTACCATATTTATACAATCCTAACATATGAATCTTTACTATCACTATACCATCCTAACATTTGATGCTCTACCATCTTTATCCCATCATAACATTTAATTATCTACCCATCTCCCCTCATGAGCCGATCCTAACATTTGATGTTCTAACCATGATTATTCCATCCTAACATCTAATCTGCTGTGATAACACAGGACACGTATCAATGAACAAAGAAACAGTTACAGGTAACCAACACGATGCTTTAATTAGAGAATCTCTACCAGGTGGTTTGGGGGGAGGAGGACGTTGTGGAGGGGGGGCGGTGGAGGAGGTCACTCGTCTATCATCATTTTAACGTCTGCTCATTGTCTACTTTCTTCTTGTATTTGACTTTTAGAGAATACACTCCTTAGTGTACTGGCCTCCATGTTAAATTCTGGTGTCACATTTTATGCGTGACCTTCGAACTTTCTAATTAAGTAATTCAGAAAATTGGTGATGTTATCAATGTTCATCGTAATACAGACATTCGGATATGTATCTTTATGTTGTTGTTTTGTTTGTTTTTTGTTTTTTATTTATTTTTATTTTTTAAATTTTAATTAGTCTAATTCTGATTTCGTTTGACAATGTTTGATAGACAGAGCTGAAATGACATCAGTACAGGACTGTCTAATATTTAATGACAATTAGACATTTTGTCAATTAGATAATTAGACACGAACAATTTGTGTCAATATAAAAAAATAAGTTAAGCTTTAAAAATAATTTTACATATTATGATGCTCTACCAACTTTATCCCATCCTAAAATTTAATTGTCTACCCTTATGATCCCATCCTAAGATCTAATGTTTTACCAATGTTTGGCCAGCTATATCGAGTAGATGGGAAATCCACGCATTGCTGTCGCCAATGTTTGGCCAGCTATATCTAGTAGATGGTAAATCCACGCATTGCTGTCGCCAATGTTTGGCCAGCTATATCTAGTAGATGGGAAATCCACGCATTGCTGTCACCAATGTTTGGTCAGCTATATCTAGTAGATGGGAAGTTCACGCATTGCTGTCACCAATGTTTGGTCAGCTATATCTAGTAGATGGGAAATCCACGCATTGCTGTCGCCAATGTTTGGTCAGCTATATCTAGTATAGTTCATATTATGCCAACCCGCCCCCCACCCCCCCACACTCCCCCCCCCCAAAAAAAAAAAATCAGTGGGTTATATTATTTAGATTGTATACATGTGGATTGTATGATGAAATTTGGCACGATGCTGAGGCTCTAAGGTTGGGGGGGATATGGGAAATCCACGCATTGCTGTCGCCAATGTTTGGTCAGCTATATCTAGTATAGTTCATATTATGCCAACCCGCCCCCCCCCCCCCCACACTCCCCCCCCCAAAAAAAAAAAATCAGTGGGTTATATTATTTAGATTGTATACATGTGGATTGTATGATGAAATTTGGCACGATGCTGAGGCTCTAAGGTTGGGGGGGAAAAAAAAGTCATCTTTATGCTGATGATTAGAAAGTAAATGAAAGTTATTTAGTCGTAACGTTAGCCACAACGAATATTTCCAAATGCAGCAATCATTCAACTCTAAACATTGAAAGTTATAAAAGAATGTCTGTATTAACCTAGATAAACATAGAATAGAAACATAAGAATAGAATGCATAGAAACATAGATAAACATAGAATGATAAACATAGAAAGTTATAAATGAATGTCTGTATGAAAGTAAGATAATATTACATATAAGGACAACAGACAAAATGGTACAGTACTGCAATGACTGGTTTACGGTGGCTTTGTACTCTTGCTCCCCCCCCCCCTTTCTCCCTCTTCCTCCTTTGAAGGAACTTAGTTACGTCACATCCACATCTATAAATACATGACCTATTGTGCAAAGGTTGGTATCTCAGCACACCATTCCTAAATGTCAGCTTTGCAAGCGTCACACTTTGGCGGTATTCATCTCTCTCAATCTGGCGATGATAAGACCCCAAACACACAGCTCCCGTATCTGGAGTTATCTGTCCCTGGTTACCGCTGCAACCGTGGGCCAAAAGTCTTCAATCCTTGAGTTACTGGGAGTTATCTGGCCTTGGTTACCACTGCCACCGTCCGCAGAAAGTCTTCTATAAAAAACGCGATTTACTGCTCTCGCTTGAGCCAAGAAAAAGGACGTAGTTAATTTAATCAGGTCGGTGCGCCAAAGCCATTTTTTTGATGTGATGATGGAGTCGAATGGAAGAGCAGGTGTGTACTCCAAACAATGTGAGATGAAAACATTCTTACGTCTTTGTGACGTATCTCTGACATAGCGTGGTAAAAGTACATAAGCAATGTATGGGGTGCACGATGTTTTGATTTAATTATGGGAGTATTACATACATTTGGGAGTAGTCGCTGTAGTAGGATTGAACAATGGGGAAAAACCTATGAGGGCTAAATACATTGAGATTGGTATGATTGGGATTGTGAAATGTTGAATGAATAAAAGAATTTTTTTTTTCTTTTTTTGGTGGCAGCGGGTTGGCATAATATGAACCATACAAGGTATAGCTGGCCAAACATTGGCGACAGCAATGCGTGAACTTCCCATCTAGTAGATATAGCTGGCCGAACATTGGCGACAGCAATGCGTGAACTTCCCATCTAGTAGATATAGCTGGCCGAACATTGGCGACAGCAATGGGTGAACTTTCCATTTACTAGATATAGCTGGCCAAACATTGGCGACACCAATGCGTGAACTTCCCATCTAGTAGATATAGCTGGCCGAACATTGGCGACAGCAATGGGTGAACTTTCCATATACTAGATATAGCTGGCCAAACATTGGCGACAGCAATGGAAGAACTTACCATCTACTAAAATTAGTTGATAAAACATGAACTCAAGTAACGCACATTTTAGATTCACAATTGTTGCTACACCCCTTCCCCATGATACGTCACTGCACACTTTTTATTTCACGCCCATGAACTATATTAAATATTCTTATGTCCCAACCACTTTGAAATCAAATATTTTTTACACCATACTTACATTGAGACGGTTTCATTTTCCGAAAAGAAAATATTACGCACCAAACGCAGTTGCGTTATACAAAAAAATATCACTTAGCGCAGTTATCTGGACTTCTATTTTATGCGCTATTGAACTCATTATTGAATGATACTTCGTTTTAAACATATATAATTATTTGTGTTATTCCAAATTCGTTGATTAGGAAGCAGTCGACGAGTCACACCAGAAGCGTAATATATATAAGAGGAGAAAATGGCGATTTATAGGGTTATTGTATAACGTTTAATGAGGATTGTATAATGGGGGTGTTATAATGGTTGTTTTGACAGTGGGTTATACAATTTGGGTTTGTAAAAATTTGGATTGTATAATGAATTTTGGCACGATTTTGAGACTATACGGTTGGGGGTGGTGCCTAATGCTGATGATTTGAAAGTCAATAAAGTTATTTATTCATAAGGATAGCCACAATGAACATTTTCCAAAGCAACAATCATTCAATTCTAAACAGTTGCCCTGCTACCTCAACTCTAAACACTGGCTTTGCTACCTCTTCTCTAAACACTGTCTCTGCTACCTTAACTCAATACAATGGCTTTGCTACCTCAACTCTAATCATTGGATTTGCTGCCTCTACTCTAAACACTGGCTTTGCTACCTCCACCCTAAACACTGTCTCTGCTACATTAACGCTAAACACTGGCTTTGCTACCTCAACTCTAATCATTGGATTTGCTACCTCAACTCTAATCACTGGATTTGCTGCCTCAACTCTAAACACTGGCTTTGCTACCTCTACCCTAAACACTGTCTCTGCTACCTTAACTCTAAACACTGGCTTTGCTACCTCAACTCTAATCACTGGATTAGCTACCTGTAAATACAAGTGCCTGCTCGCCACACTCACCAACAGATGTAAATACGTGTAGAGACATTGATGTTTATTAATACAATCAAGTGCAGCTTAAGAAAACTAAATTACTACCATTGAATTTTGGGGTATAGGTTAATTAAAGGGTCAATAGAATGGGGTTAAATGAAGGGGTCAATGAATGAAGGGGTCAATGAATGAAGGGTTCAATGAATGAAGGGGTCAATTGAATGGGGTCAATGGAATGAGGTCAATTGAAGGGGTCAATGGAATGGGGTTAAATGAAGGGGTCAATGGAATGGGGTTAATTGAAGGGGTCAATGAAATAGGGTTATTGAAGGGGTCAATGGAATGGGGTTAATTGAAAGGGTCAATGGAATGGGGTTAAATGAAGGGTCAATGAAATGGGTTAAATGAAGGGGTCAGTGGAATGGGTTAAATGAAGGGGTCAATGGAATGGGTTAAATGAAGAGGTCAATGGAATGGGGTTAATTGAAGGGTAAATGGAATGCAATTAATTGAAAGGGTCAATGAAATGGGTTAAATGAAGGGGTCAATGGAATGGGTTAAATGAAGGGGTCAATGGAATGGGTTAAATGAAGGGGTCAATGGAATGGGGTTAATTGAAGGGTAAATGGAATGCAATTAATTGAAATGGCCAATGAAATGGGGTTAAATGAAGGGGTCAATGAAATTGGTAAAATGAAGGGGTCAATGGAATGGGTTAAATGAAGGGGTCAATGGAATGGGTTAAATGAAGGGGTCAATGGAATGCGGTTAATTGAAGGGTAAATGGAATGCAATTAATTGAAAGGGTCAATGAAATGCGGTTAATTGAAGGGGTCAATGGAGTTAGGTTAATAGAAGAGGTCAATGATTAATTTCAAGGATCAATTGAATCGTTCAATTTAAGGGGTTATTTAAGGGGTCAATTTAGGGGTCTACCTTTCCTAGAAGTTGACTCTGTCCACTTTAATATTTGAAAGAATTATAGGAGAAATCAAGTTACCCTTTGGGTTTGGGAAGAAATGTGTAATAACTTATGCTCTCTTGAGAGATGAAAAGGCAAAGAAGAAGAAGAGAAATTGATAAGATCAAAATAAAGCCCTAATTTTAGAGAACTATTACAGCAGATATAGAGCAGAACTGACCAGAATAAAGGCTCAGTTTTAGAGAACTATTACAGCAGGTCAGAATCCACAATATGCCTACAGTTCATATTTTTCTAAACCTAAACATTGCAACAATTAATGGCCAACAGAGGGCAATAAATAGGGAATGTGTAGATCGTTCGTTTGTTTTTCTGGCCAGAGAAATCTCGCGGTGGTACAGCGTGATCCCGTCTCGTGTTGCCGAGAATCTCGTTGGTTGAACTGCCAGTTAAAGCCCCCACTCCCTTGCTCCCCCTACTCTTGAGCGCCACAGGTAGAGCCCCCTAAGGGATACCTGGTTAGAACAAAGACGGTTTTTCTCATTACGCATGATGTGTGTCATAAATTGTAGCCCAATTAACCCGTGGAGCGTGACCCAAGTTTCCATAGAATCTGGTAAGTGATCTGGCAGTAAATGTGTTCTTTCAAATAGTAAGCGACTACGTTAAGTGTGTACGTAATAAAGATGAGATAACGGTCGTAGATTCTGCCTACGTTTAAGAGGTTTGCCGCCTTGCTTTACGGACTGTCTCAACTGTCTATGGTGCAGACGGACTGTCTCAACTGTCTATGGTGCAGACGGACTGTCTCAACTGTCTATGGTGCAGACGGACTGTCTCAACTGTCTATGGTGCAGACGGACTGTCTCAACTGTCTATGGTGCAGACGGACTATCTCAACTGTCTATGGTGCAGACGGACTATTTCAACTGTCTATGGTGCAGACGGACTATCTCAACTGTCTATGGTGCAGACGGACTATCTCAACTGTCTATGGTGCAGACGGACTATCTCAACTGTCTATGGTGCAGACGGACTATCTCAACTGTCTAATGATGCAGTGTTCTTGGGGGAAGGCAAACAGCCCTGCAAAACTATCTGAATCAGAGACTGACGTGTCTTCCCACAAGGTGTGTGTGTGTGAGTGGATGTGTTTGTGAGTGGATGTGTGTGTGTGAGTGGATGTGTGTGTGTGAGTGGATGTGTGTGTTTGAGAGAGAGAGAGAAAGCAACAGGTAGATCATATGTGTGCGAGTGGGGAGAACATCGGTGTGAGAGTGGGGAGATCATTGGTGTGGGAATGGGGAGATCATCGGTGTGATAGTGGGGAGAGCATCGGTGTGTGAGTGGGGAGATCATCGGTGTGAGAGTGGGGAGATCATCTGTATGAGACTGGGGAGATCATTGGTGTATTAGTGAGGAGATCATCGGTTTGAGAGTGAGGAGATCATCGGTGTTTGAGTAGGGAGATCATTGGTGTGTGAGTGGGGAGATCATCAGTGTTCGTGGGGAGATCATTAGTGTGTGTCGGGAGATCATCAGTTTTTTTGTTTCTTTTGAATGCATCAATTTGTGATGAGAGATTCTTCCTATGACACCAAAAGTGATTTATGTATATTTTATAAAATATATTATTTGATTAATAAAGAAAAGAGAATTTGACAAGGGCAGCTACTCTGAGAGCTCTAAGGGGACTCTTTAAGTGCCCAGGCTGACGTTCTTTTCCCGTAACAAATCCAATGTTACGAAAGGTACGTCACAAACGAATAACAGGCGGATTTTTTTTTTTTATTGATTTCGACCTATTCCTGGACAAGGATATGATTGACGGTTAGCGACCTGGAATGTTCTGAGTTCATACGATGTAGAATCACTGTTGCTGCACTGGAGGAGGTATCATGGAAATAGTGTACTAAGTACTAAAGAGCCTACGATACTCTACAATGGAAACAACGCAAACACCTTAGGAACAAGGTTTGCAGTCAAAAGAAAGACAGTAAATGCAGTCATTGGGTTTAAACCAGTGAGTGAAGGACTGCAGTCAAAAGAGAGACAGTAAATGCAGTCATTGGGTTTAAACCAGTGAGTGAAGGACTACAGTCAAAAGAGAGACAGTAAATGCAGTCATTGGGTTTAAACCAGTGAGTGAAGGACTACAGTCAAAAGAAAGACAGTAAATGCAGTCATTGGGTTTAAACCAGTGAGTGAAGGACTACAGTCAAAAGAGAGACAGTAAATGCAGTCATTGGGTTTAAACCAGTGAGTGAAGGACTACAGTCAAAGGAGAGACGGTTATTGGGTTTAAACTAGTGAGCGAAGGACTGAGCTGCATAAGAAGACAAGGAAAAATGTTTAACATCATGTTAATATCAGCACATGCTCCAACGGAAGATACAGATGAAAGCATTAAGGAAACATTCTATGAAACACTCAAAAAAGTATTTGAGAAGACACCATCATACCAAAATAGTTCTTGGAGATTTCAATGCGACAATAGGGGAAAAAATGCTTACAGACCAACTATCTGAAAAGAACCCGCTTACAGACCAACTATCTGAAAAGAACCCGCTTACAGACCAACTATCTGAAAAGAACCCGCTTACAGACCAACTATCTGAAAAGAACCCGCTTACAGACCAACTATCTGAAAAGAACCCGCTTACAGACCAACTATCTGAAAAGAACCCGCTTACAGACCAACTATCTGAAAAGAACCCGCTTACAGACCAACTATCTGAAAAGAACCCGCTTACAGACCAACTATCTGAAAAGAACCCGCTTACAGACCAACTATCTGAAAAGAACCCGCTTACAGACCAACTATCTGAAAAGAACCCGCTTACAGACCAACTATCTGAAAAGAACCCGCTTACAGACCAACTATCTGAAAAGAACCCGCTTACAGACCAACTATCTGAAAAGAACCCGCTTACAGACCGACTATCTGAAAAGAACCCGCTTACAGACCAACTATCTGAAAAGAACCCGCTTACAGACCAACTGTTGGAAAAGAACCCTCTTACATACCAATTAATAATTATAATAAAGTTTATTTCAAAAACACGCTTCATCCCCAAAGGCTCGAAGCGCGTTACAAAGTCAAATAATTTAAAAAATTTAAAACAAACGCAACACTACAAAAACTAATTACAAGCATACAATGTTAAAGTCTTTCTAGCCATTTCAACCCTAAGCAACACAGCAAATATGCATTAACTGGAAAATATTGAAGACAATCATCCCAGTAGGTGCTTGCGAAATAGATGTGTCTTTAACTATCTAAAAAGAACCCGCTTACAAATAAACTATCTGAAAAGAAAGTCTGCACGACGAGAGCAATGACAACGGAGCACGTCTAATGAACTTCGCTACAGAACAAGGATTGACAATCAATCGCATCATAGTCCAACACAAAGACATAAAGCGACATGGATATCACAATGCAGATAGATTTACCACAAATGAAAGAGATGGCGTAGCCAATGACAGGATGGTATGGCTCCGACAATGACAGGATGGTATGGCTCCGACAATGACAGGATGGTATGGCTCCGACAATGACAGGATGGTATGGTTCCGACAATGACAGGATGGTATGGCTACAACAATGACAAGATTATAAGACTCCAACAATGACATATTAAATGGAGCAGTCTTTAGAGGAGCAGACTTAGACTCAGACAATCTACTTGTGGGCGGAGCAGACATAGACTCAGACCATATACTTGTGGGGAAGCAGACTTAGACTCAGATCATCTTCTTGTGGGGGGACAGGCTTAGACTCAGACCATCTACTTGTGAAGGGGTGGGGCAGACGTAGACTTAGATCATCTACTTGTGGGGGGGAGTAGACTTAGACTCAGACCATATACTTGTGGGGAAGCAGACTTAGACTCAGACCATATACTTTTGGGGGGGATCAGACTTAGACTCAGACCATCTACTTGTGGGTGGAGCAGACTTAGACTCAGACCATCTACTTGTGGGGTAGACGTAGACTCAGATCATATACTTGTTGGGAGACAGGCGTAGACTTAGATCATATACTTGTGGGGGGGGGCAGACGTAGACTCAGACCATATGCCATTTAAAATCAAAATGAACAAATAATTTGTTATATCCCCCCCCCCCGCAAAAAACCAAAGAAAATATAAAAATGGTACAACAGCCAGAATATAAGTGAGAAAGCAAAGATTTTTTTAGCATGTCACCAGAGGTTTCCAACTCATCTAGAATTATCCAAAAAGGAAATGACCAACATCAATATTACAATGAGCAATTCTGTAAGCAAATAGTTGTAAGTGTATCAGGAAACAAAAGGATTTAAACCTACAGGGAAAAAACAAGATGGTATGACGCAGAACAAGATGGTATCACACAGAACAGGATGGTATCACACAGAACAGGATGACATTACACAGAACAGGATGGTATGATGCAGAACAGGATGGTATGACGCAGAACAGGATGGTATGACGCAGAATGCAGAGAATTTATAGAAGAAAGAACAAGGCTCTGCTAATGATGCTGCAAAGGGAGACAAGAAGAACACGGCAAATATTTAAGAAGGAAAAAAGTGAGAAGTGTAAAAAAATATTAGAGATAGAAGGGTTGGCAAGAGAAAGAGATGTAAGGGTAATGTCTCTGACGATGAAGGAATGTGAAGGTAATGTATCTGAAGATGAAGAGATGTGAGGGTAATGTCTCTGACGATGAAGAAATGTGAAGGTAATGTATCTGAAGATGAAGAGATGTGAGGGTAATGTCTCTGAAAATGAAGACATGTGAGGGTAATGTCTCTGAAAATGAAGACATGTGAGGGTAATGTATCTGAAGATGAAGAGATGTGAGGGTAATGTCTCTGAAAATGAAGACATGTGAGGGTAATGTCTCTGAAAATTAAGACATGTGAGGGTAATGTCTCTGAAAATGAAGACATGTGAGGGTAATGTCTTTGAAAATGAAGACATGTGAGGGTAATGTCTCTGAAAATGAAGACATGTGAGGGTAATGTCTCTGAAAATGAAGACATGTGAGGGTAATATCTCTGAAAATGAAGACATGTGAGGGTAATGTCTCTGAAAATGAAGACATATGAGGGTAATGTCTCTGAAAATGAAGACATGTGAGGGTAATGTACCCCCAAAGTACTGTATCAGAGGCGCGCCATAGCATGCACTACATGGGGAGCGTGAGACGTTGTGTTGTTTTTTTTCCATCAAGAAATGAAGTTAAACAATTTTATATCAATTTGACGTCCTCAAACCCAAACCCTGTCACGAAAAGACAAACCTTTGTTGATTCTCAGGTCACCCTGACCCGGTGCCATAAACCTTTGTCAATTCTCAGGCCACCCTGACCCGGTGCCATAAACCTTTGTTAATTCTCAGGTCACCCTGACCCTGTGCCGTAAAACCTTTGTCAATTCTCAGGCCACCCTGACCCTGTGCTGTAAACCTTTGTTGATTCTCAGGCCACCCTGGCCCTGTTCCATAAACCTTTGTCAATTCTCAGGCCACCCATACCCTGTGCCGTAAACGCTTGTCAATTCTCAGGTCACCCTGACCCTGTCCCGTAACTCGGGCAAGAATACTATAGGAATATTATTCAAATTAATCATGGCGTAAATGACTGCAGTTTGACTTACGTCAGACTTAATAAAAAAAAAATATTTCAGAAAACAGAACAAAGCTTAGAACATTTGTACTTGTGGACGCTCGTTGCTTTACGGGGTGGGGGCGCCTTGTATACGTCTGTGGTCTTAAGCTCCATCATGTCTTCGCGTCTACACTATAATAAAATCTTGACGCTAAACGGGGGATGCCTTGTGTGGTAATATCTAGTTACATGTAAGCAATTACATACAAGATCTGATGTGTGGTAATATCTAGTTACATGTATGCAAATTACATACAAGATCTGATGTGTGGTAATATCTAGTTACATGTAAGCAAATTAAATACAAAATCTGATGTGTGGTGATATCTAGTTACATGTATGCAAATTAAATACAAGATCTGATGTGTGGTAATATCTAGTTACATGTAAGCAAATTAAATACAAGATCTAATGTGTGGTAATATCTAGTTACATGTAAGCAAATTAAATACAAGATCTGATGAGTGGTAATATCTAGTTACATGTATGCAAATTAAATACAATTTTCTTATGTGTGGTAATATCTAGTTACATGTATGCAAATTAAATACAAGATCTGATGTGTGGTAATATCTAGTTACATGTATGCAAATTAAATACAATTTTGTTATGTGTGGTAATATCTAGTTACATGTATGCAAATTAAATACAAGATCTGATGTGTGGTAATATCTAGTTACATGTATGCAAATTAAATACAAGATTTGGTGTGTGGTAGTATCCTCATTTTATTACTCACTTTGGTTCAACCGTTTCTATATGAAATTTAAGAAAAACATTAGAAGAAGGAGACTTAAACATTTTAGCGAACAGAATAAAGAAAAGGGGGAAAAGCTGAACTTCAGAAAAAATGTAGCTTTAAAAAGTGCTGGAAAGAGAATCCAGGAATTACAAGTTGATCGACTGTGTGGTCGCCAGATGATCAATGTTCTGTGTTGGTTCCATGAGCTGTGAGGGTTGCAGAAATGGCAGATTGTTGGCATCAAGTGGGGCGCCGGAGGGGGGGGGAGAGGGCGAGGTCTGTGTGAGTCAGGTGTAGAGACTTTGCTCGATGGCTGCACGAGTCACTGGGTGTTGGGATGTCATGTCGGGAGCTGTGTACCGAGGGCTAGAACAAGTGTGAGTTGTGTTCGAACAATGAATAGATGTGCTCGAAAAAATGTGAGCTGTTTTAGAACAAATAATAGATGTGCAAGAACAAATGTGAGTTGTGTTATAACAATTAAATGATGTGCTAGAGCAAAAGTGACACATTATTTAATGGGAGTTGATTACAGCTATAAGGTTAAACATATTTCTGAACTGGATCTGATAAAATTTAAGAGGTACAAAAGGCGTTGCAGTGATTGCTAGAATCGTGTTATATTCTTCTCTCAATCAATCTTATTTATGAATCATCTATAGAGTATATGTTGCGCAATTTCTGTACAAAAAATGTTGATGTGAAACATTTAAGTTGCCTTAAAGTTCAAGCTCCCGGGTGTTTCTTTAATCATCATTTTTTTTTTAATGAAACGTAAACAGATACATACAGATACAAGATACATACAGATACAAGATACATACAGATACAAGATAAATGCAGATACAAGAAACATACAGATACAAGATACATGCAGATACAAGAAACATACAGATACAAGATACATACAGATACAAGAAACATACAGATACAAGATACATACAGATACAAGATACATACAGATACAAGATACATACAGATACAAGATACATACAGATACAAGATACATAAAGATACAAGATACATACAGATACAAGATAACTTTCAGATACAAGATAACTTTCAGATACAAGATAACTTTCAGATACAAGATAACTTTCAGATACAAGATAACTTTCAGATACAAGATAACTTTCAGATACAAGATAACTTTCAGATACAAGATAACTTTCAGATACNTTTTTTTTTTTGTTTTTTTTTTTTTTTTTTTTTTTTTTTTTTTTTTTTTTTTTTTTTTTTTTTTGAATTCTTCAATCGCTTAGGTTGTAATTTGGGTATGACTGTATGATTGTATAATTGTATAATTGTATGATTATATGACTGTATGATTGTATCATTGTATGACTGTATGATTGTATGACTGTATGAGTGTATGACTGTATGATTGCTTCACATTGCTATCCAACTCTATCCACTCAAATCATTTCTCATACCAACACATTCATTGTAGCTTGGGAATGACTGTAATTTCATAATATTGTGGTATATATATTAAATTATATTATATAACGTGAGATGATTCTATATATCCTAAAGTCTTTAAGATAAAACATTCCAGCTCAATCTTTTTTTTTAAAGACAACATGGTATGGGGTACAAAAGTTTATCTACAGATCTCAACGATCAAACCACGAATGACGCAAACATAGAAATAAAACGCAGAATTCTGTGAGATGAGATCACGACAATCAACTTTATTTCTAATGATAACTTAACACGCTCCAAAATGGTTTCACAATTTCACAAGTACAAGAAAATAATGTGTAATAGTTTAATATATTGCCTCCGTAAACACGGTATGAGCATAGGATAAAAATTAAGAAATTCAATGCAGTAGTTGTGTGTCTCGTGTAAGCTCATGTACTCCCTCTTCCTGACCAAATGGTTTTCTGACCCAAAACAAAACATTGGGTAAAGTTGTCCTGAACTCAACAGTCTCAGCCTGAGTACAATAGTCTCTAGCAGCCTACCCTGAGTATAATAGTCTCTAGCAGCCTAGCCTGACAACTGTCTCTAGCAGCCTAGCCTGAGTACAATATTCTCTAGCAGCCTAGCCTGACAATAGTCTCAAGGAGCCTAGCCTGAGTACAATTGTCTCTAGTAGCCTAGCCTGGCCACAATAGTCTCTACGAGCCTAAACTGAGTCCAATAGTCTCTAGGAGCCTAGCCTGAGTACACTAGTCTCTAGCAGCCTAGCCCGACAACAATAGTCTCAAGGAGCCTAGTCTGAGCACAATAGTCTCAAAGAGCATAAGACCCAGATTTTAGAAACGTTAAGACTGATCCAGTATGAATACAAAAACCAGTAAACAAAATTATGCTAATGCGCTTCCGGGATCAACCACTGCCATCCTATGTTTTTCAACGAGCGTTGTTTACAATACCTAAGAAAGTCTTCAAATTAAAAATAGACTTCTTAACTGCCGCTAAACTGTAAGCCCAAACGAGGCCATGGCCTGGGACACAACTCTCAGGGGCGTATAACAGAAGAAATAAAAAAATTCAGAATGACTTTGAAACTATCTTATATAATTCATGTTATTGTTTTTAATGACATCCCCATGCATTAAGTAAATTGAACAGCACATTTAAGTTGTCCATCTCTACAGTTTTCGGTGTCTTGCCTAGTCGCAAACAAGGGGCTTTTCGCTGTTCCTCTCAGACACATACAACATATACCACGTAGTAAAGTAAAGCATCATGTCATGTGTGTCATGTCAGCTGGAGTAGAGAAGAATCATCTCATGTGGTGTCATATAAGATGGAGTATAGCAGCAGCATCTCATGTGTGTCATGTAAGATGGAGTAGAGCAGCATCATTGCATGTGGTGTCATGTAAGATGGAGTACAGCAGCATCATTTCATGTGGTGTCATATAAGATGGAGTAGAGCAGCAGCATCTCATGCGATGTCATGTAAGCTTGAGTAAAACAGCTTCATTTCATTCGATGCCATGTAATCTTGAGTAAAACAGCTTCATTTCATTCGATGCCATGTAATCTTGAGTAAAACAGCTTCATTTCATTCGATGTCATGTAATCTTGAGTAAAACAGCTTCATTTCATTCGATGTCATGTAATCTTGAGTAAAACAGCTTCATTTCATTCGATGTCATGTAATCTTGAGTAAAACAGCTTCATTTCATTCGATGTCATGTAATCTTGAGTAAAACAGCTTCATTTCATTCGATGTCATGTAATCTTGAGTAAAACAGCTTCATTTCATTCGATGCCATGTAATCTTGAGTAAAACAGCTTCATTTCATTCGATGTCATGTAATCTTGAGTAAAACAGCTTCATTTCATGTGGTTTGGTGTAAGCTTGAGTAAAACAGCTTCATTCCATGTGGTGTCTGCTGGAGTAGAGCAGCATCATTTCATGTGGTGTCATGTAAGCTTGAGTAAAACAGCTTCATTTCATGTGGTGTCATGTGAGTTTGACCCAAATACTACACATGAGCTATTACCTGCTCATCGGGGAATTCACCGTCTGACCTCAAACACCGATTCAATAGACTAATGAAGAAACCTATTAATAGTAATATCGCACAAACTAAACATCACTCACTTGAAAACTTTTGGAAGCAAAATACTGATGTAAAACTAAGAGGAAGAAAATGAAGATACATTCCACTCTCTTTATCACAGATACCTCAGATACCGTAGACATTTATGTTCGATCAGGGCAAAAATCTTTCTCTTAAAAGTTTGACCCCAAACACACAAAACTGTTGTTTTTTTTCCCGCCTGTAAGAATTTACCAGCCTGCTCTCCCCCCTTCACTTACTAAATCTAAATGATCATAAATTATTAACTTATTATTGTCACAACGTCACTTAAACTGTTTTTCTTAAATGATGGCTGAGTTCTACGCTAGAAAAAATATTGAAGTTTTTATCATTTTAATATGTCGTCTCGGTTACAAATATGAATTAATATCTGTGCTGAAAATGAATATGTACAATGTAATTTTAGAAAAAGAAACACTTCATTTTATTTGAAACAGTAAGTGAATGTTATCTGAAAAATCCAAAGATTTCAATAAAATTATATCATTTCAGATGACAATCGTAACTCTGTTTGAGTTTCGTTTTAATTTTATTCACTTTTTCTTTTCGTACCGAATGCGTCGTGTGAGTGACCAATTTGAACTAACCAACGATATCATCGTGGCAGCAAGGATCGGACAGAGTTTAGTGAAACGTTATGTGTTTAAACCGGTTTTAACCCTCGACCATCGGCCGGTTTGGCTGTTCTTGCTGAGGCGCTACTGTCGACACAATAGACGTCTATCCATATTTATATCTAAATGTGATTCTAAAGTTTTATATTTTTATAAGGGATAACCCTCGTAAACTTGATATACTCCCCCCCCCTTTTTTCCACTTTTTTCCCTTTCTTTTGTGGTTGTGTGTGTTATTAATTTTTTTTTATTTATTGTTTTTAATTTAAGTGAAATAATAATTTAATGTGCACTTATTACATATAAAGTAGTTCAAAGATTATAAAGATTGTCTTATTTTCTCATGGTTCATCAATAAACTGTTACAGATTAAATTGGAGATTATAAATCATAATTTGAGAATGGTTGTTTGGGGGGGGGGGGTTTCGCAGAATGACGTGCTGTTGTCTGGGGCGCAGATATGCTTAAATTGAACGCCCGACAGCAGCTCGACCATGTCAGTTGTCTGCCTGTGTAATGGAAAGTCGAAAACACAAGAAATGTTGGCTCGGAGATATTGAGCATACAACAATCAAGACCATCAGTACCAACATGGGATAATCTGTGCCATTCAAAGAATAAACTGTTCTGATACGTTGATGATACATGCCAGGGGATGTCAGTAAAAAATTATAATATGTTGATGATAGACTCCGAGTGATGTTATTAATAAATTGTGATATTTTGATGATACACTCCAGGTGATGTAAATAATAAATTTTGATATTTTGATGATGCTTCCCAGGTGATGTAAATAATAAATTGTGATATTTTGATGATACTTCCCAGGTGATGTAAATAATAAATTGTGATATTTTGATGATACTTCCCAGGTGATGTAAATAATAAATTGTGATATTTTGATGATACTTCCCAGGTGATGTAATTAATAAATTGTGATATTTTGATGATACTTCCCAGGTGATGTAAATAATAAATTGTGATATTTTGATGATACTTCCCAGGTGATGTAAATAATAAATTGTGATATTTTGATGATACTTCCCAGGTGATGTAATTAATAAATTGTGATATTTTGATGATACTTCCCAGGTGATGTAAATAATAAATTGTGATATTTTGATGATACTTCCCAGGTGATGTAAATAATAAATTGTGATATTTTGATGATACTTCCCAGGTGATGTAATTAATAAATTGTGATATTTTGATGATACTTCCCAGGTGATGTAACCAATAAAGTTCACCTGATCCTCGTTGGGTGACCATGACCTTGTGGTGTGGCAGTGCACGAGGTCGGGAGAGGCTCCGCTCTGAGAGTGACAGTACTGTTTACGACGAGGAGTATAAGATTGTTGTGGTCGGAGCCAAGGACGTGGGCAAAACAGGTGTGTGGGTGTGGGTGTGGCTGTGGATGTGTAGATGTAGGTGTGTGGTTGTCTGTTTTTGGCCGTTGGTGCTTGGTACAATCTTCTTATAGCTTGTGTTGGAACATGTTTATTACATCTTGTGTGGGTGGCAGTTGGTGTTTATTACATCTTGTGTGGGTGGCAGTTGGTGTTTATTACATCTTGTGTGGGTGGCAGTTGGTGTTTATTACATCTTGTGTGGGTGGCAGTTGGTGTTTATTACATCTTGTGCGACGTAATGTTTATTAGATCTTGTTTGGGTAGATGTTAGAGATGTCTATTGGTAGATATTAGAGCTGTTTTGTGTAGGTAGATGTTAGAGGTGTCTTGTGTAGGTAGATGTTAAAGCTGCTTTGTGTAGGTAGATGTTGTGTCTTCTGAAGACAGGTGTTGCATCTTGTGTAGGTAGATGTTAGAGCTGTCTTGTTGAAACCATCCACTAATCACTTTTTTACTTTTTCAGCATATATGCTCGAGGGACATTTATTACTTGCTTAGAAAAATCGTTGTTGGTAGTGATATAACTTGTTTAGCGACACCATTGGTGGTAGTGATATAACTTGTTTAGTGACACCATTGGTGGTAGTGATATAACTTGTTTAGCGACACCATTGGTGGTAGTGATATAACTTGTTTAGTGACACCATTGGTGGTAGTGATATAACTTGTTTAGTGACACCATTGGTGGTAGTTTTATAACTTGTTTAGTGACACCATTGGTGGTAGTGATATAACTTGTTTAGTGACACCATTGGTGGTAGTGATATACCTTGTTTAGTGACACCATTGGTGGTAGTGATATACCTTGTTTAGTGACACCATTGGTGGTAGTGATATAACTTGTTTAGTGACACCATTGGTGGTAGTGATATACCTTGTTTAGTGACACCATTGGTGGTAGTGATATACCTTGTTTAGTGACACCATTGGTGGTAGTGATATAACTTGTTTAGTGACACCATTGTTGGTAGTGATATACCTTGTTTAGTGACACCATTGGTGGTAGTGATATAACTTGTTTAGTGACACCATTGTTGGTAGTTTTATAACTTGTTTAGTGACACCATTGGTGGTAGTTATATAACTTGTTTAGTGACACCATTGGTGGTACTGATATAACTTGTTTAGTGACACCATTGGTGGTAGTGATATACCTTGTTTAGTGACACCATTGGTGGTAGTGATATAACTTGTTTAGTGACACCATTGTTGGTAGTTTTATAACTTGTTTAGTGACACCATTGGTGGTAGTGATATAACTTGTTTAGTGACACCATTGGTGGTAGTTTTATACCTTGTTTAGTGACACCATTGGTGGTAGTTTTATAACTTGTTTAGTGACACCACTGGTGGTGGTTTTATACCTTGTGTAGTGACACCATTGGTGGTAGTGATATAAGCTAGGTGCCTTTCAAGTAAGTAAGCCTTATGCTGGGTGCCTCTCGCCTAAGTAATGTCATTTTACGCTATATGTATCTCTTTTAAGTCATGAGTATGCACGAGATGCCTCTCATCTTCACACACCATTGTCAGTGTGAGCTCCAGAAGCCAAACATTTGTTCGAATTCTCACGACTTCAATTATTGAAACTCAGCCGCCTCTTCAGACTTGATTTTTAAAAACAAAGAAGATTACCTTCGAGTCCCTAGTCCCAACTTACAAACCAAGAATATTACCTTCGAGTCCCTCGCCCCAACTTACAAACCAAGAAAATTACCTTCGACTCCCTCGTCCCAACTTACAAACCAAGAACATTACCTTCGAGTCCCTCGTCCCAACTTACAAACCAAGAATATACCTTCGAGTCCCTCGCCCCAACTTACAAACCAAGAAAATTACCTTCGACTCCCTCGTCCCAACTTACAAACCAAGAACATTACCTTCGAGTCCCTCGTCCCATCTTACAAACCAAGAACATTACCTTTGACTCCCTCGTCCCAACTTACAAACCAAGAACATTACTTTCGAGTCCCTCATCCCAACTTACAAACCAAGAACATTACCTTCGAGTCCCTCGTCCCAACTTACAAACCAAGAACATTACCTTCGAGTCCCTCATCCCAACCCCGCATGAGTTCTCAAAAGGTTTTCTGTGATCTCGCCAACTGAAAAAGAATACATTGTACAAATTGTAGATTTAAAGAGATGTTTTTTTTTTCATTATTTGTCTGTAATACTGCATCTTTTTTCGTTGTCTTTTCTTAACAATACTTTAATGTATTATTAGGGTGTCACGTGACATTTGCTTCTACAAAACGGGGTATGGGCTCAAATAATATGAGACCCTCTGCCTTAAGTGTTATTCCAGTACATAACAATGGTTGTTGTTCCCCCCTCCCCACACCTTTTTTTCCAACCTCAGGGTTTTCAAAACACTCTCTGAAAAAACTGCCGAGCTGCTGGTGCCAGAACACCTCTTCGTTTGGCCAACTGAGCAGCTGCACGCCGAGATGCGATCCCATACCGCTTGGCTTCCGAACTCCTGACATTTTAAGTCTTACACAAACATCCCGTGGTCCTGTAAACAATGGAATGAAGCTGAGATACCCAATCTGAAGTTGTTGACCACGACAGGCAGATGGTCACTTACACTACTTACAGTCACGTGATACTGACAGTCATGTGATACTGAAATTCACGTGATCCTGACAGTAATGTGATACTTAAAATCACGTAATGCGTACAGTCACGCGATACTTACAGTCAAGTGTTACTAAGAGTCACGTGACACCTACAGTCACGTGATACTTACAGTCACGCGATACTTACCGTCACGTGATACTTATCGTGACGTGATGCTTACACTCACGTGATACTTACAGTCACGTGATGCTTACAGTCACGTGATACTTACAGTCACGTGTTACTTAATTATTTTTTTTTTCTTTGGACAAATTAAATCTGACGTGGATCCTTCATTTCATTTTTAAATACATTTTCATATTTGTATTTCTAATTGCTTGTAAGTTCTAAAGATTCTTGCAAGTTTTGAATTTCTTTGTCCTAGACCGTGTTTTCATTTTATTGGTGGGTTTGTTATCATCGGTTTACAAAAATACTAGAGGATCTTGTGACAGACATTGTGTTCTTTCAAATAACTTTACCCAGAAATTCCCGTTACTTGAGCGAGTGGTTAAAGACGCCGAATGAAGTTAGATGAGCTAGGTTTGAGAACCTCTTAGCAAGAATTAAGCTGGCACAGAGCCGCTATTTATTGAAAGGGAGGCAACCTTAAATGTATAGGTTATTTCAGGAATATAACGATGCTTGGCTGATAGAAGAGTTCTGCAAGTATAACTATAATAAAATCTCAAGAATAGTTTCTGCACAAAGAACAAATACAGTGTCGAGTGCGCCCATATAATCAATGTTGTATATTTTTGTTACAGACGAGACACAATAAACCGACGAAGAACAGTTGGCGTTCAATGACAGTAAACGTGGGCAGATGTTCACTTTGGCATCGATCGATTTTTGAAAAATATTTTCTTGAGCTAGATAATAATCTCAAACCTCGGCTGAACTGTCCGCGTTTAGAATGGATGACGTCATATGAGTTGGAAATTACTTGTAGACATTTGTTTGGGTCTTTGCTCAAGGCCAGTTATAGTTTAGACATATCTGTGCTTCTTGGTCGTCACACAAGAATTATGGGGTCACTTCACTTGTTAATCGGAGGGTTACTTCACATGTTAAACAGAGGGTTACTTCACAAGTTAAACAGAGGGTTACTTCACATGTTAAACAGTGGGTTACTTCACATGTTAAACAGAGGGTTACTTCATGACAGAGTTCTACGTAACGACTGGAACGTTTGCTTGTCTGCCATTAAAAAGCTGGAATTTGTTTCGCCCGTCGATCAAAACCCTGCCCTACCCCACTCCCCTCCTCAACCCCCCCCCCCATCTCCTAACACTATCGGTATCAAAGCAAATGCCATCCAGCCACGGGTCTGTTTGAGGAATTTCTCTGATTCCTTCCCTCCCTCCATCCTCCCGCCACCCCACCCCCTCCACACACACACACACACACACGCGCGCGCGCGCCCAGACAATAAATCGTACCATGGTTTGCTTATGTAACTCGGCCAAAGGTGTGCCTAGCAGTATTTTTGATTCAATGTTGTACAATATTTGAAGTTTGAGTATCGGCACTATTATGAACTAGAAATAACGCGCCACACAATGGCAGCGGCAATGTGTGAACTTCCCATCTACCAAATCTACTTGGAAAAATATGCACCCAATTTACGCACATTATAAGGTTCAAACTTGGTCTTAACTTCTAGGCAATGTATGCCGCTTGCCTATAGACCACAGCGTCACAGTCATACATGCCTACATGGAGGAATTATCATTTGTGTTTTTGTAACACGTGTGTGATGCTCCAAATGTCCTATTTGTGACCTTCCCGTTTGACTCAAAACTCAAAACTTACCAAAATATCCACCTCAATAGAGTTGATCCATCAATTTACTCTAGGGACATTTTCCTATGTTTGACTTTTTCTAGTGTAACGTATCATAAACACAGTTATATGTGTTATGATGTGTTATGATGTGTTATGATGTGTTATGATGTGTTATGATGTGTTATGATGTGTTATGATGTGTTATGATGTGTTATGATGTGTTACGATGTGTTATGATGTGTTATGATGTGTTATGATGTGTTATGATGTGTTATGATGTGTTATGATGTGTTATGATGTGTTATGATGTGTTATGATGTGCTATGATGTGTTATGATGTGTTATGATGTTGTTACTTGTAGGGTTGTAATTATCACTTATACTATACTGTGCATCCACATTTTACATACGTCCACCATGTTTATCCAAATAAGTACCAGAGGAATTACCATTGCGACTTGTATTGACTGATGAACGAACACACAATAAAACAATATCTCTGTAGATCAGAGTCAAATATAATCCTTCATACAACTTCTTCTGTTTCACCAAATGAGCATTAAATGCTATTAATAACTAAAATGAACATAACCAGCGCAAAATATATAAATCCCTGCAAAACATTCATGACTGTTACCCTTATCCCATAATTCCTCACTTCCTGTTATTTCTACTTAACAAAACAATACATAATTTTACGAAACAAAATTGATATCTAAATATTAGATTTGTGACATCTATGTATGACTTTTTTCCTTTTTTTCCCCATTGCCTTTGCTTTATTTCCTATAGGCTTTCGTGACTTGTGGCTTTCTTTTTTCCTGTTTCCTTTTTTTCACATGGCATTTTTTCCTGTGGTATTTTCCACGTGGCATTTTTTCCTGTGGTCTTTTTTCATGTGGCATTTTTTCATGTGGCTTTTTTCAGTTGTCATTTTTCCTGTGGCTTTTTCTATGTGGCATTTGTTCCTGTGGGCTTTTTTCATGTGACATTTTTTCTTGTGGCTTTTTTCCATGTGGCATTTCTTCCTGTGGCCTTTTTCCAAGTGGCATTTCTTCCTGTGGGCTTTTTTCATGTGACATTTTTTCTTGTGGCTCTTTTTCCATGTGGCATTTCTTCCTGTGGCCTTTTTCATGGGGAATTTGTTTCTGTGGTCTTCTTTCATGTGGCATTTTTTTTTGTGGGCTTTTTTCATGTCGGCTTTTTGTTTCCTGTGGGCTATTTTCGTGTGGCATTTAATATGTGGCATTTGTTTTTTGTATGGTTTATTTTCTTGAAAAGCTTCAACATAAAACAGGTCCGACAGCGACTTGACCTACAAACTTTCTTCATTCAAAGATTGTTTTTTTTTTATTTTCTAGTCATCTACTAATTGCCTCCTGATTTCATCTTCTGTAATTCTTTCTCATCCCTTCTCATCCTTTCTCATCCTTTCTCATCGTTTCTCATCCTTTCTCTAACATGATCAACTTCGTCTTCTTCTACGTCATTCTTTACTCACGTTTGATGTTGGTTTTAGCGGTAGCGATGTTAAAGATTGTTTTTTATAGTAAAGCCTGCCAGAGTGATCAAATAATAACACGCCTTGAGATACGTCCCGAGGCGGTGGTGGAGAAGATGCACTAGGTGTCTTCATACCTCTGAAATATGTTAGTGAAGTCCTGCCAGCTGGATAGTTTTATCAGAGTTCAGCTCCCTTGATTACGGGCGATTTGCAGTCAGGTCGACTAATTGATTGTGGTCAAAACTTTGGTTGACTAATTGACTGCGGTCCAAACTTTGGTCGACTAATTGACTGCGGTCCAAACTTTGGTCGACTAATTGATTGTTGTCCAAACTTTGGGCGACTAATCAACTGCGGTCCAAACTTTGGTCGACTAATTGACTGCGGTCCAAACTTTGTCGACTAATTGACTTCAGTACAAACTTTGGTCGACTTATTGACTGCGGTCCAAACTTTGGTCGACTAAATGACTGTGGTCCAAACTTTGGTCGGCTAATTAACTGCGGTCCAAACTTGGGTCGATTAATTGACTGTGCTCCAAACTTTGGCTCTAGACCAAAACTTTAGGCTTCAAATTGAACTCAAAGTAACATCAGTGAGAATATACATATACACACACACACACACAAATACTAGAAATTGCGTCACTTGCTAGAATTCTTACGAAAGCTAGAAAGTATTCAAAAGTAAGCAACACTTTCCCAATCAATGGTGGGGTGGGACCGGCACGGCAGTGCACATTTCATCGGTGACGTCAGTTTCAAAACACAGAAGATGGAGGGGTCGACGCCTTAGCTCTAACTTGAAGTGAAATCGGGTCAAGACATAAGCTATGTTGTAACACCGTCTATTTGGGTACCCTAATCCGTGTTTTTGGCCTTCAATTCTCTTGCATCATGTGATGCTTATGAATTTTTTCTGCGTCCGATCAGAATTGATTTTTAATATCTAGGAGGACATCTAAGAAAGGCACCTTTTTTCTTTCATCCATCACCCAAATTTTGAAATAATTTATAGATCTCAGCTTTCCGACAATTTCACTTGTCTAACAATTTCAGCTTTCCGTCAAATTCACTCTCTGGTTAAATTCGGACTTCTTTCAAATTTATGCTTTTCTCAATTTCAGCTTTCTTTCAAATTCAGCTATACGTCAAATTCACTGCCGGTCAAATTCAGCTTCTTTCAATTTCTGCCTTTCGTCAATTTCAGCTTTCCTTCAAATTCAGCTTGTCGTAAAAAGGACCTTTTGTCCAATTGAGCTGGCTGTCTCATTCAGCTTTACGCCCAACATGTCAATGTGGACCCATCATGTATATCTTATCAATTTTTATTTAGTAAAATGACATGATCAAAATTAATATATGATGCCAATGTTAAAAATAAACTCATGGCAGAGCTTCCTCTGCTAAAACACAAAACATCTATGTCTTGTACTCGTGCTATCTACCAGTAAAATAGGTGCACCGAGGCAATCAATCTCTCCACTCAGATAACACTCAGAGAAATGAGTGTTTGAGATTACAGAGCCATAAAGAAATGGCTTCCCGGCAGCTCCGACGATCGGTCTTGTACTCGGGCCAGAAAATGAACCTAAAAATAAACGTGTTGGTGGTACGGGTTTCCCCAAGGGGCGATACAAATAAAAATCATCTTTCAGTAATTGAGCATAATTTTTATCTCCTCCTTGGTATACAAGGAGCTAATCTTTAAAACTTGTCTAAACCTAACCGTAAGATTCATGGCGTAGTTTCAAAAAGTGTTTTAGCCTTTGAGTAGCGGAGAAAATGTTCGTTTTCTTATCAAGGTGTAAACATGTGGTTCGCATGGTCCAGTGATTATGTTTGACTTTATCAGTGGCGACCTTAGCAAGTTTGTGCTACAGGCAAGAGCAAAAAGTGCCACCCCCCTTTTAATCATGAATGTTGCTAAGTCATATTTAGTAAATACTTACACTAGTCAAATGTTTTTAAAGTGACAACATTGTGTAGTAATTTTGTGGCATAAATCCGAATGAAGAAAATAAACAATGTTTTAATAAAAATTGACAAGAAGCTTAACTACCTACACACATATTCTAAAATGGCGTTAAGAATTTATTAATAGTTTGTTTCGTTGTTGTGTTTTTGTTGTTGTGTTTTTTGTAATTTGATTCGTGATTTTAAGATATAGATGGTTTTCCTGCTTCTCGATAGTATTTAAAAAAAAATATATATAATTATAGTTTTAAATTCAAACTTTGAAGTGACTATTTTTTCCAACTAATTATTTTGTTCTCGCATAAGGAGTTTTATGGAGTTCATTTCAACTGATTATATTTAATATTGTATTCTCCCAATTCATAAAGTCATAAAACATTTTCATTTTAAATAATGGAGGATTTTCTTTATTTTAAATCAAGCCAAAATATATCGATATATTTTTGGGGTGGTGGCTAAAAGTTTCTACGACCTCTAGACCGTTGCGAAAATAATTAGATATCACGGATAAGCTTTTAATGGACGATCAAAAATTAAGGATTATTAATGCAGAATTTGATCATCAATTAAAATGGGGGATGGGAGAGGGGGGACTATGATAAAGTTATCTTTCTTTTCGAGTTATGGCTCTTTGTTCTAATTTGTCTCCCCTTGTTTTTCTGCGCGAAATTATCAGAACTAACATGTTTAACAACTTATAACACAACAAACTGAATGCTGAGAAAAATTTGAAAGTTGTTCTGTTTGTTCCCCCCAGCCATCTGCCAAGTGTATGTCGGGGGCAGAGAAGAGGAGAACCACTGTGATCGACTTGTTATACAGAAAAATGCCAAAGGTTAGTGTTAATAAAGTATACGGTATAAAGATTGGTATCCATCCAAGTTAAATACCTTCTTTAAGTGTCGCTATATTATTTGTTATGTATCATATTTGAAATCAATATCACGTTGCCATTTGCTTTATGGTGTATTATATTTAAAGTCGATATTGCGTTGTCATATTACTTTATACATTTTTACATTTTGCATTGCTTAGTTCGCAGGGCTGAGTTCTGTACCTGGGACACGGTTGACGGGCAGACATGTTGTATGAGGCTTAGTGAGTTGAGGATGCCCTTGAAGGTGAGTATGGGCAGACATGTTTTATGAGGCTTAGTGAGTTGAGGATGCCCTTGAAGGTGAGTATGGGCAGACATGTTTTATGAGGCTTAGTGAGTTGAGGATGCCCTTGAAGGTGAGTATGGGCAGACATTGTTTTTGACACTAGGGACTGGAAGATGCCCTTAAGGCTAAGAAGCACAGGACCTAGTAAACAGTTGAATTAAATTTTAAAATTTAGCACTTAACCTAAATGGCTTTTTAATGACAAGACTTTATGCAAACTGTAAGTTCAATTATTCGTTGAAACAAATATCGATAATATTTGAGAATTTTTTAAATGCTACTTAAACAACTACATTCAACCAACACAATTATAAGCATGACACTCACCAGGTGTCAACACAGAACGGAAATGATGACCCTATCGTTAAGTCGCTCACCCAGCGAGCAGACGGCTTTCTCCTGCTTTACTCCGTCACAGACACGGACAGCTTCTGGGCAACTTCTGGTTATTATGACGTCATCATGGAACTTCGAAACAGAATGGACACCCCTTTAGTTTTTATTGGTAAACTGAATTTGTTTAGTTAAATGTTTTGTTGTATTTAAATGTCGTGTTTAGTTAAATGTTTTGTTGTATTTAAATGTCGTGTTTAGTTAAATGTTTTGTTGTATTTAAATGTCGTGTTTAGTTAAATGTTTTGTTGTATTTAAATGTCGTGTTTAGTTAAATGTTTTGTTGTATTTAAATGTCGTGTTGAGTTAAATGTTTTGTTGTATTTAAATGTCGTGTTTAGTTAAATGTTTTGTTGTATTTAAATGTCGTGTTTAGTTAAATGTTTTGTTGTATTTAAATGTCGTGTTTAGTTAAATGTTTTGCCTGGCTTCGCTGTTTCTTTACCTATTGGTACAAACTCCATGGCATCTGACAACACACAAGCCTAACATGAACGGAACACACAATCTTATCCTAATCAATAGGACACACAATCCTATCCTAAACATTTGCCCACACAATCCTACCATAAACAAATGTTATATATTAGTTGTTGTTGTTTGTTTGTGGTTTTTTTTAATCAGCATAAGTTCCTATCCATGATTTTGTTCTCGTTGCTAAAGTGTTGTTGATGGTTGACTGATCTACACCTTGTCTCAGTTTTCATTCCTGGTTGCCAAAAAACCATGATTTCAAAAAACAATCTAATTTTGGAAAGATGTCTTGTTAAAAGAAAAAGAATGCCCCTATGCTAAAGCTGTGGCCGTTTATCAATCAAAATAAAATTGGAATCTCGACAGGTGCCCATTCCTAAAGGGACCATTTGAGTTATTCACATCAATATTAAAGTTTAAATTTCAAAATTATCCCATTTAAAATGATGGAATCTGCCCTAAATGTTGCCTTTAAAATGTTTACTACTGCGACCGCCGGCACCAAAAAGACTCAATCATTCCTATTTTTACAACAGTGAGTATTTTAATTTCGTTAATGAAACAACATATTTGAACATTTTCGCGATTAAAATCGGTTTTTAAAAAAAACAAAAAACAAAGCTGTAGTATATTCATTAAAATAAAATTGTGGCCCCTAAAGAAAAGGAACGGTTATTGTTCGTTTAAAATGCACCGATTACATTGACAGGGATCACGGCAGGTTAGTTTACCAAGTTTACCTTAGATGCAACAATTCACGAGCTCTATCCTTTTATTGTCATTTCGTTTATAGGGCTTATATCAGAAGAAGAGAGCACGAAATTTCTGCTCCATGGTCTTGAATGGGATTTGTTTTTAAAAATTCAAACCCAGTCAGTATTACCTTCTGGATAATGCAAAGTTCGATCAAGATCGAACAATCCATATAGAAGCGTATGCGGCATTAACGGACATGACTTACGGACAAATTGTCCCCTTTAGACAAGAGATAGATATTATAACAGAAAGATACATAGATGAATATTTGAAATCTCAATGAAAGCTAAATTTACGTATATATATACATCCATAATCAAGCTGAGCTTTATATAGTAGATGTTCCCGATTATAGGTTATATTTCAACTTCTTGTTTTTAAATAACCGACTTTATTTCTTCTTTGGAATTTTAAAAAAATATTTTTAACAAATTTTTCTTTCCATATTTACTATAGCAAACAAAACCGACTGTGCCAAACAGCAAGTGGTGACGTCGTCCAAAGGACGCGACGCCGCGTTCGACATTGGGGCGTCTTTTTATGAGACGTCCGTGAGGAGCGATCCCGAGGGCGTCAAATATGTCTTCCATGACGTCATCCGACAGGTCCGCTCTGTCCGCTCACACGTCCGGTCACAGGAACAGTCGTGCACGCGCGTGCGAGGACTCATCCATCGTCTCAGTTTAAAGTCCAAACGGAAACGGTCTAAGTCGAGATCTCGACAAAAACTAACTTCTTCAGAACAACCAGTGGACAAAAACTGACCTCTTAAGAACAAACAGTGGACAAAAAAAAAAAGACTTCTTCAGAAAAACCAATGGACAAAAACTGATCTCTTCAGAAACAACCAATGGGCGAAAATTGACCTCTTCAGAAACAACCAGTGGAAAAAACTGACCTCTTCAGAACAACGATTGGACAAAAAAATGACTTCTTCGGAATAACCAATGGACAAAAACTGACCGCTTCAGAAACAACCAATGGACAATAACTGAACTCTTCAGAACAACCAGTGGAAAAAACTGACCTCTTCAGAACAATCAGTGGACAAAACTAACCTCTTCAGAAAAACTAGTGAACAAAAGCTGACCTCTTCAGAACAACAAATGGACAAGGGTTTGTGATACTCTGATAATATTATAATAGTATTACCGAGACACACTGATAGACACACTTATAGGCACACTGATGGACACACTGATAGATACACTGATAGACACACTGATAGACACACTGATAGACACACTGATGGTTGTTTAGTGATTAAGGTGTAAACACATACAATTCTGGTGTCTGCGAAGACATTCATATGCTCTGATGTTCTGAATAAGTGAGCATATATTTATTTAAAGACAAGTGAGTCACGGGCGTTGTGGGCAACCACCCACCCCCTTTCCTCTGTCTGCTAGTGAAATTATGTATTATTGTTCAGTAGAGTTTAGTTGATTTATTTAAAATAGTCCACTGTACTTTAAATTAAAGCAGTGCTCTTCAGATGTGTCAGTGTGATACATTGGTAGTTGTCAATTTGATACATTGGTAGTTGTCAATGTGATACATTGGTAGGTGTCAATGTGATACATTGGTAGGTGTCAATGTGATACATTGGTATTTGTCAATGTGATACATTGGTAGGTGTCAATGTGATACATTGGTAGGTGTCAATGTGATACATTGGTATGTGTCAATGTGATACATTGGTAGTTGTCAATGTGATACATTGGTAGGTGTCAATGTGATACATTGGTAGGTGTCAATGTGATACATTGGTAGGTGTCAATGTGATACATTGGTAGGTGTCAATGTGATACATTGGTAGGTGTCAATGTGATACATTGGTAGGTGTCAATGTGATACATTGGTAGGTGTCAATGTGATACATTGGTAGGTGTCAATGTGATACATTGGTAGGTGTCAATGTGATACATTGGTAGGTGTCAATGTGATACATTGGTAGGTGTCAATGTGATACATTGGTAGGTGTCAATGTGATACATTGGTAGGTGTCAATGTGAACAATTGGTAGGTGTCAATTTGATACTTTGGCAGGAATCTTCTTCGTGGCATCTTTATCAGTGCCCAACAGATTGTTTATAGTTCTGACCCATCCTCAATATCTCACTTTGGCGGGTACATTAGAAAGATATCATGATTTCAGGGTTGACAATTAGGGTAACTGCTGCTGGATATTTTTGATGTACAGTATTGGTAGTTTTAAATCTGATTGTTGGTTTGAGCTGTGCAATAAGTGATGATTGCTACTTGATGAGAATATTTCTATGGCTTTCAAATGGGAGGCGAAGTAGTTCATTCATGGACTATGTTGTGTTATAGTTGAGTCAGATGTCAGCTGGTTTACTTCTTTCAATCTGTACTAGTATAGGACGAGGCGAGGCAGAGGTAGTAGTTCATTCATGGACTATGTTGTGTTATAGTTGAGTCAGATGTCAGATTGCTTACTTCTTTCAATCTGTACTACTATAGGACGAGGCGAGGCAGAGGTAGTACTTCATTCATGGACTATGTTGTGTTATAGTTGAGTTAGATGTCAGATTGCTTACCTCTTTCAATCTGTACTATTATAGGACGAGGCGAGGCAGAGGTAGTAGTTCATTCATGGACTATGTTGTGTTATAGTTGAGTTAAATGTCAGATTGCTTACTTCTTTCAATCTGTACTACTATAGGACGAGGCGAGGCAGAGATGAAAGACACAACGTTAGCTACGTAGTTGGCATATGTGTTTTCTGATTACAGATGGGCCTATAGTTTGTGCATTACATAAATGATTACAGATGGGCCTATAGTTTGTGCATTACATAAATGATTACAGATGGGCCTATAGTTTGTGCATTACATAAATGATTACAGATGGGCCTATAGTTTGTGCATTACATAAATGATTACAGATGGGCCTATAGTTTGTGCATTACATAAATGGTCACAGATGGGTCTATAGTTTGTGCATTACATAAATGATTACAACAAAAAAACTATTAAAAAAGAATAAATTAAATTTACATAATGTAACACTTGGATGTTAAAATATTCTAGTACTCTTATGTAAATTTAATTTATTCTTATTTAATTGTTTTTTGTTGTACTGATGAAGGCGTGTGCCGAAAGTCTACTTGTTTATTATGTAACATGATTATGAAAGCTTAACTTATATTGTTATATTGACACAAAATTTTCGTGTCTTATTAATCTATTTTAAAGCTTTATCGTAGTCCAACACTTTTTATTCTTACCGAAGACAAAAGGTAAAATAAATACACAACAAGAAATGTAGACAAGTAGTCTCCTTGTCTTAAGAATGTTTGTTTGAGTGTCGGTGCACACCGTCGGACTATAGGAATCGTGCCATGCTTTAATATCACTATCATAGAAGTACAATTTAACGGTCCATAGCACACACCCATTTTTGTTCAATGCATTTTCGTTAGCCAGGTTTTCCCGGCTCCAGTGGCCAATCTAAGGCAGTTAGGATTAAATGCCAGGCAAGGCAACAACTTCTTTGATTTCTCTTAAATATATTGTGCTTCTTGTGTGTCCTGCTTCTACTCAGAACCGAGCTTCCCCCAACTCCACATGTTTATATCAAATAGTACTGAGTAGGGGGCGGGGGGGGGGATGCTAACACGCAGTGAGCGTCATGCGTGATGGTTGGACTCAGGTAAATACCTTTTCTTCTTTATGGAAAGATTAGGTTGTTTTTTTCTTTAAGGGAAGCGACTGGGATATGACTGTGACTATGGGTACGTCCTGGGTATAACTGTATGATACTATTATATGGATTCTGTGTTTTATAATTTTTTTATAACTATGAGTAATGTTATATGTGTGTAATTATGCTTTAAAAACGTCAGAACACGTGACAGATGTATATACTATGTAAAAAATGATTGAATATATTGAATGGTAATATAGATACATATTTTATGATCTCTGTGATTGTCTTTGTCGTTTATATGAAGTACGTGATCGTCTTACTTCTCAGTAGTGCAGACCGGTGTGGTTGTTCTTGTTTTTTTTTTTTTTTTTTAAATTTTTAAGGGTTGTACTGGAAATGAAAGTAGTTTAAAAACCTCTCTCTTAGACTAGATGGTCGCCGCTTGATGGTGACATGCTGGGTCTACAGCAACAATATTGAAATCTTTTCTCAGTAGTGCAGACCGGTGTGGTTGTTCTTGTTTTTTTTTTTTTTTTTTTTAAATCTTTAAGGGTTGTACTGGAAATGAAAGTAGTTTAAAAACCTCTCTCTGAGACTAGATGGTCGCCACTTGATGGTGACATGCTGTGTCTACAGCAACAATATTGAAATCTCACACTTAAATCTTAAAAACATTAGACAGCAAAGTTGAAGAGTGTTATCGAAATGGAGATGAAAGAATCAGAATTTGTCTTAATGATGAATTTTTAAAATGAGATTTACAAAAGAGGATATGAACTTAAACAATCATGTGCACTTTTGTATAGATTATACAGAGATCATCTGTGCATTCAAAATTACACATTGACTGTGATGTCACAGAAGTACCCAAAGACTTTAAATGTCACAGAAGTACCCAACGGCTATGATATCACAGAAGTACCCAATGACTGTGAGGTCACAGAATACCCAATGACTGTGATGTCACATAAGTACCCAATGATGGTGATGAACCAGAAGAACATCTAAATGCGAGAGGCAAATTTCACATAAATTCAATTTAAGAGAATTACTAGAAACTACGGTTTAAGAAATAGGTGAGTTATATATAAAGTAATATCAGAGAGATTTTCCACACTCAATGATGAGACACATACTATTACCTGAACATCACCTAGACATCACCTGGACATCACCTGGACATCACCTAGACATCACCTGGACATCACCTGAAAGTGACAGGAATTTTTAGGGCTGGATTAAACGCGTTAATGCTTACCAAGAGGACTTAAGCAATAATTGTACAGCTGGCTTAAGCAATAATTGTACAGCTGAATTAAGCAATAATTGTACAGCTGACTTAAGCAATAATTGTACTGCTTACTTAAGCAATAATTGTACAGCTGGCTTAAGCAATAATTGTAAAGCTGAATTAAGCAATAATTGTACAGCTGACTTAAGCAATAATTGTACTGCTTACTTAAGCAATAATTGTACAGCTTACTTAAGCAATGATTGTACAGCTTACTTAAGCAATGATTGTACAGCTGCTTTAACTAATAATTGTACAGCTGACTTAAGCAATTATTGTACTGTTGATTTAAGCAATAAAGCAATAATTGTACAGCTGACTTAAGCAAAAAGTGTACAGCTGACTTGACCAATAATTATACAGTCTGAGTTAACCAACAATTGTACAGCTGAGTTTAGCAATAATTGTACAGCTGAATTAAGCAACAATTGTACAGCTAAATAAAACAATAAGTGTACATATGATTTTGCCAAAAATTATATAGCTGACTTAACCATTAATTGTACAGCTGAGATAAGCTATAATTGTACAGTTGAATTAAGCAATAATTGTAAAGCTAAATTAAGCAATAATTGCACAGCTGACTTAACCAATAATTGTACAGCTGAATTAAGCAATATTTGTACATCTGAATTAACCAATAATTGATAATTGTACGGCTGATATCAGCATTAATAGTATACGTGAAGTAACCAATAATTGTACAGCTGGATTAAGTAATAATTATTAGCTGAATTAAACAATAATTGTACATGTGACTTAACCAATAAATTGCACAGCAGACTTAACCAATAATTGTATTTGTTACTTAACAAATAATCGTACAGCTAATTAAGCAATAATTGTACGGCTGACTTAATCAATAATCGTACAGCTGAATTAAGCAACAATTGTGCTGCTGAATTAAGCATTAATTGCATATGTGACTTAACAAATAATTGTACAGCTAAATTAGGCGACAATTTTACAGCTGACTTAACCAATAGTTGTACTGGTGAATTAAGCAATAATTGTACAGCTGACTTAACCAATAATTGTACTGGTGAATTAAGCAATAATTGTACAGCTGAATTAAGCAATAAAGCAATAATTGTACAGCTGACTTAAGCAATAATTGTACAGCTGGCTTAAGCAATAATTGTACAACTGAATTAAGCAATAATTGTACAGCTGACTTAAGCAATAATTGCACAACTGACTTAAGCAATAATTGTACAGCTGACTTAAGCAATAATTGTACAGCTGACTTAAGCAATGATTGTACAGCTGCTTTAACTAATAATTGTACAGCTGACTTAAGCAATAAATCAATAATTGTACACCTGACTTAAGCAATAATTGTACAGCTGACTTCAGCAATATAGCAATAACCTTACAGCCGAGCATAACAAGTTGTATCTTTATGTGTTTATAAATTCAGTGAAATAAAAACTGTATAATACTATTCCTTCATGCAGATCTCTTCCAAAATGGTTTGAAGACAGTTTAGCTGAACAAATCATGTACGCTTATGACAGCCAATGGTTCAGACAAGTCTTCATTTACTGTTAACTTATAAACGATTGAAGGGAAAATTCATGCAAAAAATTCAGATCAAAAAGTCACAGGCAAAGAGTCACATAAAACTTAAAGTAACAGGAAAAAATGTCACAGGAAAAAAATCACAGAAAAAACTTTTATTAGCCATTATTTTATTTTTACGTCATATAAATCTTTATGATAGACGAAATATCAGTCAGTAAACAGAACAAAATTTCACGGGAAGAAAAGAGACAGGAAGATAACAACAAAGGAGAAGATAACACAAAGGAAGAAAAGAAGAAAAGGGAAATAACAACAAAAGGGAAAATCCGACGTAGCATACGGCAGTGTATGAATAGAGCTTAACTGAATGCAGTTGTTTTTTTTTCACCAGCCCGATGTGTTCTAGAGAAATACCCATTGTGTTCAAGTGTTACAAAAGAGTCAACTTCTCAGCATCTATAATATGCGACGGCCTTTACACTACAAGCATTAAGACATTCTTACACCCTTCCTGCTGACCTTTAAACAACAGTCCTACAGACAGATCTACATACATGTCTACAGATAGTCCTACAACATTACAACACACATTCCTACATACAGTCCTACAAACAGATCTACATACATGTCTACAGATAGTCCTACATACAGTACTACAGATAGTCCTAAAGATGGTCCCTAAAAATTTGGCTAAAAGAGGTACAGCACAAGGTCTTTTACATGCTGTCTGTGATGATACAAGAGGTACAGCACAAGGTCTTTTACATCCTGTCTGTGATGATACAAGAGGTACAGCACAAGGTCTTTTACATGCTGTCTGTGATGATACAAGAGGTATAGCACAAAGTCTTTTACATGCTGTCTGTAATGATACAAGAGGTACAGCACGAGGTATTTTACATGCTGTCTGTGATGATACAAGAGGTACAGCACGAGGTCTTTTACATGCTGTCTGTGACGATACAAGCGGTACAGCACAAGGTCTTTTACATGCTGTCTGTGATGATACAAGAGGTACAGCACAAGGTCTTTAACTAGCTGTCTGTGATGATACAAGCGGTACAGCACAAGGTCTTTTACATGATGTCTGTGATGATACAAGAGGTACAGCACAAGGTCTTTTACATCCTGTCTGTGATGATACAAGAGGTACAACACAAGGTCTTTTACATGCTGTCTGTGATGATACAAGAGGTACAGCACAAGGTCTTTTACATGCTGTCTGTGATGATACAAGAGGTACAGCACAAGGTCTTTTACATCCTGTCTGTAATGATACAAGCGGTACAGCACAAGGTCTTTTACATGCTGTCTGTGATGATACACGAGGTACAGGCCAAGGTCTTTTACATGCTGTCTGTGATGATACAAGAGGTAAAGCACAAGGTCTTTTACATGCTGTCTGTGATGATACAAGAGGTACAGCACAAGGTCTTTTACATGCTGTCTGTGATGATACAAGAGGTACAGCACAAGGTCTTTTTACATGCTGTCTGTGATGATACAAGAGGTACAGCACAAGGTCTTTTACATGCTGTCTGGGATGATAAAAGAGGTACAGCACAAGGTCTTTCACATGATGTCTGTGATTTCATGTTTATCTGCTATCATTACCTTTGGGCTGATCTATATGAGGAAGGTAATATTTTACAGCAGTATCTGCAGTGTAAAGGTTTTACTCGTGACAAAGTGGTGATCAGCACAGAGGCCTCAAGATTTTGTCTGCACGAAAAGCGCTGTCACGTGGTGGAGCGTGCTATTGAAAAAGGCGCTTTTAAAATCAGACCGATATAGAATTTCGGTAGAGATAATATTACGGTTTAAGAAGAGAATGTCAGTAGAACAATGGATTCTTTCTGTGAGAAGATAACAGTAGGGAGATGCTGGAGTGTATTGATCTCTTTCATTCTGAACTCCAGATCAGATCATCAGCGATCAAGGTACCAGATATGTTTGTGGCTATTAAACCTAAGAGTCAACTATCAGCCAATGAAAACGATTTATTGGTGTCCGTTCCGAAATTAGCCCCTTTCTATGATGATTTATCAGAAGATGAACTTTTAAAAGAAATACAAATGCTTAGAAAACTTCTAAAGGCAGCTGTTATTAAATTTCACAAAGTTATGGACCAGTAAGTATTTGATGTTTTTAAATTCATACCTGAATGGGACTTCCTAGGATATCTTCTAATGCTCTCGCTAAGCCTTCTATTTTTTCTTACAATCTGTGTTACCGTGGCTTCATGTGAGCGGAGCTTTTCAAAACTTGAATTTATTTATATGTTATGAAATTGAATATGTTTATTTAGACATTTACCCAAGACGTATACCCCAGATATTTTACCCGTGACGTAAAGAGTCTATTGCAGACATATATCTTTATTTTCAGACTTATAAAATTCCGTGGCCCTACTAACACCCACCAGAGACGGTGAGGGATGGGGTCATATTTCTTCATTAATTAATATTATGGAGATACATTTTGCGACACACAGGTAGACGCCTCAGCCCCCCCGCTCCCCCCCCCCCCCCCCCCCGGTCGTTAATCCGCAAAAACTACAATTCTTGCAGACGACACACACCTTGTTAATGAATGACTCTCTACAAAACATGCGACATGTTACACGCAATGGAAAGAAAGTTGGCCTGGGCGAAAAATGCATTCTCTGTGTCTCCATGTCTGGTCCTATAGTTGAATCAGTTTGTCACTTGTTATTTGTTATACATTTTCTTTGTTATCTAAAAAATGTCTTAGCTGAGAGTTGTATCTAAAAAAGATATTTCTTGAGAGTTGTATCTCAAACAGGTAATTGCTGAGAGTTGTATCTCAAACAGGTAATTGCTGAGAGTTGTATCTCAAACAGGTAATTGCTGAGAGTTGTATCTTGAACAGGTAATTGCTGAGAGTTGTATCTCGAACAGATGTTTGTTAAGAGTTGTATCTAAAAAAAAATGTTTCTTGAGAGTTGTGTCTTAAACAGATGTTTCTTGAGAGTTGTGGCTGAAACAGATAAGTGTTGAGAGTTGTGTCTGAAACAGATGTTTGTTGAGAGTAGTGTCTGAAACAGTTTTTCCTGAGAGTTGTATCTCACAACAGCTTGTTGAGAAATGTGTTTTACTTTAATTATGTCAATGGGACACCAAGATGCATCTAATTCTGTGGTATAGATAATTAAAATTGAACTCAACTTTTCTCCTACATTTTGGAATGATGATTAATGTCAAATCATTTATACTTTCCATTATGACATTGTGAGAACCACTGCGAAATGAAGTTAAGTAATGTTCCCGAGTTTATGTTCAGATTTTTATTTCCAGAAAGCTTGCAGGCTTCACCCACAATGACGCAGCACATGTCAGGGCGGTGCTCAACCTGTTGGTCGCGACCTGTATGGGGTCGCCTAACACTGTGCCAGGTGTCTTTTGTGTGTTCATTTTTATCGAATTCGAGTTACCTATTATTTTTAAGTTTACAAATTATTTTTTAAGCTTGTTGTCGAGTGTAAATAGAGACCCATGGTTGCTGCAGAATACAGTCCCTTGAATTTCCAGCAAGAAAGAAGTAAACGCATCTTTCAACTGAGACTTTTGGTTGCGCACTAAAACATTGTCTGTACTCAGAGGCGTAGCGAGAGGGGGGCGGGGGGACAGATGTCCCCGTGCGCAAGCTAGTTACGGGCGCCAAAATGTGATTTGATATTATATTATTGGTAAAAATAATGGGTCTGAGAGTTGAAAAAAAAGAAAAGGGGACGCTTTAAAATGGATCTTGTCCCCGGGCGCGGATCTTGTCCCCGGGCGCCAAACAACCTCGCTACGCCTCTGTCTGTACTTAAAGACATTGAGACTTTTTCAATTGTATTTCATTTTACAGCCTACATTTAAATTTTGTAGCCTCCACTGATTCGTTTTATTGTTCATTGGGCAATACCCATTTTAACAAGATATACTGACCCATTTAAAGCCAATACTGACCCATTTAAACGTAAATACTAACCCATTAAAATAAATACTGACCGATTTTAAAATAAATACAAACACATTTAAAAAACAATTGCCGGAAAATATTAAAAAACGTGTCTAGTTCAATATACCTAGCTGTTAAGGTGTATATTTTATTAATGCATGGAAAAATTGCATACGTAGACAAAAAATATTTATAATTATATAATACTGTTGTCAATTAAACTCACCCTCGTCACTCCTCCTATTTTTAATGCCAGGGCCGAAATGCTGGCTGTTAATTCCAGGGCCAAAATGCTGACTGTTAATGTCAGGGCCAAAATGCTGGCTGTTAATGCCAGGGCCAAAATGCTGGCTGTTAATGCCAGGGCCAAAATGTTGGTTGTTAATGCCAGGGCCAAAATGTTTGCTGTTAATGTCAGGGCCAAAATGTTTGCTGTTAATGCCAGGGTCAAAATGCTGGCTGTTAATGCCAGGCCAAAATGCTGACTGTTAATGTCAGGGACAAAATGTTTGCTGTTAATGCCAGGGCCAAAATGATGGCTGTTAATGCCAGGGCCAAAATGCTGGCTGTTAATGTCAGGGCCAAAATGTTTGCTGTTAATGTCAGGGCCAAAATGTTGGCTGTTCATGCCAGGGCCAAAATGTTTGCTCTTAATGCCAGGGCCAAAATGCTGGCTGTTAATGTCAGGGCCAAAATGTTTGCTGTTAATGCCAGGGCAAAAATGCTGACTGTTAATGCCAAGGCAAAAATGCTGGCAGTGGGTACTCACAATTTGACAAAAGCTATCAAGAGATCACCGCATTAAAAAAAATTATCCACTCTTTTAATGTAACATTCCCCCCGCCACCCACCACCACCACCACCAATTTTAGATACATCCCCCGTTCAACTCTAAGTAGTGGTGTGTACTAACGTGGCATTCAGTAAGTGCGGAGCACTTGGTGGCGATGTGAGGTTTTAGCCAAGACGGTTCGGTGCAGGGAAACAAGACATTCAGAGATGACAACCACAGCCACGGTCAACTGTGACGGCTGTGACGGCTGTGACAAACAAATGGATCGGTGAATCTAGTTCACCAGGCGGCATTGCCCACTTTTATGGTTTTATTTAGGGACATCAGGCTTAATGACACCATTTCTTGGCCAATGCCTGGATGTGTCTGGAGTGAGTGTCTTGGTAAGTTATCATTTACTTATTATTATTAGTATTATTATTATTTACTTATATTTTAAGATAATTGTTTTAGACTTACTAGCCTAAGACATGTCATGTCAGTGCTTTTCATGGTATGAGAACTACTTTCGAAATCTGTAAGGAAAGTCTAAAGTCAAATGAAGTGCAATGTTCCCTTTAAGCTGCGCGGCCGCGCAGCTATCTCACAGAAGCTGCGCAGCAGTTTTGAGTATCCGCGCTGCAAATTTCCATGTAAGTGTGTGTATGTATTTGTGGGCTGTAAAATTTTGCACACAAAAAAATGATGCTGTAAAACTTTGCTCACAACTGTATGATTTTGCACACGAACCAGCATGATTCCTTCACAAAGTAGCACTTGTAATCATTGAAATACCCTCATCAGCACCAGGCACAGAAATATTGCAAATCTCCTCTACATGTATAGGAGCCTAAGGTAATCCCTTATTTTAGTGCGTTTTATTATTTCTACAGAAATAAAATTAAAATTCATTTTTATCTCATGGAACTACATTAAAACACTTCAGTGGCTACTGTAACATGTATTTATTGTTTTCCAATTGTTTTTTCATGTATTTTGCAGTGGTTTTAAGGTGAAAATTTAATATAAACCATGTATTTACAAATTATATATATATATATATATATATATATATATATATATATATATATATATATATATATATATATACCGTATATATGCGATATGATATATTATTTTAACAAAAAAGAAAATGCATAATATTCCCGCTTCCTATCAACAAAGTAGTATTTATTAAAACCCTTGCCCTACTCTTCTACCTATTATGTTGCCGATACGTGTATTTCAAATGCACAGCTAATAACATAGGGAACTGACAATAATATTAATAAACTCTCAATCATCACCCTCCCCCTTATTAATTTTTCGGAGCTTGAAGCGGAGCTGGTGTTGAAAAAATTGTCCAGAAGGATCTGGAAAAGAAAAGGGGAAGGGGGGGGGGTGGGGCACAAATTTGTGAGAATGCGACCCATTTGTTTTGAACATTTGTGGCGACGGAGAAATGGGGGTGGGGGGAAATCGTCCATAGCGTGGGGTCATTTACTGATGGTCATCGCAAATCACATTCATGGTAAGCAGATACGTTGTTCGTGATTGGTCAGCTCTACTTTGAGCACCCCTCCCACTTGTTCGTATACCAATGAGCTTAAGTTGACTGATTTGAGTTAAGAAGCATGAGAGTGAGGGCTGGTGATCATAATTATATATAATAGGACGCACTCATTTTGCGGTATTAATGGTGTACTGGGATCCCTTTGTTGATAATGGCCGGAAGACCAAGATTAAATAGGATTCAAATTGTTGATCCAACGGAAATTTTAAATGATGCAGCACTTCGGACTGAGATTTGGCTTATGCGCACACTTTGTGAGGCAACAAATAATGTCAATACAACAATGGAATTTCTTGCAAGGCGCTCCCTTTTAAAGAATAAAATGGAATGCAACAATTGCCATGTGGCTTGTAACCTTGCATGTCCATCAGAGCGTGATGATCGGCATCACGTATCCCCCCCCCCACTTTTTTTTTTCTCTCTCCCAGAGCGCTCGAAATAAACGGGTAGCCCCTTGAAGTTGAAGCCATGGTTGGGGGGTAGGGGGTTGGGGGTAGAATTTTAAACTGATTACCAAGGCAGCGTACACACACATCATCATTTACTTGTGAATAAAGTTATCTGACCAAGAGTGACCGGGACGATGCATTACGTCTCTATATCAAAGAATGACAACGTAGCAGTTTCAGTAGTGGTGTAAGCTGACCAGAGAAACCGCGAAACAGTGGTCCCCGATACTATCCCATTTTCCAATGGGATCCAGATCCTATTGGAATCCCAATCCCCTTGAAATCCCTTTCCCAATGTAATACCATTCCCATTGGGATACCAACCCCATTGGGGGTTGCAATCCCATAAGGATCGATCCCATTTCCCGGTGGGAACCCAATCCCGTCGATAGCTTGATTCCAGTGGGAACCCAATCCCGTCGGTATCACGAGCCTCGTGTGATCCCATTCCCGTCGATAGCTTGATTCCAGTGGGAACCCAATCCCGTCGGTATCACGAGCCTCGTGTGATCCCATTCCCGTCGATAGCTTGATGCCAGTGGGAACCCAATCCCGTCGGTATCACGAGCCTGGTGTGATCCCATTCCCGTCGATAGCTTGATTCCAGTGGAAACCCAATCCCGTCGGTATCACGAGCCTGGTGTGATCCCATTCCCGTCGATAGCTTGATTCCAGTGGGAACCCAATCCCGTCGGTATCACGAGCCTCGTGTGATCCCATTCCCGTCGATAGCTTGATTCCAGTGGGATCCCGATCCCGGTGGGATCCTGCTTCCCAGTTAGATCCCAAATCCCGGTGGGATCCTGATACCAATAGAACCCGATCCCGGTAGGCCACTGATCCCGTTTTCCTATAGAACCTCGGTATGATCCCGCAACCCGATGGGATCCCGTTACAAGTATAATCCATTCATGTTAAGGTTTTTTTTAGTAATTTTATTTATATAGCTCATATAATATAAGGAAAAAAACGAATTCGCCCCCCCCCCAGCTCCTAAACGGAATGTTATAAAAAGTTCATAACCCCTCATCCTTAAGACTAAGAGTTCCTTCCGGATAATGATGGATATATGTGCTAAGTTGGGTCAAGATCCATCAATCCGCGTGAACGCTTTTGTGGAACAAACAGACAGACGAACCCACAAATTGACACTTTTATATATATATATATATATATATATATATATATATATATATATATATATATATATATATATATA
>CAXITT010000051.1:32811-52554 GCA_964033795.1 Lymnaea stagnalis | reverse complement strand
AATCCAAAACCAAAACACGGTGATTGACTGGTTTAATTTTCTTCGAGAGGATATAGGGATTTATCTGAACCAGCATGCAACTCAGATTGGTGGCTTTGACGATAATGGGGAGCCCATGGTGGTTGAGCTTGACGAATCAAAATATTTCCATCGGAAATACCACAGAGGAGCATGGCGTCAAGGCCACTGGGTGTTTGGTGGCATAGAAAGGTCCACTGGAAAATGCTTCCTAGTGGAAGTTCCAGACAGAACAGCTGGAACCCTGGAAAACATTATCGTCCAACAGGTTTTACCAGGGACACACATAATAACAGATGGATGGGCAGGCTATAGGAACATAGAGCAATTGTCCAATGGGATATTCATACATTCAGTTGTAGTGCACGAAAGAAATTTTGTTGATCCCAACGACCCAGATGTGCACACACAAAATATAGAAAATCTATGGATGCGCGCCAAACGTAAACTGAAAAGACAGTACGGAACAAGTGACACATTGTTTCCATCACATTTAAAGGAGTTTCAGTTCCGTTTCAGCTTCACAAAGTTTAAAGTCTTCAACGAACTTTTGATTGTCTTAAAAGGACGATATCCTGTTTAATAAAACATTTTAAACAGTTCCATTTTTTTTTCCTTGGACTTCCCAGAGCATAAAAGGTCCGTTTTTACAAATTGTTATTTGTTTTGTGCCATTGAGTCCTTTGTGTGCCGACATCGTTGTTGTATACTGTATATACTGACGGTGGATGACGGTGGATGTGTCATCTACCGTTATCTAATGTCACCCTTCGTCACCCACAGTAATCCACCATAATCCACCATCATCCACCGCCATCCACCGTTGTCTACTATTATCCACCGTTATCAACCATCATCCACCGTCATCCACAATCACGAACTGTCATCCACCGTCTTCCACCATCATCCACCATCATCTAACATCATCCACCGTCATCCACAATCATCCATATATCATCCACCAACATCAACCGTCATCCACCGTCATCTGCTATCATTCACCGTCATCCATCTATCATCCACCCCCATCCACAGACATCTATCAGCATCCACTGTCATCAACCATCATCCACCGTCATACACAATCATCCATCTATCATCCACCAACATCAAACGTCATCCACCATCCTCCACCATCATCATCTGTTATCCACCATCATTCACAATCATCCATCTTTCATCCACCATCATCCAAAGTCATCCACCTTCATCCACATATCATTCACCCCATCCACCGTCAACTACCATAATCCACCGTCATCCACAATCATCCCTCTATCATCCACCAACATCTACCGTCATCAACCATCATCCACCGTCATCCACAATCACGAACCGTCATCAATCATTATCCACTGTCAGCCACCGTCGCCTAAAGGCCGAGTTCCACAATAATTTGCAGAAATTAAATAAACGTCCTATTTATTGTGAAGAAATTTGGTGAAGATCCAATTACTAGTGAAACAAAGATCTTTAGTTCACAATAATAATCTGATAAAAGAAACATAAATTATGTGAGACCTAAATATTTACAATTCAATTTTAAACCCACCACTTATCACTTCGTTAGAAAGAAATATCCGAATCTTACGCATAATTAAAGTTATAAAATGAATACAACATATTTATTTTAATATAGATACATCCAATTAGGCAACTTTTATAAGGTATCTTTAAGGACAGAAGAGTTCTCCTCATTTGACCACAATGGCGCCGTGAAAGACAAAAGATTCATGCAAATGTACGTCTTTTGATCTCGTAAAATGTGTTAAATTGTTGTTGTATTCCAACAAAAAGATGGTATTTTACTTTTAAAAATACTTTTAATTAAGTTCCATAAGGCGAAAATGAATTTTAAAATTTATTTTTCAAGAAAGCCTAAATCATCAATAAGTTGATCGAGGACCCTTAATATATAGGAGAAACGTAGTGTAATGCTTAAATGTGTAGCAAACATACACAGAGCTAATATCTATTTTCAGGGAACTCCTAGAACACGTTATACAAACTATTTCTATATTCTGTGCCCAACAAACTGTTTAGCTACGTCTTGAGCCCACTACATATTGTTTAACTACGTCTTGAGCCCACAACATATTGTTTAACTATGTCTTGAGCCCACTACATATTGTTTAACTACGTCTTGAGCCCACTACATATTGTTTAACTACGTCTTGAGCCCACAACATATTGTTTAACTACGTCTTGAGCCCACAACATATTGTTTAACTACTTCTTGAGCCTACTACATATTGTTTAACTACGTCTTGAGCCCACAACATATTGTTTAACTACGTCTTGAGCCCACAACATATTGTTTAACTACGTCTTGAGCCCACTACATATTGTTTAACTACGTCTTGCGTTAACCACGAGAGTAACAATTCATTTTCAAATTGAAAAATAACTGACTACTCACTTTCAGTGCATTACAATGAGAGTTGTAGAACTTAGAAAATAAACTTGCAGTTCATTACACAAATTAAAATGTTCATGAAGAAACTCAATGAACTATATCAATATTTATATAACAAAAAGGGATGGTGGCCGAGTGGTCTAAATTCAAGTTGATGGTCTGGAGTTCAATCCCCAGCCCCCCCCCCCCAAGCTTAGTCAAGCAAAAACATCACCAGCACCCCGGATGGATGGGACTCGTCAACCTTGGATGGCAACTCATCTAAGAGCAGGAAACATTGAATTCAAACCCGGAGATGGAGTCCCGTAGGCGGATAACATTGGTACAATGAAACATTCCGACAACTCCTGCGACGCCACTGGTACCAAGCTGTAGCATCCACATGATGATCCCTTGGGTTATCCAGCGGCGTGGCGAGGCAATCAGCTATTGGGAACCAGCTTGTCATCCTAGAATAATAATCCCAGGCCATGTGGATTGTTGTCCTGCGAAGTCCACACTATCGTCACATTTTAACGGACGGGTGCCAGCAAAAAAAAACACAAAAAACAACATTTAAATAGCCACACTGTAACCGATTTCATATGTATTTTTGCTATCCCTTCATTAACACATAAAAATATCATTCAATTAACCATCTATGTATTTATTCAATTAGCCATCTATGTATTTATTCAATTAGTCATCTATGTATTTATTCAATTAGCCATCTATGTATTTATTCAATTAGCCATCTATGTATGTATTCAATTAGCCATCAATGTATTTATTCAATTAGCCATCTATGTATTTATTCAAATAGCCATCTATGTATTTATTCAATTAGCCATCTATGTATTTACTCAATTAGCCATCTATGTATTTATTCAATTAGCCATCTATGTATTTATTCAATTAGCCATCTATGTATTTATTCAAATAGCCATCTATGTATTTATTCAATTAGCCATCTATGTATTTACTCAATTAGCCATCTATGTATTTATTCAATTAGCCATCTATGTATTTATTCAATTAGCCATCTATGTATTTATTCAAATAGCCATCTATGTATTTATTCAATTAGCCATCTATGTATTTACTCAATTAGCCATCTATGTATTTATTCAATTAGCCATCTATGTATTTATTCAATTAGCCATCTATGTATTTATTCAAATAGCCATCTATGTATTTATTCAATTAGCCATCTATGTATTTACTCAATTAGCCATCTATGTATTTATTCAATTAGCCATCTATGTATTTATTCAATTAGCCATCTATGTATTTATTCAATTAGCCATCTATGTATTTATTCAATTAGCCATCTATGTATTTATTCAATTAGCCATCTATGTATTTATTCAAATAGCCATCTATGTATTTATTCAATTAGCCATCTATGTATTTATTCAATTAGCCATCTATGTATTTATTCAATTAGCCATCTATGTATTTATTCAAATAGCCATCTATGTATTTATTCAATTAGCCATCTATGTTTTTACTCAATTAGCCATCTATGTATTTATTCAATTAGCCATCTATGTTTTTATTCAATTAGCCATCTATGTATTTATTCAATTAGCCATCTATGTATTTATTCAATTAGCCATCTATGTATTTATTCAATATCGGTAGATACATAAATAAGTTAATCGGTAGATACATAAATAAGAATTAGCCATCTATGTATTTATTCAATTAGCCATCTATGTATTTATTCAATTAGCCATCTATGTATTTATTCAATTAGCCATATATGTATTTATTCAATTAGCCATCTATGTATTTATTCAATTAGCCAACTGTATATTAATTCAATTAATTTTGTATTAATTCCATTAGCCATCGGTGTACTCATTCAATAAGCTATTTGTGTATTAATTCAACTAGCAATTTTTGTAATCATTCAACTAGCCATTTCTTTATCCTTGTCATTTTAGCCTCATAATTGGCTGGTGACTTAACCCATCAATCTGACATAAAAAGGAAAAGCATTTCTGCTCCCCCATCCCCATCCCTCACATCTTACCCCACCCCATCCCTCACATCTCACCCCCTACCTCGCATCTCACCACACCCCAAACCGCACATCTCACCACATCCCCATCACTCACATCTCGTCACGTTCCCATCCCTCACATCCCACCCCATCCTTCACATCTCACCCGACCCCATCCCTCACATCCCACCCCATCCTTCACATCTCACCCCACCCCATCCCTCACATCTCATCACATTCCAATCCTCACATCTCACCACATCCCTCACCACATCCCTCACATCTCACCACATCCCTCACATCTCACCACATCCCTCACATCTCACCACATCCCTCACATCTCACCACATCCCTCACATCTCACCACATCCCTCACATCTCACCACATCCCTCACATCTCACCACGTCCCTCACATCTCACCACATCCCTCACATCTCACCACATCCCTCACATCTCACCACATTCCCATCCCTCACATCTCGCTACATTCCCATACCACATATCGCACCATCCCTCACATCTCCACACATCCCAAAAAAGCTCCAATCCAACAATGAAAACGGACCATGCTGACGTCACTCCCAAGTGTAGTTCACGAGTTCACGGTTTTCTCCTCAACAATCTGCTGGTCATCCTCATCGTTCTTGGCGTCATTGTTGGGGTCGCAGTGGGCGTGCTGGTCAGACAGACTGACCCATCACAAGATGTCATCATCTGGATAGGTCAGTTATTTTATTTTTTTTAAACCAATGTCGTATGACGACATTATATCTTACAATATAAGAAGAACTATACAAATGTACATTGCAAAAGTTTACGGTCTTCTTTCGTTGGGGTTTTCACCAATGTTACGATGTAACAAACTTCACCAGTAGACGCATTTACTGCTTGGCAGTTTGATATGCCCTAAGTCGTCTAGGGCTTTGGGTGACAACTGTATACTAAAGTATGCATAACTTGCCTGTCATACCTGGTCCACAATTAAGAGCAAACAACAACGTGCAATGAAGATAACTATAACAGTTCTTTATTTACAGTATCCAATCACAGCAACTGTCAGTTCACGACGTTCAATGAAGATAACAATAAAAGTTCTTTATTTAAAGTATACAAGCACAGCAACTGTCAGTTCACAATATTCATTACAGATAACAACATCACTTGCACTGTCACGCAAGCTAACCGCTGATTTTCTCTCACTCCATTTCCTCTTCTTCCCTCTCGATCAATTAACACACTGCCTTTTATATCCCTATAAAATAACACTTGGCATGCACTTATCCAACACCACGAACCAGCTTCACGATCTGACATCACGACCTACAACTCACAAAAATACCCTCACGATTAACAACTCCTCGTACCAACCATTCACAACAATCTATTTCACAACACTAAATTACTGTTACGTTCTGTTATATGATTTAACAATTTATATGTTTAAAAAAAAAAAAAGATTTGTCATTTAATGGCGGAAATCTTTTAATAGAACATCCGGGCATACATTCTGGCCAAGCTCATTAAGATAATAATAAAATATCCTGGTATTCCATTTTACCAATCTCTAAACAGCTGTTCGGTACTTCTACGTTAAATGTGAGCCAGCGCAGTGGTTCTGAACCTAGACGAAAACGTGTTTACAACTTTATTTTACAAGATATTTTACTAATTGCTACTGCTATTAAATTTTCGGAAATACATTTTTAGCAGCTGCGTTTTTCGAAAATATTTTCTAAAAATAGAAATATTACATAATGAAGTTGGGGGGGGGGGGCAAAATTTCTTTTTATGTAGAGAGGAAATTTTAGGCCAACAGTAGATTTTTTATCTTGGAAGTTGGATGGCAAAAGCTAAGCCCACCCTAGCTACACGGGCACGGCATTTCGGCCATTAGACTCTGACTACTGGACGGCAAGCAGTCGTTAAATTCTACCTTTTTGGTTTTTGCCTGGTTTAAGACCCGTCCAAAAAATCTTCTTTTGTGGATAATCTACTGATTAAAATTTTCATACTAAAAAGTAGAACATAAAAAATTTAATTAAAAATTATTTAAACATTGTTTTCTTTCGAAGAATATTTTAAACTCACTAAAATGTAGGTAATAATTTTCTTACAGTTAATTGTTCAAAGAAAGTTTTTCCAGATATTAGATTAGCACTCTATGTAGCCAACAAATTCGAAATTAATTTTGTAAGATATTTTCTGCATTGACTTTCTTTGTTTAATGCATTTAAAGAAAATGAACTATTTTTTTTTCTTTTTATTGCGTTTAAAATTTGTTTGCTAGAAAATCTTTTCAAACCTTTTTTTTCCTATAATTATTATTTGCTACTTTATAGTATTAACCTTTAATATTTAACTTATCGACAAAAGTAGATTTATTTACATCGTTTTTAACACCGAATGCCTACAGTGTAAAGTGTCTAAGTGCTTTACCTATGCATAGAACTAAAAAAAACTAGATGTGAGCTCACTCACCTACCCGGTCAATCACGATCATTTCAGTGACAGTGTCCAACAATCTCTGTCGGCCCAGTTTCCAGGCAGTAATACAGTTGACTTGAAGGCAGTAATACAGTTGACTTGATGGCAGTAATACAGTTGACTTGATGGCAGTAATACAGTTGACTTGAAGGCAGTAATACAGTTGACTTGAAGGCAGTAATACAGTTGACTTGATGGCAGTAATACAGTTGACTTGATGGCAGTAATACAGTTGACTTGATGGCAGTAATACAGTTGACTTGAAGGCAGTAATACAGTTGACTTGAAGGCAGTAATACAGTTGACTTGAAGGCAGTAATAGTCAACTGAACTTCCGTCATTATGTCAACTGAACTTCCGTCATTATGTGTTGACTTGAAGGCAGTAATACAGTTGACTTGAAGGCAGTAATACAATTGACTTGAAGGCAGTAATACAGTTGACTTGATGGCAGTAATACAGTTGACTTGAAGGCAGTAATACAGTTGACTTGATGGCAGTAATACAGTTGACTTGAAGGCAGTAATACAGTTGACTTGAAGGCAGTAATACAGTTGACTTGAAGGCAGTAATACAGTTGACTTGAAGACAGTAATACAGTTGGCTTGAAGGCAGTAATACAGTTGACTTGAAGGCAGTAATACAGTTGACTTGAAGGCAGTAATACAGTTGACTTGAAGGCAGTAATACAGTTGACTTGAAGGCAGTAATACAGTTGACTTGAAAAAGTAATACAGTTGACTTGAAGGCAGTAATACAGTTGACTTGAAGGCAGTAATACAGTTGACTTGATGGCAGTAATACAGTTGACTTGATGGCAGTAATACAGTTGACTTGAAGGCAGTAGTACAGTTGACTTGATGGCAGTAATACAGTTGACTTGAAGGCAGTAATACAATTGACTTGATGGCAGTAATACAGTTGACTTGAAGGCAGTAATACAGTTGACTTGAAGGCAGTAATACAGTTGACTTGATGGCAGTAATACAGTTGACTTGATGGCAGTAATACAGTTGACTTGAAGGCAGTAGTACAGTTGACTTGAAGGCAGTAATACAGTTGACTTGAAGGCAGTAATACAGTTGACTTGAAGGCAGTAATACAGTTGACTTGAAGGCAGTAATACAGTTGACTTGAAGGCAGTAATACAGTTGACTTGAAGGCAGTAATACAGTTGACTTGAAGGCAGTAATACAGTTGACTTGAAGGCAGTAATACAGTTGACTTGAAGGCAGTAATACAGTTGACTTGAAGGCAGTAATACAGTTGACTTGAAGGCAGTAATACAGTTGACTTGAAGGCAGTAATACAGTTGACTTGAAGGCAGTAATACAGTTGACTTGAAGGCAGTAATACAGTTGACTTGAAGGCAGTAATACAGTTGACTTGAAGGCAGTAATACAGTTGACTTGAAGGCAGTAATACAGTTGACTTGAAGGCAGTAATACAGTTGACTTGAAGGCAGTAATACAGTTGACTTGAAGGCAGTAATACAGTTGACTTGAAGGCAGTAATACAGTTGACTTGAAGGCAGTAATACAGTTGACTTGAAGGCAGTAATACAGTTGACTTGAAGGCAGTAATACAGTTGACTTGAAGGCAGTAATACAGTTGACTTGAAGGCAGTAATACAGTTGACTTGAAGGCAGTAATACAGTTGACTTGAAGGCAGTAATACAGTTGACTTGAAGGCAGTAATACAGTTGACTTGAAGGCAGTAATACAGTTGACTTGAAGGCAGTAATACAGTTGACTTGAAGGCAGTAATACAGTTGACTTGAAGGCAGTAATACAGTTGACTTGAAGGCAGTAATACAGTTGACTTGAAGGCAGTAATACAGTTGACTTGAAGGCAGTAATACAATTGACTTGAAGGCAGTAATACAGTTGACTTGAAGGCAGTAATACAGTTGACTTGATGGCAGTAATACAGTTGACTTGAAGGCAGTAATACAGTTGACTTGATGGCAGTAATACAGTTGACTTGATGGCAGTAATACAGTTGACTTGAAGGCAGTAATACAGTTGACTTGAAGGCATTGATACAGTTGACTTGAAGGCAGTAATACAGTTGACTTGAAGGCAGTAATACAGTTGACTTGAAGGCAGTAATACAGTTGACTTGAAGGCAGTAATACAGTTGACTTGATGGCAGTAATACAATTGACTTGAAGGCAGTAATACTGTTGACTTGAAGGCAGTAATGCAGTTGACTGGTTGGCAGTAATACAGTTGACTTGATGGCAGTAATACAGTTGACTTGAAGGCAGTAATACAGTTGACTTGAAGGCAGTAATGCAGTTGACTGGTTGGCAGTACTACAGTTGACTTCGTGGCAGTAGAACAGTTGACTTGGCTGCTGATGGATGCATGTGTAGATCTTTGTACGACGCACGTGTAGATATAGTGTACCCAGAATTGTTTGACCTTAATTGTGCCAAATGTCTCTAATTCCCTTATTCTTCTCTACTTACAGGTTATAGAACATTCTAAAGTTTTTTATTGCGAAATTATTTTTAAGTATTTTTTAAAAGACATTCCCCAAACTACCATTTTTTAAAAGCTGTATTCACCAAACTACTATTTTCTTTAGATCATATTCAGCAAATTACTATTTTTTAAAGTCATATTCAGCAAATTACTATTTTTTAAAGTCATATTCAGCAAATTACTATTTTTTTAAAGTCATATTCAGCAAATTACTATTTTTTTAAAGTCATATTCAGCAAATTACTATTTTTTAAAGTCATATTCAGCAAATTACTATTTTTTTAAAGTCATATTCAGCAAATTACTATTTTTTTAAAGTCATATTCAGCAAATTACTATTTTTTAAAGTCTTATTCACAAAGTTACTATTTTTTAAAGTCATGTATACCAAACTACTCTTTTTAAAGTCATATTCACCAAAATACTATTTTCAAAAGCCATAGTCACCAAACTTCCATTTTCTTCCATGACCAAGGTCTGATGGGCGAGGTGTACATGCACATGCTCAAGATGATGATTCTGCCTCTCATTATTTGTAGCGTCATTTCCGGTAACGTACGGCCATTTATTTAAATAATATGTTTCTTTAGGGTGAAAAGGAGGTAAGGGTTATTTGCCCGGCTGCAGAGTCTAGGAATTAGCTGTAAAAACCGAATGGGGGAAAAGTGCATGTATAGCACCAGTAGAGCACCTGTATAGTACCTATTTAGCACCAGTATAGCACCAGTATATCAACTGCATAGTACCTATTTAGCACCAGTATAGAACCATTGTAGCACCAGTATAGAACCAGTGTAGCACCAGTGTTGCTTCACAATTACACCAGTAGAGCACCTGTATAGCACCACTTTAGTACATGTATAGCACCAGTGTAGCACCAGCGTAACACCTGTATAGTACCAGCGTAGCACCAACGTAACACCAGTATAGCAACAGTGTAGCATCAAGATAGCACCAGTGTTGCCCCACTATTGCTCCAGTATAACACCTGTATAGCACCTGGATAGCACCAGCATAGCACCAAGATAGCACCAGTATAGCACCAGTGTAGCACCAGTGTAGCACCAGTGTAGCACCAGTGTAGCACTAGTATAGCTCCAGTGTAGCACCAGTGTAGCACCAGTGTAGCACCAGTGTAGCACCAGTGTAGCACCAGTGTAGCACCAGTGTAGCACCAGTGTAGCACCAGTGTAGCACCAGTGTAGCACCAGTGTAGCACCAGTGNCCAACGTAACACCAGTATAGCAACAGTGTAGCATCAAGATAGCACCAGTGTTGCCCCACTACTGCTCCAGTATAACACCTGTATAGCACCTGGATAGCACCAGCATAGCACCACGATAGCACCAGTATAGCACCAGTGTAGCACCAGTGTAGCACCAGTGTAGCACCAGTGTAGCACCAGTATAGCACCAGTGTAGCACCAGTGTAGCACCAGTGTAGCACCAGTGTAGCACCAGTGTAGCACCAGTGTAGCACCAGTGTAGCACCAGTGTAGCACCAGTGTAGCACCAGTGTAGCCCCAATAGCATTCACTAATTTTGACATGGTGTCCTTTTTCTGGCAACGTTCCACACCTCTGACCGGGTCAGTTTTCTAGTATTATTTATTTAAATGATGGCACAAGTAAAAATTTTCCCAAGAATTTACCAAAATGTGCATATATTTTGTAAACACCAAATTCCCTTTCATTGGACGGGACCGGGTATATTCCGGGTGTGTTATACTCGGCATTTCCGTGTTTTGGGGGGGGGGTGGTCAGCAGCCGGTTCAGCCCTAAGATGTGTATTGAGAATGTTCTATGTAAATGATGGCATGATGACGTCATCCGTTGCATGTTTCTAGAGTTTTCAGTAATTTGCGGGTATTTTTCTGTTTAAAGGTACAGCATCGCTGGATCCTAGGTGCAATGGCCGAGTGAGCATAGTCTCCCTTACATTCATCATTGCCTCCAACTGCCTGTGCTGTGTGCTGCCCATGGTTATTGCCCTTACAGTAAAGCCAGGTTAATTTACTTTGGAGCGATCCATTGTGTTTTGTGACGTTCATTAATAACCTCAACAAAATAGGGGGGTGGGGGAGGGATATAACAAATTAAATTATTGTTGACACGGAGAAATATATAAAAGAAAATATTAAAAAAAAATTGAAATCAAATGTTCTATTTTTCTTGGAAAATAAAATAAATTTATAATTAGTCGTAGATAATTTGTTGGAAGATTTTGTTACCTATCAGAAATAGGCCTGGGTAGGCATAAAAACAAAAAAGTTTTATCTGAACTACACCTGTTCACTCAACCACGAAGCAGACGCGATCGACGAGAATATTTTGAGCGGAAGTAACCAGCCCGACTCCGTGGACCCAGCAAACGAGCTCGCTGACTCCCTCACCCACACTTTTACAGCCGTTCACCAGGGGGGACACTGCACGAGAAAGTCACGTGTGCAAACGAACGATTAACGCTCCACCAGATGGAAATGCGAGCAGAGAGAAAGTATTTAATGAACTTAAAGGACATGAACCTACAAGTAGGGTAATGAATCTGAATTGGAGGGAATGAAACTAATGGGAGTGTTGAATCTACTATGATAGACATGTTGTCATATTTCGTATAACAGGTGAGGGAATGAACCTTCACACTGAGACTGTTGAGAAGGCACCAACGTCTGTCATGGACACAGCGGACATATTTGCTGACTTAATCAGGTATGTTGTTTCTGTATATTATATCTATTCATTAAACGTCTATTTTGTTTGAAGATTTGGTAGAATTACAGATTCTTTCAAATACAAACTGACGTCATTTAAGCTCTGCATCAGAAATAGTACGGTACATCAAATCAATTCTGTATAATTTTGTTTTCTAAAGTTACCGTACTTCCCCTTTTAAGAAAACAGATTTTTTTTTTTTACATTTTAAATGAAATAAAATATAAATATAGAGTCTGCCAGAAAAAAAGTACATAAACTTCAGAAAATGAAAAATTGTATTTAATACTGTAAACCAGAATTCATTCAGGCATTTTGAGATTAATAGAAGTTTAAAAATGTTACAAGAAGTGCGAAGTGGGGTGGCCATTAGTTCCAGACATTGATTAGTACCGTGGAAAAGTTGCATTGTCAATGTGAGCCAAAGTGTCCAGGATGATTGATGTATTTTAAAGTTCATCCACAGGAGCCGCCAGGGTAGTTTGTTTTTGATCATACACGAAATCCTTCACTAGCGCTCCTTATATGGAAACATCTGCTCTTGTTAAATCAGGAAACTTGTTTGTCCATCCCAGGAGCTCAGCAATATCTTTTAATTTATGATACAACTTTAGAATTGTTTTAAGCCAGTCAAACGAAATTTTTACCTCCGTGATTGTTTGTCACGCCTTTGTCCATACCTTGCTGTACCTCCGAGATTCTTTGTCACCGTTCTGGCCATACCTTGTTGACATGACAGCTATGATAACTGAACAAACTTTGTGTTACACTATCGAACCATGTTTTCTCTTGAAATGTGTAGAGACTCTGTGTACATAGTATTGTAAATGTTTCTTACAAAACTCTGCCAATACTTTCCAGGAACCTTTTCCCTGATAACATTGTGACGGCATGCTTCCTGCAGGTTTGTAGACTACCACAATGACCTCCCTTACACTGTTAAGATACTGTACACTACCACAATGACCTCCCTTAAACTGTTAAGATACTGTACACTACCACAATGACCTCCCTTACACTGTTAAGATACTGTACACTACCACAAAGACCTCCCTTACACTGTTAAGATACTGTACACTACCACAAAGACCTCCCTTACACTGTTAAGATACTGTACACTACCACAAAGACCTCCCTTACACTGTTAAGATACTGTACACTACCACAAAGACCTCCCTTACACTGTTAAGATACTGTACACTACCACAAAGACCTCCCTTACACTGTTAAGATACTGTACACTACCACAAAGACCTCCCTTACACTGTTAAGATACTGTACACTACCACAAAGACCTCCCTTACACTGTTAAGATACTGTACACTACCACAAAGACCTCCCTTACACTGTTAAGATACTGTACACTACCACAAAGACCTCCCTTACACTGTTAAGATACTGTACACTACCACAAAGACCTCCCTTACACTGTTAAGATACTGTACACTACCACAAAGACCTCCCTTACACTGTTAAGATACTGTACACTACCACAATGACCTCCCTTACACTGTTAAGATACTGTACACTACCACAAAGACCTCCCTTACACTGTTAAGATACTGTACACTACCACAAAGACCTCCCTTACACTGTTAAGATACTGTACACTACCACAAAGACCTCCCTTACACTGTTAAGATACTGTACACTACCACAAAGACCTCCCTTACACTGTTAAGATACTGTACACTACCACAATGACCTCCCTTACACTGTTAAGATACTGTACACTACCACAAAGACCTCCCTTACACTGTTAAGATACTGTACACTACCACAATGACCTCCCTTACACTGTTAAGATACTGTACACTACCACAAAGACCTCCCTTAAACTGTTAAGATATATTGTACACTACCACAATGACCTCCCTTACACTGTTAAGACACTATAGACTACCACAAAGACCTCCCTTACACTACTTAAGATATTGTAGACTTGTACTGACTTGTTGCATATATCTAACAGTGCTGACTTGTTGCATCTATCTAACAGTGCTGACTTGTTGCATCTATCTAACAGTGCTGACTTGTTGCATCTATCTAACAGTACTGACTTGTTGCATCTATCTAACAGTACTGACTTTTTGCATCTATCTAACAGTGCTGACTTGTTGCATCTATCTAACAGTACTGTCTTGTTGCATCTATCTAACAGTACTGACTTGTTGCATCTATCTAACAGTGCTGACATGTTGCATCTATCTAACAGTGCTGACATGTTGCATCTATCTAACAGTACTGACTTGTTGCATCTATCTAACAGTGCTGACTTGTTGCATCTATCTAACAGTGCTGACTTGTTGCATCTACCTAACAGTACTGACTTGTTGCATTTATCTAACAGTACTGACTTGTTGCATCTATCTAACAGTACTGTCTTGTTGCATCTATCTAACAGTACTGACTTGTTGCATCTATCTAACAGTACTGACTTGTTGCATCTATCTAACAGTGCTGACTTTTTGCATCTATCTAACGGTACTGACTTGTTGCATCTATCTTACAGTACTGACTTGTTGCATCTATCTAACAGTACTAACTTGTTGCATCTATCTAACAGTACTGACTTGTTGCATCTATTTTACGCTGTCATGTTGGGTCATCCATTTAACAGTATACTGAAATGGTGTAGCACCTATCTAACATGTAGCTTCTATTTAACATTATAGTATCTATCTAACAGTACTGACATGTAATAGCATCCATCCAAAAATACCGATTTGTTGAAGCATCTATCTAACAGTACTGATTTGTAGCTTCTGTCTAACAGTACTTACATATTGCAACATCTATTTAACGGTACTGAAATGTTGTAGCACCTATCTAACAGTACTGAGATGTAGAATCTGTCAAACAGTATTGACATGTTGCAGCATCTATCTTATAGTACTGATATGTGCTAAGAAACTTATATGCGAAAGAAAATGTTATGTTAAGCATAAGTATAGTCTTGTTGTATTTATGAAGAAAAACATATTTGCATTAATGTACAATATACGGCCCGCGGGCCTCATGCGGACCACCAACACCCACTTTGCGGCCCGCGAAGTAACGAAATATTCTTTATTCTTATTATTTTCTTAATATCTTTCCCCCCTGTCCTATTTTTTTGGGGGCATGCACAAGTATTTCATTAAGTATTATGACCCACCTTACATTTTGAGCTGTGCAGGCTTGCATTAATGTGCTTTACTTTCTTGATTTATTTTGTCGACTAGGCGCAGACAGTGTACAAGTTAAAAGAAGTTGTCGTCTTGTATAATGAGACGTCTGGTAGGTAATGCTGTTCAATGTTTGTCGTTCATTTATGACGATTTGTGGGTAGTTAAGCTTTCAATGCCCGTACAGGAATATAACTCTTAACGTTATGACCAATAAAGAGAAGGTCGTACCAAAAACATATCCCCAAGTCCTGAGGAACAGGTCGTAACAACAAAATATTCCCAAGTACTCTGTTGCGACATATGTGTAGGCTTATATTTAGTGACCAACACTTGTCTCCCTTTTCGTTTTTCTTTGATATTGACGTCGCCAAGTAATTGTATTGTATCACCCCTTACCCACCTCTCCCTTGATTGGGAAAAGATTTGTTACGTTCGAATGCGTTCTATTTTTCTAAAAAAATGACATCAGGTGACTTAATTTCTAGAATTTCTTTACTAGATGGCTCTGATTTAATCCCTATACATATAGGCCGGCAGCTTTCCCGATAGAGCGGGAGATGTTTGCTATATTTCCAAACATATGTAAGAAGTTATATAACTGAAGTATTGTACTCTTTATGTGCGTGTATACATTAATGTATGTATTGTTCCAGGAGTGTGTGATAGTATGCATGACTGAAGATTTTTGTTGTGTGTATTGATTGAACTTTTTGACCTCATTTTCCTGTGCTTTTGTCATGGTGTACGGCTGGACGTGGTGAGTTGTCTTCATGTGTGTTTAAACCTTAAAGGTGTTAATATCTTTTGGAGAACTGGAGTGAGTGATCGTGTGATGTGAGGTATACAAAGAATGTATATAATTGTGAATAAAGCTTATTCGTTACACAGACAGCAGACTTGAGTAGATACCTTATCATATTATCACAAAGTGTGCCACTTCAATTGTTGTGCTGTACGTTGATACCGTATTTTTATGTTTTCTCTATATATGAATTTATTTTTTTTTATAGAAATCTAATAGTATGATTAAATTGAATAAGTATTACTATCACAAACGTTGGTATTGTTTTTTCTCTGTACAGGTCTTTGGTCCTTTGTAACGTAATGTTAATTCTGCGAGTCAAATCTTAAAACAGATTCAATTTTCAACACCAAATACTAGTACTGACAAGGTATTATGTTAACCAGGTATTTCTCAATTGTTCCCTGTGTCCCATGGCGTCAAACAAGGTTTCTTCCTTGCAACAAAACTTTCAGCATCTTGTTCTCCGCCAGGCTGTCGGATGCTTTTAGAGTGGGATACTTTGGAATCTGAATCAGATACAGAACTGATGGTCAAGTATTCAACTCCAGGAGACTAAACGCTACATCCAAATCCAGACAGACATCGTCAGGGACTTTCTGTATGCCGACGACTGTGCTCTAAACGCTGAATCAGAGACCGTTACGCAACTCAGTGTTCCAAACTTCTCGGAACTTAATAAACTTTGGTCTTAACATTAACACAAAGAAAACTGAGGTCCTGTACCTACTAGCTCCACGAAAACCTTACATCGAGCCCAACACCCAAGTCAATGGTGAAAGGCATAAAGTTTTATACAGTCTCTTACCTCGGCAGCACACTGTCCCAAAGCTTAACCATTGATGATGAGGTAAACCTAAACCTTCGAATTGCAAGAGCCTGCACAACCTTCCGAAAAATGTCTAAGAATATTTGGACAAGGGGAGGCATCAGCACCCAAACCAAAATAAACGTTGACAAGTCGGCTGTGCTCCCAACGCTAGTATATGAAAGAGAAACATGAACAGTCTATCAATGCCATTCAATGAAACTAAACCACTTTCACAAGATGAGCCTCCGAATAATCCTTGTCATCAAATGACAGGACCAGATCTTAGACACTGAGGTAGCCTACGCGAAGAAGCAGCCCCCCCCCCCCACAGAATAGACCCCTCATGAGTAGCCTTAAGCGCGCGCAGTTATCCTCATTTCAGCACAAAATAATATACGTGTAACTGACGAGTGTACCATACACGTAAGATACTTTGTGTTCACAGATAATGACAGCAATAATACGAGAGTTCAACTCTACAATCAGACGTTTGTGACAAGACTTAAAGGTTTGGGCACTGTCACTTCCACAAATGTGCTAGGTAGGTCAATGTTTGTACAATATGTCGATGTTTGTACAATAGGTCAATATTTTTACTTGGTATTTGAATTATTGTACTTGGTAGGTCAATGTTTGTACATGGTAGATTGTTTTTAATTGGTATGGCACTGTGTGTACAATAGGTCCACGATTGTACTTGGTAGGTCAATGTTTGTACTTGTAGGTCAATTTTTATACTTGGTACATCATTTTTTGCATAGGTCAATGTTTGTACTTAGTATGTCAATGATTGTGCTAACCATGTCAATTTTTGTAAAATTGGTAAATGTTTTTACATATATCAATGTTTGTACTTGATATGTCAATGTATGTACTTGATAGTTCAATGTATGTGCTTGGTAGGTCAATATTTGACATTCGTGCAGCTTAATGTTTGTAATCGTTAGGGCAACGCTTGGACTGGGCTGGTCACTTTTATTATGTGTCCAATGTCCACTCCATTTCTCTTTCCGCAAACATTTCTATCCATGAGAAATAGCCAACTGGAAATTCAAAAAGTCACAGACAAATTGTTGTCATGAAACGTCTGATGGCACTATTAGCATGTCTAATGGCACTATTAGCATGTCTGATGGCACTATTAGCATGTCTGATGGCACTATTAGCATGTCTGATGGCACTATTAGCATGTCTGATGTCACTATTAGCATGTCTGATGGCACTATTAGCATGTCTGATGGCACTATTAGCATGTCTGATGGCACTATTAGCATGTCTGATGGCACTATTAGCATGTCTGATGGCACTATTAGCATGTCTGATGGCACTATTAGCATGTCTGATGACACTATTAGCATGTCTGATGGCACTATTAGCATGTCTGATGGCACTATTAGCATGTCTGATGACACTATTAGCATGTCTGATGGCACTATTAGCATGTCTGATGGCACTATTAGCATGTCTGATGGCACTATTAGCATGTCTGATGATTGCTCGTGAAGGTTTTATTCTATATTGATTCCGGTTTGTTTCCATTGCAGGTCTTGTACTGTGCTGCATGATATTCGGCATGGCTTCATCTTCCCTCGGTACTACGGGCAAACCTTTTCTTCTGTTCTTCAACTCGGCAAATGAAATTATTATGAAAATCTTGCGTTGGTTTGTCTGGTCTGTAGCGTTGAATTTAATTAAATTTTCACGATTAATTAATGTGGCCTATTTCTTCTTCCTATTTAGCCTTATGTGGCCTATTTCTTCTTCCTATTTAGCCTTATGTGGCCTATTTCTTCTTCCTATTTAGCCTTATGTAGCCTATATCTTCTTCCTATTTAGCCTTATGTGGCCTATATCTTCTTCCTATTTAGCCTTATGTGGCCTATACCTTCTTCCTATTTAGCCTTATGCGGTTATGCACAAATTATAGAACACAAAAATATGGTATTTTTACCCGTCTCCTATAATGTTGTATACTATTTCTAGCAACCACCCCCACCCCCCCCCCCACACACACACCTTTTCCAAAATAATAAAACTTTTTTTACACCAAAATTTTGATTGTAGCATTTTTATTAAACAAAAGTTACTGAGAACCAAATTTTTACCACAATTTTTTTTTCTTCCTTATGCGGTTATGCACAAATTATAGAACACAAAAATATGGTATTTTTACCCGTCTCCTATAATGTTGTATACTATTTCTAGCAACCACCCCCCCCCCCCCCCCCACACACACACCTTTTCCAAAATAATAAAACTTTTTTTACACCAAAATTTTGATTGTAGCATTTTTATTAAACAAAAGTTACTGAGAACCAAATTTTTACCACAATTTTTTTTTCTTGTTTAATGTCCAAAAAGAAGCCAGACAAACAAATTTCAAGCGAAAAGCCAGAAATAACCTTTTTTGTTTACAAAAGTCTGCTGATTATTGTAAGGAAAAAGATATTTTAGATTTTAATAATCTAGGCTAATTTCGTCAATTAGGAAAGCATAATTTTTTCAAAAATAAGAATTTATTATAAAAAACTCCAAAGAAAAGCAATTGTTAGATAACATGACTCTCTACCACCTCCCACTCAATAGAGCACAGTGATAAGCCACCTCCCACTCAATAGAGCACAGTGATAAGCCACCTCCCACTCAATAGAGCACAGTGATAAGCCACCTCCCACTCAATAGAGCACAGTGATAGCCACCTCCCACTCAATAGAGCACAGTGATAAGCCACCTCCCACTCAATAGAGCACAGTGATAAGCCACCTCCCACTCAATAGAGCACAGTGATAAGCCACCTCCCACTCAATAGAGCACAGTGATAAGCCACCTCCCACTCAATAGAGCACAGTGATAA
>CAXITT010000051.1:10317-29407 GCA_964033795.1 Lymnaea stagnalis | reverse complement strand
CGACGAGGTCAGCAGAGTGGATTCTGTGAGTTTTTTGCGTTAGTTTGAAACTGGTGCCCCCCCCCCCCCCACACGTTTAAATGGAAATATTTCATAAATCTATATAGCTATGTTTAAAAAAAATTATTTAAATCGTAAACGTCATTGGAACATTAAGATCATAATTAATATAATCAATTTTAATATATTGTACATGTAATTGTTCTTAGGGAATAAATAGCTTGAAGAGGCGCAAGGGAGTGCATTTTTTAAAGAAATAATGTAACATAAATACAAGATAAATATTTATATCTATTTCATGGGTCCATGTTATCTGTTTTTCCAGAGACCGATTTAGATCTGGCACCAACATGATTAGCCACGCCCACTGCGCCATGGTGACATACCGCTACTGCAAAAGTTACCTCCCCGCCGATAAGAAGCTGCACGAAGACATTGAAATAGAAATAGTAGAGCCTATGTTGAAATAACTCTCTCAGCCAAGACTTCTGTATGTGGTTTGTTATGTGATGGGTCTCTCAGCCAGGGCATGTTTATGTTCTAAGTTATCTGTGGTGTCCTCCAGCCAAACCTTTCACCACGTACAATTTTGCTGAAGCTTCAACACTCAGTTTTTGTATGCCAGATCGGTTAAACAATAACTTGATTAATTACTCTGAACTTCTCTTTTTTTTGCTGAAGACTTTGATCAAGTGTAACATTTGTAACATAACAGACTTAAAATACACAGGTTTCTCTTTATTGTTTTTAGACATAGAAGAGTTGCTCAATGCCCTTATCATTTCGTGAGGTGTTAGATGCTGATATTGGGACAATGGTTCCCGAAAATTATGACACTGCACCGCCTCACGACCAATCACAGTGGACTTACTTTTCCTCTTCTGTTTCCCTATTGCCTGTCTTTTAACTCTCACTCTCACCTACTTATTTTCTGTCACAATTCTTTTGCTGCGCTCTCATATGCTACTTTTCAGTTAAGTGTTATTTTTATTTAAGTCTTTTTTTTTTTTACTGTTTTTAATCGCTGATGAAGGCTTCCTGCCGACACGTTCGTTGTTTTGTTGAATTCATTTTGTCAGGTTTTCCCATACTGCGTTTGACTCATTTCCTTTTTTGTGAAAGTTGGTGTATGTTATTTTCATAAAATTATCAATGCACAAGTTGAAACAACATAAATAGTTAAGTTTGTATTATTTACCCCCTCCCCCACCCTTTTGTCCAGGTATTAGAAAGGTTCGCCCTTGGTTTACAAACCACTGATCTAGTAATCGGTGGAAGGTTTGGGGGGGGGGGGGATGAAAATATTTTAAAACCAATTATTTAATAATCTGTGGAAGGTTTTGGGGGGGGGGGGGATGTAAATATTTTAAAGTTGTTCCACTATGGATCTCCACAATTGGGACTAAATGATAACATGAGATTTTCATTTTATTTTAAACTTTATTTTATGTGAAGTACAAGTACAAAGCTGTTATTTACACTTTGCTTAGTATTTTTATATTATTTTTTTCTCTTAAACAGAAAGACTCAACAGTATATATAATGCATATATAGAAATAAAGACATAAGACTAAAGGACTTTAAAAACAACAAGAGACTAATCATTTTGTGTTAATATCAGATCACTTGCTTCATCACCTATGAATAATTTTGCACAATTATAAAATAAAAAATAAACAATTATTTGTGCCTTGTCTTTGAATGATGTCTGTGGTATTTCAGGGGGTGTGTGTGGCATTTGAGGGTGTGTGTGTGGTACTTGAGGGTGTGTGTGTGTGTGGTATTTCAGGGTGTGTGTGTGGCATTTCATGGAGTGCATGTTGTATTTCTACATGTTAATTTTACTCTTGTTTTAGTCTTAGTCATACTATTCAAATGAAATATTTCCTTTCCTCATGATAATTATAAAGCTTTATCTAGATCACGTTAGAAATGAACAAAATAATCATATTTTCTCTTCTGAGTTTGGCTATTTTTATACCGGTAACAAATTTTGAAAACAATAATATTTTTTTAAAAATTGCATATAAATTCCATGACAAATAAGCCAAATGATTGCGTTACAATTCATTACAAGAAAATATAACAAATAGTAAGTAACATATATACCCATCTTTAAATTGATTAATTTTAACATCACGTGTCAATGAACATGAGTCCACTTATCTACTGCAATAATAAATAATATCGTTTGAATCTAAAGGTCTGGTTGGGTATTCCTAGGTTCTCTCTCAATATTTTTGGCATGCTTCTGAAGGAGCTCCATCACATCAGATCTGAACTCTTCTGGTGTCTCCCTGGCACCTGAATGATCAGTAGGAAAAACCGTTGATTAAATTTGACCCTTGAGACAGCAACATAATATTTCAGATAGTGTGGACGAAAAATTCCAACTTTAAGTCAATATCAACTCCATTGATATATATTATTATTATGAAATGTAACAAAACAATACAAACATTTTATTTAAAGATGTTGAACATATCATTGAATAGCTATTTTTATCCTTTTTCTTGTTACACATTTGCAAGTTCTTCAAATCATGTATTGTGTCCCTCCTTTGTGCAACCCCCTCCCCCCCCCCCCCCCCCCCCCCCCCCCCCCCCATCTTTTATCAATCCTTCCCAATCAACACATTCTTAACACAAGATACTGGTAATCACATCACACATCTCTTACCTGACTTTGCGCCTAAGAAGTATAAATAATAAAAACTTGTCACAGAGGCAATTTAATTACTTCCCCTTGTTTTTCTATTCTTCTTCTTCTATATCTTAAGGGCCCACGATCAATTTATTGATCATTTTAGCTCCTATGCATGTAGAGGGGATTTGCAATGTTTCTGTGCCTGGTGTTTATGAGGATATTTCACTGATTGTAAATGCTACTTTGTGAGGTAATCATGCACTAGGGGTCGGGAGGCTTGAGGCAATAGACGGAAATGTTTCTAGTGTTGTTGCCCATTTTTTATCTTGTACATAATGGAGAGCCTGGATTGTCGTCGTCGTTCCTCCAAAGGTGACCAGCCTAGTGTTTCCAGCATGCTGCCAACACTAGAGGTATTCCTGTAGTGGTTCAAGACAAAGCGTGCAGCCCTTCGATGGACCGTCTCCAACCTGTCAATGCTCTTCTAGGTAAATGGGTCAGAGACTGAAGATGCATAATCTAAAACCGGAAGGACAAAGGATCCCTGGGAGACCCTGTCTTCACATCGACAAAGGAGGAGCTTGTACCGTCCACCACTACTGCTTGGCATCAGTGGCTGAGGAAGCTAGGGATCCATGTTTAAGTGTTGCCTTGGATCCCATATCTCTGAAGTTTGTGTAGAAGCAAACTATGATTGACACGGTCAAATGCCTTTGAGAAGTCCATCACCAGCACGCCAGTTTGCTTGTGGTTCTCCAGATTGGTCATCAAATCTTCTACAAGTTCAAGTAGCTGGATCTCACATGATCGATTGTCTCGGAAGCCATGTTGACAGTCATTGAGTATATTTTGGCTTTCAAGGCCCTTCATGACTGTGCTTACGATTATGTGCTCCAATTATGTGATGCTAAGGTTATCTGATGACAAGCTCATATTTCATGTTCATCTCGTGTCAAGTGTGACCATAGTTCAATTTTTGTCAAATGTTATTACTGCTGTCTATTCCTCATAATGTCAATTCTAAATTTTAAACAAATAAATAAAAAGAAGCATACTAAACATTATAAGTTACCTGTAATCCAGTAATAAATGTCCCAATCATTTGAAGGCTGGTTGATAAGCTTATCATACAAGGAAAGTTGATTTTCTGTCAGTGAGTTTAGATAACGCCCAGCGAAATTGCTATAAGAAATTTTAAAAGAATATTTTTTTTAAAATGAAAATGTAAAGCCTTTTCAACAAATCAATTTCCATTCACACACCGAGAGAAATTGCCAATATTTTAAGTTAAAATGTCAGCTGTTAGTTGTATTGCCATCCAGTTAAACAGGTTGTTGATAGGAGTGTTTATATGATGCAGAGCGTTGTTTAGGTCAGAGCTGAGAACAAACCTTAACAACAGACCATTCTCCAACATTCCTCTCTTGCGACTCTGATAGAGAAGTCTAGCTCGTTTCAGCTCTAGTGTTTCTCCCTGCCTTTCAATGTATGGTGGGATGGGAGGGCTCGTGTCTACAGGGTCGTAGATTTCAAATCCATCACCAGAATCATTAGAAAACCTACATCGCTGTATTGTGGTCATTAACTGGGAAAATCAAAATATATATTGAAATTTTTTAAAATAAAAAATAGCAGTAAATTTTAGATGACAAATGCATGGGTTTTTAATTGCCCTGAATGTGACGATTCACCTGACATGCAGATGCCTGCTTACAAAGCCAGGGGCTTATGGACATTAGGAAGGACAACAGCAGGCAATGGCAGTAGAGGGTTAAAATATAACAATGGCAGCAGAGGGTTAAAATATAAAAATGTCAGTAGAGGGTTAAAATATAACAATGGCAGTAGAGGGTTAAAATATATCGATGGCAGTAGAGGGTTAAAATATAACAATGGCAGTAGAGGGTTAAAATATAACAATGGCAGTAGAGGGTTAAAATATAACCATGGCAGTAGAGGGTTAAAATATAACAATGAGTAAAAATTATAATGCACTTCCCTATTTTCTTTGAATTGAATTTACGATTCAGAAATGCGAGATTACCACAGTAGCCTCCCTTACTTTGTATAGTACCAGTTAGTATTCATACTTTTGACTCTCAAATATTTAAGGTTTTGGGCCATTTTTTTCTCTATCATTAGGTACCTTTACCATCTGGCTGGTTCAATGTCAGAGAAGAACATAGCAAAAATAACATGTTACATATCACTTGATTCAGAATTGAATTACATATTATTTAATATCAATTATCAGTTAAGAGTGTTTTTGATGCCAGGCCAAAAGTATGAGTTTCTTTTCTCTAAGTTTGAACAAAAATGTCAACAGGTGGAAGGAACAAAAAAAAAGTATTAAGACCTGAATTAATTTCTTCATTATATTCATCAAATATACACACACAAATTTCAAGCCATTTTTCAAAAAATGTGTATTATTGGGCTACTTTTTAAAATGTATTTAAACATTTTAAAAATTGTGAAATTTTAGAATTTTTCTGATTTATTTATTAAAAAATTAATAAATGCAACAAGCTGTGTGTTTCATGACATAAATACCATTATTATCAGCAAACCAAAAAAAAGCACAATGGAAGTGACGAATAATAGTTTCCTTAAATGTACCATATCATATAGGTGGGGTGGGGTCAAAACATTGTCAACAAAGTTTGCCAACACCAGATTAATTCTACTATGGAACCAAAAAAGACTAAAGCTATCAGATCTTTTTAATTATTCAAGACATCCATTTCCTTTTCCTCAGATTGCAAGACATATGACTATTAGCCTAACACTAGAAATTTCATTTAAATGAAAGAATAAGGCTTTCGGCCACTGCTTTTTTATTGTACTAACCTCATTGGGTTTTCAGTACTTTGAACATTTTTATTTAAATGTTCATCTTTTTATTCAAATTTATGACTTGTCTCAGTACACTTCAGTGTGTTAATGTAGCACACGAACACATGGTTTAGGCGCCAAATCATAGATTTTTGGTTTGAAGATTTACACTCAAGTTGGAGGGGGTTATTTACATCTGTTTTAGGTGTATGTGGGGGGCTGTATATAAATCATCGTAAATTAGCCATAAGTTTGTCTCTCTAACTTAACTGTATTGCAAACTTTTTTAAACTTTACTAACTTTAACTTCACCGAACTACCTGCCTAGTACTACCTATTATTATAAATATTATAAATATTAATTTTTCATATCAATGATTTTGACTTTTAGTTTGCAGTTTGGTAAAGCAAGGGAGACCACTAAAAAAATGTGAATGGAAGATGGGCGTCGGCACAAAAGAATCCAAGTTTTTAATTTTTGGACATCAGTTCTTTTTCATAAATGTAAGGACTATGTCCTCATGAAATTGTTGTATCCTTCCTCATGTTCACAATAGGGACATCTTGACCTACATTCCAATGTATTGTTTTGCTTTATTTGAATGACCTTAAAATATTGGAAATTCATAGGTATATATATAAGGTATCTTTCCCTTAAAATTTCTTTATGAAATTCAAAGACTAGGTCTTTCATATTAAAGCTTGAAAAGCATTTTATATGCTTACCAATTCTCATTGATGAAGGTTGTGTCCTATGTTCGTTATGCTTGTCCTAGTAACATGCATTATCAAATGCGCTGAGCCTAATCCTAACCACGCACCTTTTTAGTGTTGGAAGATGCATATACTTAGGAAATATTCAATTATTACCACTACTTATTTCAAAATATTTGATAATTTGTGTTTCAGAATGAACTTAGAAGGCTTTTAAACAAGAACATTTTAATTTGAGGTTTGAAACACCGGTTGATTCCATATTATTAATGATCATAATTCGCTGTGTGCAAAACGTCATAGGCATTCACAGTCACTTGTTATATTACCTTAGTATCATTCTTATAGTTTCATTCATAAAAGAATTAATGTACCATGTGCAAACACGATTAAATCATTGGTCATAGAAACCTTTAATCAAGCAGTCGTGCTAGAGTATAAAGTTCAAAATAAGTAGTCACAAATATGTATTAATTTTAAGGGACTATATATAGACTACATGTATAATGGATGCTAGACTTAGTAATAAGAACATCCATATATAGGTGATAGTATTTAATGATGCATATTATATATTGATAAGTTATAATTTACTTATAATTACAAAATAGTGTTGTAATAAATTTTAAAATTGCAACTTTCAATACTTAGATTAATGCTGAAATAACAGTTGTATACAATTATCATTAAAACAAGAGTTATTGCCCACGACGCGCACAACGGAATGGGGTCACAAGATGTGGACCATTGTGGAGGTGCAGTCTATAGTGAAAAATGCCAAACAAACTCGCACTTTAAAAATTCGGGGGGGGGGGGGGAGGGTGAACTTAGATGTTCTTTTTTTTTATGGGGGCCCAAAATTTTTTTTTTTTTTTTATATGAGGTGTATAAATATAATTCCAAAGAAAGGCTCCTGCATGGGTGAATGGAACGAGATCAAACTTAGTACACATACACTTGATTATCCATATTCAAAAACCGTACTGAAGGGTAATGAACTCATAATTTTAATTTTTCCTAAAACTAGCCAATATACACTGCGCCGCTCTGCAAGAGGTGGTACTGTGCAAAGTGTAAAACGCAAAAGTCGTTACACGATGGTTCATTTTTTTCAGGCAGTCACCAAACTTTAAAAAAATTATATTAATGATGTACTGTTGGTCACATGATAAGCCACAGACCATAATAATGCACGAGACAGCACTTACAACAACTAACACAATTGTAGGATGGTGCAGCACTTACAACAACTAACACAATTGTAGGATGGTGCAATTTTATGCCAGAAGAATGTGCTGTGAGGCTGGAAAATAATACAGAGCCAATTTTAGGCATAGAAAATAATGGAGTGGTGGAGACTGATGAGACCAAGTATTTTCATCGCAAATACCACCGAGGCCAGTGGCGAGATGGCCCCTGGGTGATTGGCGGCATTAAATGTGGCACGGGTAAATGCGTTCTCATCAAGGTTCCCGACCTCACAACTGCTACAATGGAGCCGTTGATCCAACAATATATCCTCCCAGGTACACATATCATATCTGATGGCTGGGCGGCATTTGCACAGATTGACCGCATCGCCAATGACATCTACATGAACAATGTTATCATCCAATAACTAAACTTCATCGATCATGCTGATAAATATGTTCACACCTAAAACATATGTGGATGTGAGCGAAACACAAACATCTCCGTCAATTTGGAACCTCATGTGAATTGTTCCGGTCGTATCTACACGAATTTGTGTTCAGAAACAGGATATGTTTGTGACATTCTTAAAGATCACCACGGATAATTATCCAGTTTGAAAATATGATACCTGTTTTTTATTTACATTCTCTGATATAATGACTATTTATTTACGTTCTTCAATATTTATGAAATAATAACAGTTGTTTAACTTACGTTCTCCAATACTTCTGATTTAATAAATTTTTTATTTAGGCCTACATTCTCAAATGGCTTGATATATTTCTGATGTAATAACTGTTGTTTTATTTTTGTTAAATTTAATGAATATTGTAAAATAATGTTTTATAAATTTAGGTACTTCAATTTTAATTCACCGCAAAAATTATCATTACTGCTATTCTATGTCTATGCAGTTATATCCCATTTAATAAATACAACTGCTTCTGTAGACACCATGAATTCTTTGACAATTTCTGCATTAGTTCACAATGAAGTCAGTTGTATCTTGTTTCTACAATAACACAGTATTATACATTACATGCTGTCAGACGATGTGATTAAAACCACAAATTTAACGGAATGCCAATACTCAACGCATCGAACATACATGGAAATTGGCAAAAGAGAGAAACAAGTGCCACAATGGCACACACAAACATATGCTAGATTCTTAAATGTGTGAGTTCATGTGGTGTCGATGTGCTAAAGAAAATGGTTGGAATGTATTCAACATCATTCTAGACGACATTGTCCAAATTTGGCAACCACAGTAGCGGAGGACTTTAAAAGAAGTAAATATGTTTTAATGCAAAAGAACATTTGTTTTATTGGAAGTGTGAAATAATGTATAATGTACAATATTTTTTGCCTGGAATTAAACTTTTTTATTCGAAAGAACATTTGTTTTATTCGAAGTGTGAATAATAATAATTTTTGCGATGAATTAAAATTGAAGTACCTAAATTTATTTTGTGAGCTAGCTTTTAGTTTGAAAAGTTAAGCATGAATAAATAATTTTGGTATTATTTAGTAAAAATCTAATTTCTTGTTTCGTTTTTGGTATAGTATATATGCTTTCAGTTGAAAAATTGCAATCTGGCATGAAGGGGGAAAATTGAAAATTGCAATCTGACATGGTGGGTGAATTTTAAAAAAAAACAAGTAAATGAGGAGATCATTTACGCTACCGGCTATGTACTAATGAGGGCTGTAAAATTCAATAAAAAGAAAAGTGTTAGTATTTAAGTACTTTAAAACTAGTCAACCAAACTTGAAAAGTTTTGGGTCTATGGATTGCTTTTTAGTTTATAAATTACAGTTAAATTTAAATAGTTTTGTTCACCGGGTACCAGTAACAAATTTATATGTTCTAGTTCTACCACCGTTCTTCATTATTGAATGAATAATTAATTGTTAAATAATAGTAATAATAATAATTGTTATTCTCTTATAAATTACTATTCATATGGGAGACTATTGCAAAAATCAGGCATACACTAACAGTTATTTTACCGGTAATCCTATTAAGTCTATTTAGGCCGAGTATCTTAATTTAGGCCAATAAATACTAATATTTACAACACATTGGCAGTTGCAAGCCTAAGTGAAGTTAGTAATTTTTAAATTTAATTATGAATTTTAAATTATTGTTAAGTTAATATAGCATTCTAATACTACAACATCATCATAGTAATTATTTTTTATTAGGACATAGAAAAGCAGTTTACATAAAAATTATTAAATATATCAAATAACAATAAAATTAATATTTAAAAAAAAAATGAGTTTTAATCACCACATAAAATGAATATTATTAAAAAGAAACAAGAAAGTGTGAATATTAAGGATTATGATTAGATGTTATTTTTAGTCGTCTTTCAGGTACAAGGAAAAATTTTAATTTTCTATTGCAGAGAAAATCTTTGTGGAATTTATTCCACTTCCATGAACAGTAAGGCATATATGGACATTATGGACGAGGATGGCTAAGACTCAAGACAAAGTTTATGAAGGAGAAATTTTGTGATTCATCAACAAGACCAAGAAGTCTGTAAACTTTACATTAAAGGAGTCTACATAGAAAATGATAGGCAGAACAGCCCCATTCCCTTTTAAAATTTAATCACATACCCGTATGCTCATATATTAGTATCGTGATGGTTAATTTGAATAGTTTTTATAATTTCATGCATTTAATTTTGTAGTAAAAAAGACTTCTATTTAGCTTTTATAAAGATAAGAATTTATCTGGGGGGCTGGGAGTGTAATGTTAAACCATGATTCATTTTTAAACTAACTGAATCATACATTTAGTTTAAATACAATCAACATGTAATTTTTTTGTTTTTGCCCTTACAAATAATAATTTTTCCAAATTCTTTTGCACATGATTTTCTCAACATACCTGGAATAAAATTATCCAAAATAAAAAGTCTTGATATAATGTGAAATTTATATTGTTCATTGTGTTGGTTATTAGATTAGGAATGTCTCCTGAAAATTTGGTGCAATTATCTTTAAAAATAAAAATGTTGTGGGCAAAATTATGCAGAAATGTGAAATTTGGGTCACACGTTTTGGGGGTAAAATATATAAATTATATTATATAAGGGGCATAAAAAATTCGATTAAAAAAACCATAACTCCACTTCTATAAAAGATAGAAAGATGAAATTGGTGTTGTTATAAATTTTATAGCTAGCCCTTTAAAATGATGTATCATTCATTGCAATCAGACAATATTTAAATTTGGCCGCGGCGGTGTACCTAGCGAAACTATTGACTTTGGCCTGCGTACACCGCGGCGGTGTACCTAGCTAAATCATGGTCTGTGGCCTGCGTAAACCGCAGCGATTTAAAGTAGCAAAACTATGGTCTTTGCAAGTCTTTAACTTTTTGGCCTAACCGGTACTTATAGATTTAATGTTACACTCGTGTTAAAACTAAAAACTATTTATTTAAAATTCGTTTATTACCTTGGGAAGATATTGAGTAAGTTCCACGCTTATGTGGCAAAGTACATGTAAAGCATTTCTTCTTATTTTTTTGGAAGGGAGGGGGCTGCAGTGGCGTAGCGAGGGTGTTTGGCGCCCGGGGACAAGATTCGCGCCCGGGGACAAGATCCATTTTTAGCGCCCCTTTTTCTTTTTTTCAACTCTCAAACCCATTATTTTCATCAATAAAATAATATCAAAGCACATTTTGGCACCCCTAACTAGCTGGCGCCCGGGGACATCTGCCCCCACCACGCTACGCCTCTGCCGATATCAATGCTCTGCCTCCATGAAATACGACCTACTAACCCCACCGACGAGCTGCGCCAAGTGTTCAATATATTAAAAAAACAACGATTCACCGAACGCCTTGCCACAGAACAATTTTAGAGGAGATTAATTACTAAGACAAAGACTTTCAAACCTGAAAACAATACGCGCAAATGTCATTTGAACATATTTCCATTTATTTGAAACAGTAAAAATCACATTTTATTTATTTTTTCTTTCTTTTTAGATCGGATCGAAAGCAACTATTGGAGAAATGTGTGTGTTCTCTGGGCAGCAAGAAATTAAATAAATTTTAGAACCGCTAAAGTAGACGAAATACCGCTAGCTCCCCTTCATGAAAGCTCCACAGGCCAGGGGAGAGAAAGAGGGACGTCACTCCTGTCAATTTGACTAAAGCCCGGGGCACTTCTGAAGCCTTTGTCAATTGTTCACCTGGGAAGGTCACAATCCCACACAGAAAACATACATTTTAAAAGTCTCACATTTTTAAAAACAATACATAAATAAAAATAAAAATAAGGTTATGGAGGGGGAAAAAAGTTATATAGCAAAAGGATTGCAGCGAGTTGTGCACAGAAAAAAAAATATATACAAAAAAAAAAAAAAATTATATACATTATTTTATTAAAACTTTGCGATGTGCCGCTGAAATTTGGGAAGTGTTCCCCCACCTCGAGCCACACCTAGACACTTGTGAATGTCGCAGATGAGGCTAGTGTTTTCTGTAACAACATTTCTTAAACATTAAAGAGACCAATGGCTTCCAAATTATTAATTTTTTTTTTAAATTATAAAAGTTGAAACCCATTAAAGTTAATTTAACAAGTTAGAATCTCATTGCTTGATTGTTTTTGATAAAAGACAGTTCTCTAAATCTTTTTGAGCGTAGAGTTTCAAAGGATCCAAATCAAAGGATTATGACGAGATGCTACATGGGTAGAAGCTGAGCAGATTGTGATTTGCGTCTGAGTGACCCATCCTACCAGGCACAACGTTTTTTGCGAAGTCAGTTTGCTAGGCCATCTGCGTCGTCTTCGCAATAGGTATAGTATAGTTAGTATAGTTAGTATAGTTAGTATAGTTAGTATAGTTAGTATAGTTAGTATAGTTAGTATAGCTAGTATAATTTGTATAGTTAGTATAGTTAGTATAGTTAGTATAGTTAGTATAGTTAGTATAGTTAGTATAGTTCGTACAGTTAGTATAGTTAGTATAGTTGGTATAGTTTGTGTACCTTGGGATCAATTTGCCTCTAAGGTTTGCTGGTTCGTGTGCAAAATCATACAGTTGTGTGCAAAGTTTTACAGCATCAATTTTTTTTGTGTGCAAAATTTTACAGCCCACAAACACACACTTGCATGGAAATTTGCTGCGCGGACACTCAAAACTGCTGCGCGGCGTCTGTGAGATAGATGCGCGGCCGCGCAGCTTAAAGGGTACCTTGCTTGGAGTATCAACGTATACCTTATGGTATCAAAGTATAGCTTGTGGTATCAAGGTATACCTTATGGTATCAAGGTATAACCTTGTGGTATCAACGTATACCTTATGGTATCAAAGTAAACCTTGTGGTGACAAAGTGTACCTTGTGGTATCAAAGACTTAAGTTTAGTGTTGTAAGCAAATTATGCGTTTTTAACGACCTGCTTTGATTTCTTCATTTGTTAATAGCGTGTGTTGTCTACCGGTGAACCAGAACAACCTCATCAACACCACCAAGTCAACACACAGAACAACCTCATCCACACCACCAAGTCAACACACAGAACAACCTCATCAACACCACCAAGTCAACACACAGAACAACCTCATCAACACCACCAAGTCAACACACAGAACAACCTCATCCACACCACCAAGTTAACACACAGAACAACCTCATCCACACCACCAAGTTAACACACAGAACAACCTCATCCACACCACCAAGTTAACACACAGAACAACCTCATCCACACTACCAAGTCAACACACAGAACAACCTCAGTAAGCACACAATAGTTCCAAACATCAGTAAGCACACAACAGTTCCAAACATCAGTACGCACACAACAGTTCCAAACATCAGTAAGCACACAACAGTTCCAAACATCAGTAAGCACACAATAGTTCCAAACATCAGTAAGCACACAACAGTTCCAAACATCAGTAAGCACACAACAGTTCCAAACATCAGTAAGCCCACAACAGTTCCAAACATCAGTAAGCACACAACAGTTCCAAACATCAGTAAGCACACAACAGTTCCAAACATCAGTAAGCACACAACAGTTCCAAACATCAGTACGCACACAACAGTTCCAAACATCAGTACGCACACAACAGTTCCAAACATCAGTAAGCACACAACAGTTCCAAACATCAGTACGCACACAACAGTTCCAAACATCAGTAAGCACACAACAGTTCCAAACAACAGTAAGCACACAACAGTTCCAAACATCAGTAAGCACACAACAGTTCCAAACATCAGTAAGCACACAACAGTTCCAAACATCAGTAAGCCCACAACAGTTCCAAACATCAGTAAGCACACAACAGTTCCAAACATCAGTACGCACACAACAGTTCCAAACATCAGTACGCACACAACAGTTCCAAACATCAGTAAGCACACAACAGTTCCAAACATCAGTACGCACACAACAGTTCCAAACATCAGTACGCACACAACAGTTCCAAACATCAGTACGCACACAACAGTTCCAAACATCAGTACGCACACAACAGTTCCAAACATCAGTACGCACACAACAGTTCCAAACATCAGTACGCACACAACAGTTCCAAACATCAGTACGCACACAACAGTTCCAAACATCAGTACGCACACAACAGTTCCAAACATCAGTACGCACACAACAGTTCCAAACATCAGTACGCACACAACAGTTCCAAACATCAGTACGCACACAACAGTTCCAAACATCAGTACGCACACAACAGTTCCAAACATCAGTACGCACACAACAGTTCCAAACATCAGTACGCACACAACAGTTCCAAACATCAGTACGCACACAACAGTTCCAAACATCAGTACGCACACAACAGTTCCAAACATCAGTACGCACACAACAGTTCCAAACATCAGTACGCACACAACAGTTCCAAACATCAGTACGCACACAACAGTTCCAAACATCAGTACGCACACAACAGTTCCAAACATCAGTACGCACACAACAGTTCCAAACATCAGTACGCACACAACAGTTCCAAACATCAGTACGCACACAACAGTTCCAAACATCAGTAAGCACACAGCAGACGGGAAAAGGTGTCAAAAGGAAAAGAAAAAAAAAAGGCGGATCTGAGCATCTAAAATCAGTCCAAAAGGGACATCCCCGTGAGGAGATACGTAATACTTCCCTCCTTTTATGTACCCCACCTTTACGTCATAGTGGTTAAGGGGGGGGGGGTGAATGGGAGGGGACGCACACCCAGCGTCACATCTGTTACGTCACACGTGCCCAAACCTACAACCGTTACCCTTGCTGAACCGATGAAACCATTTTATAGAAGAGGAAAAAAAAACAAAAAAACTTTAATGCGTACTAAAAATAGTTTTATATTTGTTAAGACTAAAAAAGGTTTTCTTAGCCGTCAAGAAACGAGATGCACATTGTAGAAACGAGATGCACATTGTAGAAACGAGATGCACATTGTAGAAACGAGATGCACATTGTAGAAACGAGATGCACATTGTAGAAACGAGATGCACATTGTAGAAACGTTAAAAAGAAAAAAAAAGAAAAAGACTTCACCATCCGCTTAGAAACGGGATGACAGAAAAAAAACAAAAACAAAAGTGGTATACGCGGCAAAGCCGGGAATCTTGGAAGGAGCGAGAGGTGGACAGAATTTGTGAAGAGAAAGGACAATATATAAAGAGGAAGATTATTTACCTTTTTGCGTGATCGCCATATGAAAAGGGTGAGGTGAATGAATAAGAGTTTAAAGATGTGAATTTAAATAGACTCGCTTACCAGTGTTCGTATTTTTAAAAAATCCTCCCTTGAAAATTTACCGCCCCATTTGCCGACACGCTGCTCGTATGCACTCTTCAACTTTTCTTTTATTGTTGTTCGGTTGTGTTTTGTTTTTTGATGTTTTGATGTTTTGATGTTTTGATGTTTTGAGCTTGTAAAGAAACTGTTCTCGCTTTCTTACAAAGAACACTAACGATTCAAACCAAGACTTTAGTCTGCCTAAGAAGGTCACATTTCCTTGTGGTGGACGTAGATTGTAATATTCTTTTGTGTGTAGACGACTGCTTTGAGAAGTCACTTAGGCTTGCGTTGTTAGATAAAACCCGACATGAGGCGGTATCGTGTGCAATCAAGAGCTATACCCTTAGGTACTTAATAAGAACTGTTATCAAAGTGGGTGCATGGTTAACAAAAAAAAAATAAAAATAAAAGATAAGCGATGCGAATAATAAAGTAATGGATAAGCAGCTCCAGGCGAATAAGAGAAACTGTGATTACAGAAATAAAACAATCTAATACCAAGGATACCACGAAGAAAAGCTGAAAAAATGCTAACCAGGATAGAATTGGTATTAAATTCAGAAACGACTGCATGTCATGAATAACGAAGGTTCACTTGGTGTACGCCACATCTCCATATATAACGATGGTTCACTTGGTGTACGCCACATCGCCATATATAACAATGTTTCCCTTGGTGTACGCCACATCGCCATATATAACGAAGGTTCACTTGGTGTACGCCACATCGCCATATATAACGACGGTTCACTTGGTGTACGCCACATCGCCATATATAACGACGGTTCACTTGGTGTACGCCACATCGCCATATATAACGAAGGTTCACTTGGTGTACGCCACATCGCCATATATAACGAAGGTTCCCTTGGTGTACGCCACATCGCCATATATAACGAAGGTTCAGTTGGTGTACGCCACATCGCCACACATAACGATGGTTCACTTGGTGTACGCCACATCGCCATATATAACGAAGGTTCACTTGGTGTACGCCACATCGCCATATATAGCGAAGGTTCACTTGGTGTACACCACATCGCCATATATAACGAAGGTTCACTTGGTGTACGCCACGTCGCCATATATAACGAAGGTTCACTTGGTGTACGCCACATCGCCATATATAACGAAGGTTCACTTGGTGTACGCCACATCTCCATTATATAACGAAGTTTCACTTTGTGTACGCCATATCGCCATACATAACGATGGTTCACTTGTGTACACCACATCGCCATATAAAACGATGGTTCACTTGGTGTACGCCACATCGCCATATATAACGAAGGTTCACTTGGTGTACGCCACATCGCCATATATAACGAAGATTCACTTGGTGTACACCACATCGCCATATATAACGATGGTTCACTTGGTGTACGCCACATTACCATATATAACAATGGTTCACTTGGTGAACACCACATCGCCATATATAACGATGGTTCACTTGGTGTAAGCCACATCGCCATATATAACGAAGGTTCACTTGGTGTACGCCACATCCCCATATATAACGAAGGTTCACTTGGTGTACGCCACATCGCCATATATAACGAAGGTTCACTTGGTGTACGCCACATTGCCATATATAACAAAGGTTCACTTGGTGTATGCCACATCGCCATATATAACGGAGGTTTGGGTGTACGCCACATCGCTATATATAACGAAGGTTCCCGTGGTGTACGTCACATCACCATATATAACGATGGTTCACTTGGTGTACGCCACATCGCCATATATAACGAAGGTTCACTTGGTGTACGCCACATCGCCATATATAACGAAGTTTCCCTTGGTGTACTCCACATCGCCATATATAACGAAGGTTCCCTTGGTGTACGCCACATCGCCATATATAACGGAGGTTCACTTGGTGTACGCCACATCGCCATATATAACGGAGGTTCACTTGGTGTACGCCACAACGCCATATATAACGAAGGTTCACTTGGTGTACGCCACATCGCCATATATAACGAAGGTTCACTTGGTGTACGCCACATCGCCATATATAACGAAGGTTCACTTGGTGTACGCCACATCGCCATATATAACGAAGGTTCACTTGGTGTACGCCACATCGCCATATATAACGAAGGTTCACTTGGTGTACGCCACATCGCCATATATAACGAAGGTTCACTTGGTGTACGCCACATCGCCATATATAACGAAGGTTCACTTGGTGTACGCCACATCGCCATATATAACGAAGGTTCACTTGGTGTACGCCACATCGCCATATATAACGAAGGTTCACTTGGTGTACGCCACATCGCCATATATAACGAAGGTTCACTTGGTGTACGCCACATCGCCATATATAACGAAGGTTCACTTGGTGTACGCCACATCGCCATATATAACGAAGGTTCACTTGGTGTACGCCACATCGCCATATATAACGAAGGTTCACTTGGTGTACGCCACATCGCCATATATAACGAAGGTTCACTTGGTGTACGCCACATCGCCATATATAACGAAGGTTCACTTGGTGTACGCCACATCGCCATATATAACGAAGGTTCACTTGGTGTACGCCACATCGCCATATATAACAATGGTTCACTTGGTGTACGCCACATCGCCATATATAACGATGGTTCACTTGGTGTACGCCACATCGCCATATATAACGATGGTTCACTTGGTGTACGCCACATCGCCATATAAAACGATGGTTCACTTGGTGTACGCCACATCGCCATATATAACGAAGGTTCACTTGGTGTACGCCACATCGCCATATATAACGAAGATTCACTTGGTGTACACCACATCGCCATATATAACAATGGTTCACTTGGTGTACGCCACATCGCCATATTTAACAATGGTTCACTTGGTGAACACCACATCGCCATATATAACGATGGTTCACTTGGTGTACGCCACATCGCCATATATAACGATGGTTCACTTTTTGTACGCCACATCGCCATATAAAACGATGGTTCACTTGGTGTACGCCACATCTCCACGCAGGTTCTCTTGGAATGCAACACACCCCCATTCTCCATACAAAACAAAGATCTAGGTGGTGTACAACAGCCCCCTCCCCACCCCCAGCTCCCACACCTGCATATTTCGAACCTATCGTACTACAATGACCTCTCTCTCACACACACGTCTTTGTTGGCATAATAAGTATGGCACCTAACGGTGTAGGTTACCAATCTGTGAATAGCCAGAGGTTACCTTTGTAGGTGCAGGATTAATTTTACAATTCAACACGCCCCCCGCCCCCCCCCGGGTTAAGGGGTAAAAAGGGGGAGGGGGTTAGAGCAGACCCTTACCAACAATGACAGAATTCAAAAATAAACATAGAACTACAGCAGTAAAATATTTAGTGTTATTTACATTTTAGGGCTAAGATAAGATTGACATATTCTTCCTAAATGTACAAAAGCCGTTTGTTGGATTGGGACTTTAGCAATTTAAAGAAAAATAAAAGACGTGACTGCCTGGGTGTGTAGATCGTTGTAACTGGTTTGTGGCTTGTGGGGGGGGGGGTGGAAATGTGATTGTGGTCTGGACTTTGATCAGAGGTGGTGATGTGGTCATCGTGTGGATGTGGTTAATGTGGGGAAGGTCGTCACAGGGGTGATGTGGTTATTTTGTGGAGGTGGTTAGTGTAGGGAAGGTCGTCACAGTGGTGATGTGGTTATTTTGTGGAGGTGGTTAGTGTAGGGAAGGTCGTCAGGGTGGAGTTATGGTCATGGATGAAAGGTGGTCAATTGGGGGGGGGGGCAGTGGTTAGGGTGGGGAGTAGGTCAGTTTGGGAAGGTGGGGGTGGTTGTGGTGAGGAGAATGTCAAGGTCGGGATGATGTTAGGATTGGCAGACGTTTAGGGTTGAACATTCTACGTTTTTGGGTGGGAAGGGGTTCGGG
>CAXITT010000050.1:2003868-2047702 GCA_964033795.1 Lymnaea stagnalis | reverse complement strand
AACAGGCAGTCAGAGAGCACGAACTAAAGATGAAGGAGTTGGAAACAGAACAGTTAAGAATTAGAAGTGAACCAAAAACTGAAGCCACTGCTTCAGGGTCCAGTACCATACCGACCGCAGTCACGTACGACGCCAAGGTAGGACTAGTTCACACACCTTTCTCATTTCCCCTGGAAGCGTTTGATGATAAAGAATGTATGTCTCCGGATCTTAGGATATTCATAGAGGAACAAGGGGCCACCCAGATAGATGTGATCAAGGATTTGGCGGACCGGTACACCTCCGCCCACAAGAGAAATCGTAAAGAGAAGAAAAAAGTAAAGGGCCATCAGGAAGTAAAATCCAACAAGTCTACTCATGAACTCGGAACAGGGCCGTCACACCCTAGGAATTTTAAATTAGATAATTCATCCTTTGGCCATAAAAGAAACCAGGTAGTAAACACTTTATATCATACCCGAGAGTGTGAAGATAAAATTCGACAGCCACCGGCACCGACCACCGCTGTCCCAGTCTGTTCAAATCGCCCGTGCTTGACCGCCACGATACAGACCCAACTTTCTAATGATGCTCAGGATGATAAACCCGTCCCGCCACTCGTAGAAAGTAAATTAGTCAATGGCACCTTTGACCGTTGTCTGAATGACTCTAGACGATCGTATGATGCTGACTTACGACGATCTCTTGTCAAACCGGCTGATGTAACAAGCGACCCAGTCGCTGTGCAATGTGCTAACCAAGAAGCTCAACCGATGACCTTGGCCATTGTTCGGATTGCAGATGAGGAGAAGGAGGAATCCCACGATGCGCAAGGAATCATCACCGCAGCTGTCATGGACTCGCCGACCCATGATCTAATATCTTGTAGCCACTATGTAGTTGTGGATAACCCCACAAATCCTGTTATTGTCGCCTCCAATGGTACAATAAATATGACTCCACCAGGAACCCTGGAAGAAACGTCAAACCCTGTACTGCAGGAAACGAAAGCCGCCTCACGAATTGAGCCGTTACTTTCAAGAACACCTACTCTAGTGGAGAGAGTAGACACGCCAGATGGAAAGCTGAATGATTTCCTCAAATCTGGATCGCTCTGTCACCCTACAAAAGGTGAAGAGAACAAAAGCCAGTTAATAGTCCCTGAGCTTTTGCAAAAAGAAATGACGCAGATTGAACAAGCTGCCAAGTTAAGTGGACACCTGGGTAATGGTGTATCTCTTAATCGCATTGGTTGTTTTAGATTTCGGTCTGGAATAAGAGAGAAAATAAAACGATACGTTTTACGTCGCACGCAGTGCCACCAGATGATTCCCAGGAAAACCGTACCACTGATACCCCTCGGGAAAGCCTTGAAAGATAATCAAGTACTGTACACTCCATACTTTGGATCTCAAGTGTATCACCCTGATGCTAATGGACTCGCCGAGCGAAACGACTCAACGCTTGTATCCATGCTCAGACGCATTAAATATGGACGACCAGAGGAATGGGACGCCCACCCGCCAGCAGAAATTTACGCTTATCGTATAAAGTTTGCTTCCCCCTCAATTGATTCATGGATCATATCCAAAGAAGATGAAGAGAAACATCGAAGATGGAGACCAGGGAGTAAAACTAAAAATATCTCTTCGTTACTTGACAGAATCAAAATATCAGAAGGAATAAGACTGCCCAATGAAGTTAGAGAGCCCTATGAAGAGGCTATAGATGAAGCCAGTTGCCAGAAGTTAATGTTAAGGTTTAAGAAGCGTGTTTTCAGGAAACAAGAAAAGATAACCAATTTGACTGACTTATCAGAACAGTTCATTGAGTCCGGATTAGACTCACAAGAGATTAAGAAGCAGATCTTGGCAACTAATCAAGAAGATCGCCAAATTCTTGTTAATCAAAAGGGCATTCAGTCAAACTTGTATCTGGTTTCCCACGACAACACAGATATTTCTTTTGCTACGAATGACTTGTTGCAAGAAACCACAGATCATATTAATCTAGTCAAAAATGAAAATGAAGATACAATAGTCTCAGTTGATACCACGCTTAGTGATCAAGTAATCACTGTTCTTGCCAATGATCTGGAATATTTACAACCAGTTGTAAAAGAAGAATTTGAAGAAGTTCTGCAGAACTTGTCCATCAAGGTAGATATGCCAGACATCAACCTTAAATTATGTGCAGAAGCCGCCCACCCAGTATTGCCGCCGTTGTGGTTGAAAGGACCACGACTGAAAAGACAATTAGATGAAAATAGATTGTATAGCGGAAGAATTCAAGCTGTATCGCCAGATTTGGAAGGAAAGCGTCGTCAGTTCCGTGAACTTGACGTCATTGATATTTGGTTACAGAACCTCGCCAGCCGTAAGAAACATGACCAAGAGATTCAAGATGAAGTGGAACTCAGGGAGAACCCCTTCAACTTCTTTGCCTCATGTTTGCGACTAGAAGTCCCCGCAAACAGATTGAGATTTCTCAGAGGAGAGTATACCGCTGAGGAACCTTATGTAACAGCTGATGAACTTTAGTTCAAGAGAATCGCCCCACCATAGTGACACTGATGTGTTGTACCCCTCTGTGGCGGGTAGAGTAACTCTACCGTCAGAAATTCAGAGAAATTGAAACTTTGCAGTATTTTCACTTCGTTTATGAAGGTATCAAAACCAAGTCTGACACTACACTAATGAGCTTGAAGAAAACCCTAGTTTATAAATATCTCAAGGATGAAATTATAGTCGTGTACCACAAGTAAGGTACTGCTGTTGAGACATGTTGAACATCCTGAATTAATAATTAAATTGTTCATTTTCAAGTATTTGGATGAAGTCTCACAATGGGATAATGTGAGCGATAGAAAAGTGAAATGGAAAAAAGGAGTGACCGTTTATATGAAGATTTGGAGGATGATTTACCTGAGATGTTTGGACTCAGGACTTTAGTAATTCAACAATATATTGTGCGGATTAAGTACCCTCCAGAAAAGAAATTTTGCCCAGACTTCTTAAGTCGTCATCCCGCTTCTGACGCCGAAGATAACTCTGACAAAATTTTAAATGTTCACGCACCAAAATGTGTACCTTCGGGAACAAATCCAGCCAAAAAGGAATGCTCCCCACAGAAGAAATTTTAAAGCCAGCATTTAATGCTTCATTCTATGAATGAATCATCTTAGGATGGGCCTATGTGACGATCTGAGGCTGGACTTTGTAAAATTTCTTATATCGTAAAGCCGCCCTTGGAAACCCTTGTATAATAACTCCTTTCCCTCCCCTCAAGTTGCCCCGAAGTCGCTCTGCACGAGTGAGTTCCCTTGTGATATCACATTCCTGCACCAGTTCGCTCACCCCCCGAACATGCTATTTGCGGTCAACCATCCCACCGAACAACCTTGAGGAAATAATACCATTCCCCCCCTCATTTTTGCCCTGTAGACAGCAAGGCGGAGTATCGTCCCTTGCTGGAAATGCATTGTCTAGACAGAGAACTCACGCCAAAGCCTGAAAAAGGATGGTCACCTCAGTCCGATTAACCTTGAGGGTTGAAGGTCAAACCCGCAACAGTGAAAGTGATTTTCATTGGATAGAAAATTGACCCCTCATGTGAATCACCCAATTGAACCATCAGCTAATCGTCATCGAACTCGAATAAATAGCCTGGACAAGCAAGATTCTGCCTTTTATGATCTGATCACCTGACGGTGGATGCTGGAAGGATCTGCACTCAGAACTTCGTCAGCATGATACATAACTGCATCCTAGGATATTAGCAAGTACATGACTTTAAGATCTGATCACTTGATTGTGGACGCTTGAAGTGACTAGACTTAGCACTTCACTGGCGTGATACTTAACTTCAACTGCTACCTAGAGTACTAGTAAGTACGCAACCATGATTTTGGTATTGCACTTGTATTGTTCATTCGCTATGTCTCAAATATTCGATCGTGTTTGACCCTATTCCAATAATGCCTATATTCACTTTATATTGATATTATGGATTATATTATTGTTTTTGCTGTGGGTTTCGACATGCCGCCATCCCATCATGGGGATGGTAGGTTGTTGTTCCAACCCGCCCATGTCTCTTTTAACGAGATGACAATACGGACACTATGTACCTGTAGATATAATGATTGTTATTGATACCATGTCCCATATTTCATTAATTAAAATGTTTGAGTGGTCTAACATTGTCGCGATGCAACATATGCTCCCGCCGACAATGAAAAGACTTATATTATATCCACAAATTGGATGTATATATGTACAAGCTATGTCACCTTCCATACATCGATCTGAATTCGTTGCTGTTGGAACGGGACTTATCAGCTTATGGATATTCGCCTGGATACTTATCCAATTTTGTATCATTTTGCCTTTAGCCTGGTTTCTACTACTGGACCGACTTACCTCGAGCTGGAACTAGGGGATGATCACATCCTACACCAAACTACCTGACAGCTAGGACTTCGAGATCCAGGGACTCTCACCACCACGATTTATCGCGGGAGAGTCATTTTCCCCTCGCAGACATCCCAAGGATTCTACGACCGGGAACTCCGACTTCGCTACGCTCAGAACAGCACCGAAGACCGGAACAGGGACACTGCTTCTTGAACAGAAGGACTCCCACACTGTGTGATCCACCGAGACCATCACAGAATCTATAAAGGCTAAGTTTACCAAGAACGAGCATAGAACTTGAGCAAGATAGCAATAGTAATGATGATACCGCCTGTATGTTAGGGACACTTGCTTTGGGTTAATATACTTTTCTAATTGGATGAAATCCGTTTGATATATATACATTGAGCATCCCGAGTGTTTCAAGTAGGAAGTTGTAAATATTATTGTGTAATAAATATTTGTAGTTAATTTCACCTTTAACTAAGACTTCGTTTCAGTCTATACTATATGTATATAGATAGGTGTTATGTCCGTGTGGTTATTCGGCTTAAATAACATATCCCTAGACAGAGTGCCAAGAGGAGTTCTCATACGAGAGACACTCTTCTCCAATAAGTCATAAGTCAGATCACCACAATCACTAAAAAGCGCTGAAAAAATTATAGTGAAAAATGACTTCCGGGGCGCTACTCTGCAGGCGACTCGATTGCACTAGTGCATGTTCTTCAGCTTTTCACAGTTTTACACGTTTTATTTCATTGCATTTTCACTCAAGTTCTAATGGATGTGCTAAGGCCGTTTTTCTCGTGAGTTTTTTTTTATGTTTCTCTTCGTGGGAAACAGCTTTAATTTGGACGTTAGATATCAAGTAACTCAGCATAGTCAAGAAAGGTCACTTCCGCCATTTCTGTAAACTTCCGCCATGCCAACAAAAATTGGCGATCGATTCCCGACTTAGGCGAAGAAAGAGGGGCAGATGGGGAGGCATTCGTGTCAAATGCAGAAACAGAGGACATCGGGGCTTTCTTCCACCTGTTGTTTTGGGAAATGTCAGGTCACTGTGTAACAAGATGGATGAACTGGACTGTTGCTGTAAGAATTTCTATCAATTTCGCAAAAGCTCTTTGATATGTCTGACAGAAACATGGCTTAGCGAAACTGTACCGGATTCAGCAGTGGCACTGGACGAATTGAACCTTTTCCGTGCCGAGAGAACAACCGAAAGCGGCAAATCCAAGGGAGGGGGATTGGCAATATATTATATTAACAAAAACTACTGTAGCATCTCAACAGTACAGTGAAACATGTAGTTTGTACACCCGACATAGAACTACTCTGCATTACTTTAAGGCCATTTTACCTACCTAGGGAGTTCACCCAAATCTGTATCATCCTTAGTTACATTCCACCTAATGCTAACAAGGAGCAGGCTTCTGAGAGACTTTTGGATGTAATTCATGGTTTCGAAACAAAAAACCCAGACTCCGTTCGTCTTGTTATGGGTGTCTTTAATCAACTATCACTGTATAAATCCATGCCAACTTACATTCAGCAAGTTACTTGCCCAACGTGACAAGACCGAACTCTGGATATGTGCTATGGTAATATAAAAAAGGCCTACACGTGTCGTGCTTTCTTTCCACTTGGAGAATCCGATCACACAATGGTCCGCCTAACGACCACACAATGGTCCGCCTAACGACCACACAGTGGTCCGCCTAACGACCACACAGTGGTCCGCCTAACGCCATGCTATAAGCCAGTTTAAAAACAACAACAATTCAATCAAAAACTATTGACCTGTGGTCAGATGAGGCGACAGAAAAACTTCAGGCCTCGACTGTACAGACTGGGACACGTTTATAAACACTTGCCCGGACATTGACGAGCTCACAAACACCGTCAATTCCTACATTAAGTTCTGTGTAGACGAAATTATTCCCCAAAAAACCACCCGAGTATTCAACAACAACAAACCTTGGATGAGCAGAGAAATAATGGAGGCCATCCACCACAAGAAGATCATGTTTAAGATTAACGATCAGGAATTCATCAAAGCTAAAAAATTACCGAAGGAAAAAATATATCAAGGTAAAAAAACAATACAAGCGAAAAATCGAAAAATGATTCACTACTAACAATTCAAAGGCTTGTTGGGCAGGACTTAAGCAAATAACAAGGATATACTCCTAAGCGAGAATGCTTATGTGTTGAGGACGTAAGGAATTTTGTTACCCACTTAAATGACTTTTATTGTCGTTTTGACAGCCTGGACTTTGGAAGAGTGCACAATGAGATGATGAATTCATTTCAAGATGGCAGTAGTACACAGGATGGTACTTTATTGATGATGTCATTATTTAACCAAGTGGACGCAGCTAAAGCCTCGGGACCAGACAAATTAAGTGGTCGGCTCATTAAACTATGTTCAGAGCAGCTCTCCTACATTTTTTGTGACATATTTAAAAAATCTTATGCAACTCACACAATACCAGCAATTTGGAAAACTTCAGAAACCATACCAATTCCAAAGAAAATTAAGGTCGACTTACGACCTGTTGCACTTAACTCTATTGTCATGAAATGTTTTGAGAAAATAATTCTGAAAGAAATGTTGAATGAAGTACGGCAAAAACTTGATCCCCACCAATTTGCTTATAAGCCTGCCAAAAGTACGGAGGACGCAATCTTACTATTGTTGGAGAGACTTTACCATCACCTAGACTGTCCTAAAACATATTCATAGTGCTTTTCTTAGACTTCTCATCAGCATTTAACACTATCCAAGCACACCTTATGATAAAGAAACTTCCTTGTTAGGTGTCAATTTAAATATTCAGGCTTGGATACTGAACTTTTTTAACAAATCGACCACAATATTTTCTAAGTAAATAACCAAGTATCTCTAACCAGAGAAATAAGCATCGAGGCACCACAAGGCTGCGTTCTCTCTCCTGTACTGTATACCATATATACCAATGATATTCAAAGCCCAAGCCACACCGTTCCAATCTTAAAATTTGCTGATGATACCACCATTGTTGGCTTAATATCTGAAGGAGAAGGCATATACCGCAACTTAGTTACGAGCTTTATTAATTGGTGCGATGAAAAATTTTCTCCAGTTGAATGTCTCAAAAACTAAAGAAATGGTTGTTGATTTCAGGAGGGGGAAACACCAGATTACAGATCTCAACATAACAAATCAAAATGTGGAGAAAGTGGAGGCATACAAGTACTTAGGTGTCACCATTAATAATAAGCTAAATTGGCATGAGCACGGCCAAATGCCGTATAAGAAATTCAACCAAAGATTGTTCTAGATAAAAAAACTGTACAATTTCGGCGTAAACAAACAAGTCGTTAACTTATTCTACAGTGCAACTATTGGAAGCCTGTTTAATTTCAGTGTTACCTGCTGGTGTGGGAATTGAACGTCTGATATTAAACGCCACATAAGCCGACTAATCAAGATAGCTAGGAACATAACACAAACTAAACATCCTTTACTTGAAGAACTATTTGAAGAAAGATGTTTTTTGTAAAACTAAACACATTTTGGATGATACATCCTACCCCCTTCATCCTAGATACTTAGGATCGGGCCGTTCGGGAAGAATTCTTTCCATCAAGGCGAGGACTGGCAGATATAAAAATTCTTTTGTTCCCCAATCTGTACGAATTTACCGGTGTGCTCCCGCTGAAGTCACACATCTGAGTGAGAACTAATAAGTCCCCGATTTGGCTAAGAGAACGCACTGAATGGCTGTTTGAAATAATTTATTATAAATGTCTTGTGTTCAAATTGTTTTATTTTTGAGCTGAAAATGTATAATGCAATCAAAAAACATTTCCATTTATTTGGATCAATTAAAGAATCTTATCTTATCTTATCTTATTATTTTATATGATGAGAGCAAATAGAAAAAATCAAAAACTTACTTATAATTATAATGCTGAGACGACCTTTTCTAAATATTTGCTAATTTTACCAGGGTCAAAACTAAAAATAAAACAGGTTGATTAGAAACTTCTATACATTTTGGGGGGGGGGGGGGGTTGACAAATACTTTTTTTATAAATTGTATATGAATGGCGTAACTATTTTAAGAAGACACGAGTTGTTTACAGAAGACATTATATTTGACTTTCAGCGGCGGGCACTGCCCCCCCCCTCACCGGAGATATGGGTGAAAGAAACCCTGCTGTGAAGTCAAAAAGAAACTATACATGTCTCTACAATCTTACTCTTACTATGTGACAATAACTTGAGAGCATCAATATTCAGGACCTACTCACTTCTTCCTTGATCTGTCAACTTATTCAGTTTGTGACCCTCAATGTTGCGGTTATACTGTGACAGTGGGAGTTGTCAGAAGATGTTGATGAAGATAGAGTTGATAAGATGCTCAATGAAGCCTTTGCTCTTACTTTCAACTTTGGTCTTTTCCCTGTGTTGATTTACTCACCACACTAAAGATTCAAAAATTGCATTTAATCACGAAAGGAATCAAATTTTTCGTCTCGGGTAACTTCTTTGCACTTTTCATATTTATTTAAGGGCCAAGCTAGCTGTTGGTGCTGGCGGTGTTGTCACGAATTTCTTATTTACTATTGTGTTTGATGGCGTCGTCTCCGTTGAGTAGGCCTAGGGGTATGATATTTCAAACACACTGTCACTGTACACTAGTACACAAGAGTACACAAACACTGGACTCAAGCGTTATTAGTGGTAATTAATAATGAGCTTTATTATCCTAATCTACAACATTCTAATCTAAGTATCCTCCCATGAGCACTGTGGGTTCTGCTAACAAGTTTAGCCAAAGAACCACACATACAACATGGATCCCAACACTACTACTATTTACTACCACTACTACTACTACTACTAACACCAACTACTAACCATAACGCTGATACGTTCAGCGTCCTACCCCACTCGCTCTCCCTGCTCTACTGACCAACTGCCCACCTGCACACGCTACCGAACTACCCCCTTTCCCTTTGTATCCCTACGCTATACCATAACTTATAGTTCGCCTGGCACTAAACAGGCGCTCAGGGATTCTAACAACTTGACAGGTGTCAGAGGCGTATCTCATCTGCTAGGTGCTGCCATAAATCATCTCCGTAATTTTGATCTCCCCTTGCCCTCCCAGCTCCAGTGCAGAACACTTCAGCAGCAGGTGACAATCTTCAGTGTGTGTCACGGTAGTGCTGGGTGAGGTCCATGGGAGGGTTTTAGTCTGTGACTAATAGAATTTAAAATTGAGGAAATTGTTTTTAAATGTATGTACATATAGATATCAACAAATCCACTGTAATTTTAATGTTATTTGATATTTTATTTAATCAGTGCGGTATCCTCAGATCTCATTAACATTTTTGGCCTTGAATTGTGATTCAAATGGTTTTTGATATGTAGTCATACAATTTTTATAATATCTGTAGTTTATGATATACCGGTACCGGTACTCAAATTGACACAGTTACATAGTTTTAAATAAATAGCTTCCAAGCCCTATGTGCTGTAAACCAATAAAGGTTTCTTTCAAATATGTAAAAGTCTGTGATATTTCTATTGTTTAAAATAGCCTTTCAGTAATATTTTATCATAGTATTTTTATCGCTTACAATTTGTGATATAAATTTACATTAACTTTAAAAGGATCTGTTTCTCACAAAGACCCTGGCTGTTTCTCACAATGACCCTGGCTGTTAAAAATTGTTCTCATTGCACAGCAAATTAAATTGTCTTATTTTTTGTGTTACTCTTCTGTACTAATCTATTAAGTTAGTTCAAACTTTTTAAAAAAATTCTTACAATCTAAAATGATTACTTTTTAGGTTTTATTAATTCTGTTTGTTTCAAAGTTACATTTTTAAAAGCTGGTATTTTCTTAGTCTGTGGTTCAACAACAATTTTATTTAAAGGGAACACAGACACAACACGATGTCTATCTTGCTCATTAAATTTTCAGTTCTATTACATTTCTGATCCTTACCCAAATCAATATTTGCCATGCAAAATTTAAAAGCTTTTATTAAACTTTACTTGTTTTATGCTTCAACAGCATTGAATACAATTTTTAACAAACTTTTCTTTCCTAAAATTAAAAAAAAACCGTGAAATTTGATGAATCTCCTAGACATTAGATAATGAAATCTGTTAAGTTTTCAAGGAGATGTATTCTTTGTTTTAGTTGCCTTCTCCAATTGAACCACATTGTATCACTTTTATAAACAAAAGCTTTACAAAAGTTTTCTTTGCAACCAGTGAAGTATCTCCTCGAAACCCATGCACACACCATGAGGATCTGTATTAAAGGGTCGCGTCATTAGGAAGGTTGGGAACCACTGGGCAAGACTGGGACAGATATAACACTAAATCCAAATAAGATGTTATATTGATAATGTTGACCATGGTCCTCCAAAGGCTTCCTCACGTGCGATGCCCAGAAAAGCACAGAGAAAGCAAACAAAACAGAAATGAAAAAAAAAACCATAATTTTTTTTAAAAATAGGTTAGACCGTCGTTCTGTAGAATTAGGTTGCCATAGAAACAAATTGCACATTACACCTGAACAAAATAACTGATAATTTATTCGTATTTTTTCTTGATCGCTTAGATATCATGAATTTCTCTCCCTAACCCTAACCCTAACTCTAACCGATTAAACCTAATAAAAAAAAAAAAAAAAATTAAATTAGTCCATTTATTAGGAAAACAAAAATGTATCACCAAAAACAAGTTTGCACCCAACCAAAGTTCCCTTTAAGCTGCCCGGTGGGCAATGTTCCCTTTAAGCTGCCCGGTGGGCAATGTTCCCTTTAAGCTGCCCGGTGGGCATTGTTCCCTTTAAGCTACCTGGTGGGCAAAGTTCCCTTTAAGCTGCCCGGTGGGCAAAGTTCCCTTTAAGCTGCCTGGTGGGAAATGTTCCCTTTAAGCTGCCCGGTGAGAAATGTTCCCTTTAAGCTGCCCGGTGGGAAATGTTCCCTTTAAGCTGCCTGGTGGGCAATGTTCCCTTTAAGCTGCCCGGTGGGTAATGTTCCCTTTAAGCTGCCCGGTGGGCAATGTTCCATTTAAGCTGCCCGGTGGGCAATGTTCCCTTTAAGCTGCCCGGTGGGAAATGTTCCCTTTAAGCTGCCCGGTGGGAAATGTTCCCTTCAAGCTGCCCGGTGGGCAATGTTCCCTTTAAGCTGCCCGGTGGGCAATGTTCCCTTTAAGCTGCCCGGTGGGAAATGTTCCCTTTAAGCTGCCCGGTGGGAAATGTTCCCTTCAAGCTGCCCGGTGGGCAATGTTCCCTTTAAGCTGCCAGGTTGGCAATGTTCCCTTTAAGCTGCCCGGTGGGAAATGTTCCCTTTAAGCTGCGCTGCTACGGTGGGCAATGTTCCCTTTAAGCTGCGCTGCTACGGTGGGAAATGTTCCCTTTAAGCTGCGCTGCTACTGTGGGCAATGTTCCCTTTAAGCTGCGCTACTACGGTGGGAAATGTTCCCTTTAAGCTGCGCTGCTACGGTGGGCAATGTTCCCTTTAAGCTACGCTGCTATTGTGGGAAATGTTCCCTTTAAGCTGCGCTGCTACTGTGAGCAATGTTCCCTTTAAGCTGCGCTGCTACGGTGGGCAATGTTCCCTTTAATCTGCGCTGCTACGATGGGAAATGTTCCCTTTAAGCTGCGCTGCTACGGTGGGAAATGTTCCCTTTAAGCTGCGCTGCTACGGTGGGCAATGTTCCCTTTAAGCTACGCTGCTATTGTGGGAAATGTTCCCTTTAAGCTGCGCTGCTACTGTGGGCAATGTTCCCTTTAAGCTGCGCTGCTACGGTGGGCAATGTTCCCTTTAAGCTGCGCTGCTACGATGGGAAATGTTCCCTTTAAGCTGCGCTGCAATCTCACAGACGCGCAGCAGTTTTGAGTATCTGCGCAGCAAATTTTCATAAAATAAATTCGAACACATATGCTGCACTTTGCAATTTTTAATTTGACTCGGATCTATAATATTGTCTTCCACTTTTTACGTAGAACTATTGATTTCCATACTTACCAATACATACCGGGTCAAGCTAGCCTCGTTCTGAGCTACCGCCGCCATTCATGTAAATTTCATGGCGCATACTGCGCTGTGAATGTGTATAATGAAATAAAACGCATATCTCTAGTTGATTATAAATGTAAGAGCGAATTGTTTTTAATAATGATTTAACTGTTAAGTCTTAACGTTAGTTAAGCGAACTGTCAGAGTTATCGCTTGCTAAGAAAAAGTGTAGCTCAAATTTTAAAACGGAATGTCTCAATGAATTTGTGCATGCAGCACTACCAGGTTCGTCGTCAGAGCGGACTGTCAAGCTGGGTGATATTTTTAAATACCATGAAATTGATGATGATCTCGTCTGTGAAATGTGCTTCAAAGCTTATGCAGATGGCGGTTTCTCCACATGGAAAAGGTGGGAGGCTTTGAAGCTGGACTATTTTAAACGACATATCAAGCAAAAAATACACACAGATGCTGTACAGAGACTTCGCTCTATAAAGGAGCTGTACTGCGAATGCTTACAGAAAGTGTTGTTGATCGAAGCATGATACAAGAAGCAGCACAGCATAAAAGTGCTAAAGAAGACCAGGTTAAAATTTGGATTGACAACATCCTCTTGGCTCTCAACATGAACACATCTATGGATGCAGTTCAATACATACACAACAATATGGCTCCGGATGTCCCAGTCCCTGTTGGCTGGCGCAGTAAGAATTATGCTTTTCAGTGTGTTGATTCTATCGACTCTATAGTGAAGGATACTATAATTAGGAACTTTGCAATGCAAAGTTCCTCACATTAACATTAGATGATATATCACGGACAAAAAATGTTGATCTTATGCGCAAAGTTTCAGCCATGTCCAGGTAATGTTTACAAGACAGTGTTTGTTGGGCTTTTGTCTATGTCGGCTTGTGACAGTAAATAAATGGAACCAGCAATAGCAGAGTTTTATCAAGAGCATATGGAACCAGCAATAGCAGAGTTTTATCAAGAGCATTCGCTGGATATGCAGAAAATGGTTATGTTTACCTCTGATGGTGCATCAGTTATGCAATGCAAGAAACACGGAGTAGTAGCAATTATTCACCGACGTATTCCCCATCTACTGGAGCAACATTGCGCTGTTCATCGCGAAGATTAAGCATCGATGATGCTTGAAAACATATACGTTTGATGGAAGACATTGAAACATTCCTTAGGACTGTGTACACATTGTTCAGTAGTTCAATAGTACGGCAAGCCTAATTTACATAATTAGCTACGGTGCTGGAATTTTGATTCCGTAGCCTTTAGACCAGGCCCGCACAACTCAAAATGTAAGGTGGGCCGTAATACTTTATGAAAAACGTGTGCGGTCCAAAAGAAAATAGGGCAAGGCGAAAGCTATTAAGAAAATAATAAGTATAAAGAATATTTCGTTACTTCGCGGGCCGCAAAGTGGGTGCTGGCGGGCCGTATGTTGTGCAGGCCTGCTTTAGACCATTAAATGAAATCAGATGGCTTTCGCGGCAATTGGCTTTACGAGCATTGCTGAGAAACATACAAGTGTTGACTGAATACTGTTAGGAGCAGGTGGGCCTGTATAATGATCCAGTTCATAAGTACTGTTTGAAGAAACTAAGGGATCCGCATTTTCGAACTGCACCGGTTGTCTTCGATGAAGTTGTTGGTGAACTTGCTGAATTATGCAAGCTGCTACAAAGAGAAATCTTACGACCATCGAGGCATACCAGTTTGTAAAAGCAAGGATTGCTAAGCTCCTTGCCCAGTTCCTTGGTGAAAATGTGCACTAGTCCGAAGTGGTGGCCGAATTGCTTGCAAATGACGAGCGTTAATCAACACTTCATATTTTAATGCTGGCCAAGAAGAACTTGCAGCAGATCACGAAAAACTTGCAGCAGATCAAGAAGAACTTGAAGCAGATCAAGAAGAACTTGCAGCAGATCAAGAAGAACTTGCAGCAGATCAAGAAGAACTTGCAGCACATCAAGAAGAACTTGCAGCAGATCAAGAAGAACTTGCAGCAGATCAAGAAGAACTTGAAGCAGATCAAGAAGAACTTGCAACAGATCAAGAAGAATTTGAAGCAGATCAAGAAGAACTTGCAGCAGATCAAGAAGAACTTGCAGCAGATCAAGAAGAACTTGAAGCAGATCAAGAAGAACTTGCAGCAGATCAAGAAGAACTTGAAGCAGATCAAAAAGAACTTGAAGCAGATCAAGAAGAACTTGAAGCAGATCAAGAAGAACTTGCAGCAGATCAAGAAGAACTTGCAACAGATCAAGAAGAACTTGCAACAGATCAAGAAGAACTTGAAGCAGATCAAGAAGAACTTGCAGCAGATCAAGAAGAACTTACAGAAGATTAAGAGGAACTTGCAGCAGATCAAGAAGAACTTGCAGCAGATCAAGAAGAACTTGCAGCAGATCAAGAAGAACGTGCAGCAGATCAAGAAGAACTTGAAACAGATCAAGAAGAACTTGAAGCAGATCAAGAAGAACTTGAAGCAGATCAAGAAGAACTTGCAGCAGTTCAAGAAGAACTTGCAGCAGTTCAAGAAGAACTTGCAACAGATCAAGAAGAACTTGCAACAGATCAAGAAGAACTTGCAGCAGATCAAGAAGAACTTGCAGCAGATCAAGAAGGACTTGCAGCAGATCAAGAAGAACTTGCAGCAGATCAAGAAGAACTTGCAGCAGATCAAGAAGAACTTGCAGCAGATATGCGGCATTCCTGGAAAACTATGATGACATTTTGCCGAACGTTAAGGATCAGTATCGTAACTTAAGATTTATGCTTGCAGAAAAAAATAAAAATAAATATGGGTTGAGGCAGACTTTCGACAGGATGGTTTGATTTATAATAAATAAGGAGCAATTCAGCGACATCGCCATTCTGTTGGATATCTGTGCTACATTTCTTGCATCAAGCGCCGATTGTGAACGTTGATCCAGCCTAATGAATAAAATAAAAAAGGCTTGAAGTATCACATTTAGACATGCTTATGAGGATTACATTTTATCAGAATGATGGACATCAGATCAACCTTTACGATGTGTATAAAATAGAGATATCGTTGAAAGACAGACGCCAGAGTACCTCCAGAAACAAATCAATAAAAAAACTAGCGGCCATTGGTAGTGGGTGTGTTGGAGTTTAGTTGCTTGATCCAACGACGGGGTAAATAATAGAAATAAATATAGCGTCGATTGAACTATTGTGACACTTCTCATTGTAATTATTTAATTATTGTTCCTTTACATAAATGTTTGTGCACTTAAGTTAAATTTTGTAATTTCCGTGTGTGTTTGTGGGCTGTAAAATTTTGCACCCAAAAATTGATGCTGTAAAACTGTGCACACAACTGTAGGATTTTGCACACGAACCAGCAAACCTTAGAGGGAACATTGTACCCAACCCCCCTCCAACCCTCCCAGCCATCTTAAAAAAAGAACTATCGAAAGTCAATCTAGATAATAGTTAGACCTTACTAATTAATGAAAACCTTGTCATCGAAAGGTTCACTCTATGAAAGGAAACTACCGTGGACAACAGATAAGCTATCAAGTCGCAAAATGGCGATACACGGCACAGCAGTAGTTGCGCTTGTAATTCTGATTGCTGCCCCTGTTTCTTCACAAACAAGAAAGATATTTAAAAGTAAGCATAGTAACAATGAAGTCCCTTTAAAACCATTAAACATGATTTTGTGCAAATCTAATGCACTACACAAGGCCCAAGCTGAAAAGGGACCGCACTGACCAAGCACCGCACTGCATTAGCACCGCCCTGCACAAGGCCCGCACTACACAAATCCCGCACTGCACAAGGCCCGCACTACACAAGGCCCGCACTACACAAGGCCCGCACTATACAAGGCCCAAACTGCACAAGGCCTGCACTACACAAGGCCCGCACTGCACAAGGCCCTCACTGCACAAGGCCCGCACTACACAAGGCCCAGCACTGCAAAGGCCTGCACTGCACAAGGCCTGCACCGCACAAGGCCTGCACCGCACAAGGCCTGCACTAAAAAGGCCCGCACTGCACAAGGCCCGTACCACACAAGGCCCGCACTACACATGGCCCGCAGTACACAAGGCCCACACTGTACAAGGCCGGCACTGCACAAGGCCCACACTGTACAAGGCCCACACTGCACAAGGCCCACACTGCACAAGGCCCGCACTACACAAGGCCTGCACTACACAAGGCCTTCACTGCACAAGGCCCGCACTGCACAAGGCCCGCACTACACAAGGCCTGCACTACACAAGGCCTTCACTGCACAAGGCCTGCACTACACAAGGCCTGCACTACACAAGGCCTGCACTGCACAAGGCCCGCACTACACAAAGCCTGCACTACACAAGGCCTGCACTGCACAAGGCCCGCACTACACAAGGCCTGCACTACACAAGGCCTGCACTGCACAAGGCCTGCACTGCACAAGGCCTGCACTGCACTTACGTTCTCGGTTATGGCTAATGAGGGGTTAAGGGGTGGGTGCGCCCAGGGCGCCATTTATATCAGGGTGGCATTTTTAGTCTGCTTTATAAACTATATTGATTGATTTTAATGGATTGTCGTTTTCAGTGATTGAGAACGGCAAGGTGAAGGACGCGCTCTGTGCTTCGTAATCTCTAGACTTACCTTCTTACGTTTAAATAGAATTTTAATATATTCAATTTATATTTTGATCCAGTTCATGTTTTAATGATTAAAAAAATGCTTTTATCCCTACAGATACAACATGCACAGATAATTGGTTTGGGTCAAGATGTCAGTACCTGTGTCACTGTAAGACCAGTGGCTGTACAGATGGACGATGTCCTGATGGGTATGCTAGAGGATGGTTTGGACCACAATGCCAGTACCGTAAGTTGGTAAAACCGATGGCTGTACAATCAGTTGCTCAATGAAGTAATCACTTCATATTTGACAAAGCAAAATTTTGCTTTATGATGGAATAATAACATTTTTTATCTTAAAGAATGAAAATAAAAACTATTTTCAATTGATGAAATAATAAAATAAAAGGACCAAGGCCTTGTGGATATTTTTTTAAATATTTATCTAAAACATTTAAAAATTAGAATTTAAAAACTAGAATTCTAATAGGATGTGAAAAATTATAAATTGTGAATGATTTATTAAAATTATTAGAACGTAGTAAATAAATAATATCGCTGGTAACATTGTCTTCATCAGTTGACATTGCAAAGAATGCTACTACGATGAGTTCAACCATTAATGATGGCGATGAGAGTACATGTTACCCTATGCAACCTGCAGGTGTCTCTTTTACTTGGCGTGACCCTATCTCATTCACCTGGATGAGGCTACAATTCAAGAATGCTGGTAAAATGCAATTATATTGTAACTAAATAAGCACTTATAAACCTGCCTGTAACTAAATAGGCACTTATAAGTCTGTCTGTAACTAAATGGGAACTTATAAGCCTGTTTATATTTTATTAAACCTATCACGTTTTTGTTGAATTGTCAAATAATTGTTGATTAACATCTTTTTCAGTTTCCCCTGCAGCAATCGATGTTAAAATCTACCAAAACACAGATCACGTGTGTGCCCACCCCACCAAGGCCGTTATCACCAACAAAACAGTGGACGTGTATAGTGTGATGGCCGCAAAAAAAGTGACCCACCTGAACATTACTTCAGCAGAAGGTTCACAGCTGTGCTCTGTCTACGTTAGTAGGGGTAAGTCTTACATTGCATATCATATATTGAATTAAATGAAAATTATAATTTATACATCTCAGAGTTCAGGGTTGAGGTCAAATCTAAGGAACGGGCGTATCTACTTAAGTAGCGTCGGCAGTTATTGTGCAAGCTTAAAACCACTTCAGGCAAATAAATTATCGTTTGACCAGGTTTAAAATCTATCCCAGCAACCTCCCGAACTTGAGCATAGTTTAATGTTGAGTACCGGACATACTTCGTGTTGGGGCTCAAAGTTGGTCTAGGGGCAGGGGTTTTCAACCCTTTGTATCAACACTCCTGGTATCGTTCTTAAAATACAGATAGATTTTAAATTATTAGAAGTAAGTTGAACCGCAGATGTCTTTCAAGATCACTTTTAAAGATCTGATGACGCAGTTTAATTGGGTCACGAGAACAAATTTTGTGACACTGCTCCAGATAACAATATCTGCAGACTCACTGCAGCTCACAAAAAAACAACAACAACAAACAACCGAGTTGACAACCATTCTGCAAATTTGAAATAGTATTTTAAAAATTGACGAGTCTGTGTAAGTCCGTAAGGACTTTGTGATGTTTGATTAAATATGAGATATGCACATCTCCGTGTGTTTCTACATGATATATATGCACATTACGGTGTGTTTCAATAAAAAAAGAGATATATATACATCACAATGTAATTTAATATGAGAGATATGCACATCACAGTTCGTTTAAATATGAGAGAGATGCACATCACAGTCTATTTAAATATGATAGATATGATCATCAAAGTTTATTTCAATAGGATTGATATGCACATCAAATGGTATTTCAAAATGAGAGATATGCACATCACAGTGTGTTTCAATATGAGAGATATGCATATCACAGTTATCTCCAGTATTTGAGATATGCACATCACAGTGTGTTTCAATATGAGAGATATGCACATCACAGTGTGTTTCAATATGAGAGACATGTACATCACAGTGTATTTCAATATGAGAGATATGCACATCACAGTGTGTTTCAATATGAGAGATATGCACATCACAGTGTGTTTCAATATGAGAGATATGCACATCACAGTGTGTTTCAATATGAGAGATATGCATATCACAGTTATCTCCAGTATTTGAGATATGCACATCACAGTGTGTTTCAATATGAGAGATATGCACATCACAGTGTGTTTCAATATGAGAGACATGTACATCACAGTGTATTTCAATATGAGAGATATGCACATCACAGTGTGTTTCAATATGAGAGATATGCACATCACAGTGTGTTTCAATATGAGAGATATGCACATCACAGTGTGTTTCAATATGAGAGATATGCACATCACAGTGTGTTTCAATATGAGAGATATGTACACCACAGTGTGTTTCAATATGAGAGATATGCACATCCCAGTGTGTTTCAATATGAGAGATATGCACATCACAGTGTGTTTCAATATGAGAGATATGCATATCACAGTTTGCTCCAGTATTTGAGATATGCACATCACAGTGTGTTTCAATATGAGAGATATGCATATCACAGTTTGCTCCAGTATTTGAGATATGCACATCACAGTGTGTTTCAATATGAGAGATATGCACATCACAGCGTGTTTCAATATGAGAGATATGCACATCACAGTGTGTTTCAATATGAGAGACATGTACATCACAGTGTGTTTCAATATGAGAGATATGCACATCACAGTGTGTTTCAATATGAGAGATATGCACATCACAGTGTGTTTCAATATGAGAGATATGCACATCACAGTGTGTTTCAATATGAGAGATATGCACATCACAGTGTGTTTCAATATGAGACAAGGCTGCAGTCAGCAAAGGAAAGGAAAACTGTGGTTCTTGAGCATATCGTTGCCAGTTGCTCATCAATGGCTCTGCAACATGATTTCAAAGACTTTTGTGAACACCCACTCTACGGTTTGACCCACCATCCTCATTCATGCAAATGGTTTGTCCCACTCAGTTTGCCATCGAGTGAACTACTTTTCCCACAAAGAAAGAAAACCTATTAATCTCACTCTTTGCAATGAACTTTGCTTCTTTGTGTACGTCAGTTCCTCTACGTTTTCAGTCTATGTAGCTCCTGGCGGGCAGTGCTCGGTGTGGCATTTGCGTAATGAAGCATTGTTCATTCCATGCCCGTTCCCATCAGGGGTCGCTCTTACCCGGTTGTGACATGTTGCGGCAGAGCTTTCGAGTCGTTTCCCCTACCACCCAGCAGTTGAGCCATTCTTCGCGAAATTGATCTTTGAGTCAGTCTTTGACAGCCATTTGCGTCATTGGCCTGGCGTGTTGCGGCTGTGCTGCACTATTTTGCTCTCTCGTTTTGCGTCTGATCCACTTGACAAGGGACCCATTGCAGGATGACCACGCCGTCATGTGCGTGTATGTCGTCTATTGTTTACAGAATGTTAGGGAAATACAAAAATTGCTTCGATTTTTACCTCAAAGTTTTCCTTTTTTTCCACCTAGCCCTGAAATCTCCTTTGGTAGATTTAACTCCTGACCCCAAATCCTAGTTACTCCACGAGTACACCATAACCAGCCCGGTTCTTGTTTGGGAAACATGAGCCATGAGTAAAGACTTGAACCACTTGGTCCATGTAGATTGCAGAGGCTTGGACAGGGATCAATGGAACATCTAACTCTCCCTAGATAAAGAGCTCTTAAAAAGATTGCATCGGCTCCCCAGTAGTGCAGCCTGGCTCCCCTTTGATGCAACCTGGCTCCCCAGTAGTGCAGCGTGGCTCCCCAGTGATGCAACCTGGCTCCCTAGTAGTACAGCATGGCTTCCCAGTAGTGCAGCCTGGCTCCCCAGTAGTGCAGCCTGGCTCCCCGGTAGTGCAGCATGGCTCCCTAGTAGTGCAGCATGGCTCCCCAGTAATGCAGCCTTGCTCCCCAGTAATGCAGCCTTTCTCCCCAGTAGGGCAGCATGGCTCCCCAGTAGTGCAGCCTTTTTACCCAGTAGTGCAGCCTTTTTACCCAGTAGTGCAGCATGGCTCCCCAGTAGTGAAGCCTTTCTCTCCAGTAATGCAGCCTGGCTCCCCAGTGATGCAATCTAGCTCCCAGTAGTGCAGCCTTTCTCCCCGGTAGTGCAGCATGGGTCTCTAGTAGTGCAGCATAGCTCCCAAGTAGTGCAGCATGGCTCCCCAGTAGTGCAGCCTGGCTCCCCAGTGATGCAACCTGGCTCCCCAGTAGTGCAGCATGGCTCCCCAGTAGTGCAGCATAGCTCCCCATTAGTGCAGCCTGGCTCCCCGTAGTGCAGTCTGGCTCCCCAGTAGTGCAGCCTGGCTCCCCAGTAGTGCAGCCTTGCTCCCCAGTAGTGCATGTCAGTTTCTTCACCAGATTCAGTGTATACTTAGCTTTGGGACATCATTCACATGTGTAGCTGGATTCTTCTCCATTTATGTTTGGTTCCACTTCCTGCTAATGAGCTTTGTGAAACAAAGATTGTTGCCTATCTAAATGCCTTTATAGCGAGCATTGTACATTCCGCCCACTAATTAATATGTATCGCCCCACCTGTTACTTTTGGTCAATCTCTTGTTGTGTAAAAAAATTATTTTAGTGGGGTAAAGAAATTCGGAAACTTATTAAACGAAATATTCAAAGAATAAAACATTTGATTATTTTGGCTAAGGACTTTAGTTCAAAGATGAGAATTGTTTTAGGATCGTTGTGGTACTCCGGTGTTCTGTACCACTGTCCTAGTGGGGTGCATTTGCTAATTAGTTATTCGTGGTACTCAGGTGTGCTGTACCACTGTCCTAGTAGGGTGCATTTGCCAAATAGTTATTCGTGGTACTCAGGTGTGCTGTACCACTCTCCTAGTGGGGTGCACTTGTCAAATAGTTATTCGTGGTACTCAGGTGTTCTGTACCACTGTCCTAGTGGGGTGCATTTGCCAATTAGTTATTCGTGGTACTCAGGTGTGCTGTACCACTGTCCTAGTGGGGTGCACTTGCCAAATAGTTATTCAACCAGCTTCACAGAGCAAACACTGAAGTTATTTTTTAAAATGACAAACACTTTAATACATTGACTTGGGTATGATTTTGATAGGTAAAAAAATACAATTCAGAGTTTACAAGTATAGTAATATTCATTTTTTATCAAAGGTGACTCATGCAACTTTAATAACGCTACTTTCTCTAAAAGCATTCAAAATATAATTTACTTCTAAAAAAAAAAAATATAAAAAAATACAACATTGTAACTCCACAAACATGTATTAATACATAATACACGATCGTGCATGTGAATGCAGGATCTAAATAATTGGCGCCGTTACACACAGCAACAAAGTAAATGTTAACTAGCACAGCGTCTGTGTATTTTATCATTGATAATGTGTAGCAAATATATAAAACAAGAAAGGTGGAAATCTGGCTGACATTTTGTGTCCATGAGGACAGCATTCATCTTGCTGTCATCTAGCTTTCCTTTTGCTCCCACCTTGATGTCCTCTTGTTCTCCTCTTGCTGTCATCTTGTTCTCCTCTTGCTGTCATCTTATTCTCCTCTTGCTGTCATCTTATTCTCCTCTTGCTGTCATCTTATTCTCCTCTTGCTGTCATCTTATTCTCCTCTTGCTGTCATCTTATTCTCCTCTTGCTGTCATCTTATTCTCCTCTTGCTGTCATCTTATTCTCCTCTTGCTGTCATCTTATTCTCCTCTTGCTGTCATCTTATTCTCCTCTTGCTGTCATCTTATTCTCCTCTTGCTGTCATCTTATTCTCCTCTTGCTGTCATCTTATTCTCCTCTTGCTGTCATCTTATTCTCCTCTTGCTGTCATCTTATTCTCCTCTTGCTGTCATCTTATTCTCCTCTTGCTGTCATCTTATTCTCCCCTTGCTGTCCTCTTGTTCTCCTCTTGCTGTCATCTTATTCTCCTCTTGGGTACAACATTTCAGGTAAATTTTTATTTTTTTATATTTTCATTACTCTTTCTTTGTACCGTTCCCTGGAGAAGGCTTCTTGCCGACACTTTTGTTGTTAAGGTGTGTCCATTTTTCAGGTTTCCCGTACCTTAATTTACACATTTCCTTGCACCTAACCTTTTTTCAGTCTCTCTTCCCCCCCCCCTCCCCCCAATCAACCTATACACTCATTGATATATAATAAAACAATTTAAATAAACAGTACATGATTGCTTTTTTCTAATCTAAACAATTTCACAATAATTTATATTTTCGTAACTTAATGGAACTTTTGAATTAATGTTGCTTGTTTAGGTCGAAACATTGCTTTGAAACAGAATACGTCACAGGCAGGAACTTACAGAAACAAAGATATACCAGCTTCTATCTCAAAATCTAAAAATGCCGTGGATGGTGACAGAAATGCCAACTTTAGTGCAGGCAGCTGTACTCACACTAGAACCACGGAAACTGCCAATTGGACGTTGAACTTTGCTCTCCCCCACTACGCCGATACTTACGTCCTATACAACCGACAGGGTAAGCCTTACATTTAAAACGAGGGATTCTTCAAATTATTTGACTATACTTGTACTCAGGGGCGTAGCTGCGTGTGCGGTGGTGAGAAATGCATCGGGTGACACCAACCCTGGCTACGCCAATACTTGCACCATATATAGTAGGATATTTTCAACAACGTGTTTGAAAAATGTTTTAGTAGGATTAATCTTTGTTAAGAAGACTCATCATGTTTAATGTTGTAGCAATGGTATATAAATGGGCAGTAGCGATGGTATATAAATGGGCAGTAGTGGTGGTATATAAATGGGCAGTAGCGATGGTATATAAATGGGCAGTAGCGATGGTATATAAATGGGCAGTAGCGATGGTATATAAATGGGCAGTAGCGATGGTATATAAATGGGCAGTAGCGATGGTATATAAATGGGCAGTAGCGATTGTATATAAATGGGCAGTAGCGATGGTATATAAATGGGCAGTAGCGATAGTATATAAATGGGCAGTAGCGATGGTATATAAATGGGCAGTAGCAATAGTATATAAATGTACAGTAGCGATGGTATATAAATGGGCAGTAGCGATGGTATATAAATGGGTAGTAGCGTTATAGATTCGTGTATTCAACACATAATAATTGTGTCCGTCATATGGCAAACAATGATTTTGATTTAGGTCGATATATTCCGTCATCGTCTCAACTGTCACATCTTTTAAAAAATCTTTTACTCACAAACTCATACCGAACAATACCTACCCACTTATGCCTTTCTACCCCATTTGGGGAATAAGTCGTCTACAAGAATTTTCCATTCATCACGGTCCTGTGTTTTCCTTTCCAATTGCTTCCAGGTGTATCCCATATTTTGCGTGTCTACCTCTAGCTCGCGTCTGCATGTCTTCTTTGGGCTTCCTCTCTTTCTTTTTCTCTCTTGTTTCCATGTTAGGCATTAGCTGGTGGTGATATCTGGGGGTTTTCAGAGCGTATGCCCTATCCACCTCCATCTTTTCTTTATGATATCTTCATCAATGGGCGCCTGGTATGTCCTTTCTAGTAGATCTTTGTTGGTGATAGTATTTGGCCATTTGATTTTCAGGATCTTTCTAAGGCATTTGTTTAAGAATGTCTGCACTTGCTGTATAATGCTCACTGTTGTTTTCCAAGTTTCTGCACATAATAGTAGGACTGCTTTGACATTCGTATTAAAGATTCTGACTTTGGTTTGCAGTTTCAGCTCCTTCGAATTCCATATTTTCTTTAAAAGCAAAAACTCTGATCTATCTTTTCCAATTCTGGCCCTTACGTCCGCATCGGATCCACCATTTGTGTATATGGTGCTTCCTAAATAATTGAAGGATATCACTTCTTCCAGTGCCTTTCCTGCCAGAAAAATATGTTCTTGGTTGGATTAGTTTACCTTCATGATTTTTCTCTTGCTTTTATTTATATTGAAACCAAGCTGTGCTGAAATGGTGGCTACGTCTTTTCTCTTTTCCTGTATTTGTTGCTGGTTGTGGGACAGAAGTGCAATGTGTCTGCAAAGTCTAAATCATTCAATTGTTCCCTGAGTGTCCACCTTATCCCATTCCTGTTTTTGTCTGTGGATTTTTTCATTATCCAGTCAATGGCAAGGATGAATAGAAGTGGGGACAAGAGGCATCCTTGTCTGACTCCTGTTGCGACTGCAAAGGAATCTGTGAGTCTACCTTCGTGGACCACCCTGCATGTCATTTCTTCATAAGACCTCTGAATAATCCTGACTAGTTTCCCTAGTATTCCTTAGTGCCGAAGAAGTTTCCACAAGGTTTGTTATGGAACGCATTTTAATAGTCTACAACATTTAAATATAGCGTTTCATTCGATTGAGTGTTCTACGATGATTCTTAGTGTTGCAGGTTGATCTGTTCATGATCGGTTTTGACAGAAGACATCCTGTTGATATCATTGCTGCATGTCGACCTGGTCTCTCATTCTATTCAAAATAATTCTGTTAAGACCTTTCTTGGTAGAGACAGCAGTGTGATTCCTCTGTAATTTGCACAGTTGCTGAGATCCCCTTTCTTTGGTAGCTTGATGAGGTGTCCTTCTTTCCAATCATTTGGAACTGTCTCTTCTTGCAATACCTTTTCAAACAGAGGGTGCAGCCTGATGCATATTGTATCTCTATCAGCTCTTATCATCTCTGCTGTGATGTTATCCGGTCCCGATGATTTCCCTTTTTTGATCTGCTTGATGGCCAGAGCTGTTTCTTCCTTATTTGGTGCGCTTTCTTCTATTTGTAAGTCATCTTTTGCTGGTTGTATGTCTGGTGTGTCTGTGGGTTGGGGTCTGTTTAATAGTTCCTTAAAGTATTCCATCCATCTTTTCTGTTGCTCTTACCCACCAATAGACCGTTACAATTTCAGTCAGGATAGACCTGACATAAACATTGTTTTCGCTATGCCTCGCTTGATCAGTTTTCTCCATGGCTTCCCTATTATTGTCTATATTAAAGGTCCAGTATGTATAGTTCGTATTTTATCCATTAACCCATTCACAGCGGTCTACCAGGCGCATTTATAGCAAAACCTTTCACTAAGCACAATGACTTTCCCCAAGGTGCTCGTAATCATGTGGGCAGTGAATGGCACAAACGTGCTCAGCAGACGGCAACAGCATTTTTGAGGATCATTAGGAATCAGATCAACATATGCAAAGTTAGATAGACAAGTCTATTTCTCATAAGATTTGAATTCCAAAACTCCTTTCAATTCTAATATAATGGTTTTTTTAATGTCATTTTTCTGTTTTTCGTTTTGCTCAATGTTATGTGAAGCGTCATGAGCCTAGCCCTTGGGTACCGTGCTATATAAGACCACATTAATAATAATAATAATAATAACCTTTTGCGGATATTATCAACAATCATTTTCTGCGGAACACACGACATGGCACTTCGTGGTAAAAATAGTGACAGTGGAAATTGATCATGATCTGTTTTAGTTTAGAAAGGAGTGTAAGACCTGGAGACACATTTTCAGACGTCCGTTGGTAATGGTCGTTATACTTCTCATAGAGATCCCAAATCGAATTATATACATGTGATGGCGTCATTGAGATATGTGATGGCGTAATTGAGATATGGGATGACGTCATAGAGAAATGTGATGGTGTCATAGAGAGATTTGAAGGCGTCATAGAGAAATGTGATGGCGTAATAGAGAAATGTGATGGCGTCGTAGGGACATGTGAGGAAGTAATAAAGAAACAACTTCTTACATCAAAAAGGAATACTTTAAGATTCTCAATGTTAGCCAATACAACTGCTGAGATACCACGATACCAATGTCGTTGGCGGTACGCTCTGTAGACAACGTAGATAATGCATGTATAACTCGTGAAGAATGTATCAGATTCCAAACACTGGAGCTACAATTACAGATGCTATTATGAATCAATGCATTCAATATAATATGGGCATGGCAAAATTACTTGGACAATGATATCAATGTTTAAAGCGCCAAGATTCTCACCAGCTATTGTGTTCATGTTCAGTTCTCGTAAGTCTGTGCTCTAGTTCTCTCTCGTCTTGGCTATTGTAACTCTCTTCTATCAGGTTCACCAAAACATTTCTTAGAAAAGTTACAAAAGGTTCATAACTCAGCCGCTATTCTAATTCTTAAGGCAAGAAAACGTGATCACCTCACTCCATTACTCCACTCACTTCATTGGCTCCCTCTGCAAGCATGGATTGACTACAAACTCTCTCTTCTCTACCACAACTTTTTCTCGACTTCCTCTCCTTCCTATCTAAAAAAACTTATCTCTGTCTATGCACCCCCTCGACAGCTTCACTCCTCTTCAGGCTCGCGTATTCTTTCTGTCCCCAAGACTCGCACTAAACTTACTACGAACGATCGTTCTCTCTCTGTGCCCCCCAACAATGGAATTCTCTTCCACTACACACCCACAATATTCGACCATCACATTCTTCCAAACTGCACTCAAAACACATCTCTTTAGAATCTACTATCGTGACTGATCCCCCTACTCCGCCGACCAATAAACGATGCTGCTGGGCGCTGTTCATGGCTTGACATGTAAATAGTTCTGGAATGTGTGGAGTGAATATACATTTGTTGTTTTTTTTTAAATTAATGTATGTTAATTTTTAAGTTCATGATTATGTTTGTTTAATTGTATGTATAGTTGTGATCCCAGCCCTAGGCTGGTGTAACGCGCTATAAAAAAAAACCCAATAATAATAAACATAATAATTATCTCTACATACTCATTGATACTGGAACCAGTAACTCAATCATTGCAAGCCCTACAGCCGGATTTGATAAGTGTACATAAACATATTTGTAAATAAACCGACATTTCCTTGAACATCGTCAGAGAGTTGAAACCCAGTTTATGACAAATATTTATGGAAAAGTCTCGGCTCTTGCAGCTTTTAAAAATGTTTATCAAAAATACATTTTATTTTTACGGTCTACTGAAACACGTCACAAATACAAAGCATATAACACAAGCTACACAATTAATCTCACACCCAAAACACGCGAAATTGGAATAAATTAATTACATTTCATTAATCTTCCCCTCAAAAAAAGTAAAAACTTATTTTCGTTTTTTTTTTTTTGGCTTAAAATTTTAAAGATTGTGTTGTCATCGGCAACGAGTCTATGTGCCAAGTTTCAGTGACCTCAAGTGGGTCAATTAGCCACTCCAAGACTTTGTCTTAAACCCACGAACAAAGCGAAGTGAATATGTAGGATTTAAAAATTAATTTTAGTTTTGACATATTTGGTTAAGCATTTTGGACATCTGAATGCACAAAATTAATCCCAGATTCTGATTACGATTGCAGCAATAAACGATTTCTGCTCGGATTATCTTTCTTGTAATACAGTCCAGAAACCCGCCTCCTGTTACAACCTTCTCTGGAACAGCCATCGTCATATCTTTGGATGGGCTTAGGAAGATGGGGGTAGAGGAAGTTGCACATTTTTGAGGGAAGAGAATGGGAGTCCTCAGCATAAATTAAACATGGCTTATTGTTGTGGTGCAAATTTTGTGGTCTTGGTAGGGGATTGGAGGCAAAATAAAGGACAACCACTGGGGCTCACTCATCTGTGTTTTTTTTTAAATGATAAATTTTGTCAAATGAAGTTTATTAATTTAGGTAAACAGACATCAACATGGAAGTAGTGGTAGTCCAATGAGAATTGAGCTGCAACAATGAAATCATAGTAAATCGGTCATTGGTATAAAGCTTCTTTTTGCCGATCCATCTGGTATGGTCCTATTATGTCTGAGTGAGTGGGTTGTCCATCATTGGCTTAATCGGTGGGTGCAACCTCACGTCAGTGGGTCATTTGGTTTTAGTGCCTAGACTCTTTGTGCTTTTATAGACACTTAGACATATAGTTAGCATAATAAACAGTGGTCAATTCATATGGGAAAAAATTAAGAATGCATCCAAGATCCCCTTCCCATCTTTTCCCAAAACTAATAAGTATGTAGTACAATGCATAAAAAAGTACATGGACAATGTTTTCATATGTTCCTGCCGGACTCAAGCCCTGATCATGACCATTGTATTAAAATGTTAAAACCCACGTTTCATTTTTTTTATTCTATAGGCTTTAGTCAATACCGACTAAGTCAATTTCAACTTGTCAGCTTTGATATCAACTCAAGTCCACTGTTTACTTATCATGACAAAAATACTATACAACGGGTGTATAGAGTGAGAGATTATGAGATTGGTGACAACATTTCATCTGTCACAATTACAGCAAACAACGTGGAAAAGATTCTCACTTTGTGTGAAGTTGAAATTTATGGAGGTGAGTTCAAGCAGAGATGAGAGTAAAAAGAATTACTGTTATTACGCTTTCATTTTCAACTGTAACTTATTTTGATATTTGATCTTTAAGTGATTCTCATTGTTATTATGAGATATTGTAAGTAAATTATGGGTAAGTCTATAAGTTATTGTTTTGGCAATGCTATGAGATGGAGTTTAAGCGGCAATAAACAAGTGACCAAGATCATTAGAGTATTGCACTAATCTTTTTAACATCAAAATACAAAATTAACCATAAAGTTATGGACTCAGTGCTGCAGTGCTTTGCATCACAAAAGTGTCTTTAGTTTCTCTAAACGAGATCTTATTTTGAATGAGATTTCGGTACTAATTTAAAACTATTTGTTTCTTTTCTTTTTATTAATTCATTTAACTACACCTTTAGTTATATCAGTGTTTCTCAAACTGGAGTCCGCGATCCCGGAGGGGACCGAGAAGCGTTTTTGGGTGGGAGGGGTCGTGAAGGTGTCATTACGAAATCAATTTTGTGTTTTTATTAGTTTTGCTGCATGGTAGCTATGTCCCATGACACTTTATATAATCACTAAAAATTTTGAGAACCTCTAGTAAAGTGCGGTGTTATAGGCACATTTATTTTACAGAATCCAGCAGAGAGTGCGTCGTTTTTTGAGACCACTGTCAACGAAAGATTTCTGAGAACACAGTACCAGAAATCTTTTGCACATGGTGAAGCGTAAACAATCTGAGGAGTCATTGCAGTTAGCACCTATCTCTCAGATTTCCAACAGCCGGCCTTTCAATTCTTAGAATTTGAGAGATAAACTTTGACCTAACCAGGGGATTGCTCATAGGGGTGTGTGGAGTTTACCTCTCCAAACTCTCGTCGTGCCACCGTAATTTCTACGGTCCTCTGCCTGAGAGAGATTGTGTGTAAAAACTTTCGCCATTCTTTTTATGCCTAGCTGCTGATTTCTTTTCAACTGTTTTTTTTTTTTTTTACTTTGTAAATTTTTTTTTTAAATAAAGCTAGTTATACTTTGAATTTTCTATTATTTTTTTTATTTGGCCGATTTAATCCAGTTTTTTTTTGTTTTAAAATTTTTAGCTTTTTTTTTTGATTGTGTGTAAAAACTTTCGCCATTCTTTTTATGCCTAGCTGCTGATTTCTTTTCAACTGTTTTTTTTTTTTTTACTTTGTAAATTTTTTTTCTAAATAAAGCTAGTTATACTTTGAATGTTCTATTATCTTATTTAATTGGCCGATTAAATCCAGTTTTTGATTGTTTTAAAATATTTAGCATTTTTTTTAATATTGTAATATTAACCTCCAAATATTTTAATTATATAAGTCGTTTCATATTTGAAATTTGGTTTTACTGTAATAAAGTTTAGCTGAGAAGTAAAACAACCTTGTCTTTTGTGATCAGTTGTGTTTGCATCCACTTCTCTAAATCCCAGCAAGATAAAGAGATATTTAAAAACGAATCTTCTAGGCTCAATATACAAAGATGTCGACTTCTTTAAACGCCAAGCCGAACGATTGCACAAAACTGGGCTTGATGTCAAAGGAACGTTTTCACAGAACATTAAGGCTTGTCTAAAAGTCTCCTATGCGTTTTAAGGACATTAGCTGCTGCAAAAAAACAACAAAACAAAACCACACCATCAGTGAACAGTTGATATTACCTTGCTGCAAAGATATCTTATTGAATGTGCTGGGAAATTCTGAACTTGAAAAGCTAAAGCATGTTTTTCTGTCAAACGAATATGTTAGGAGGCGAATAGCTGAGATATCTGATTATATACTGTCTCAGTTGGTCTCGAAGATTCATAATTCGATATACTACTTCTTTGCTATCCAACTTGATTAAATGATGGATGTAGCCAAATTATCTCAACTTTGTGCCTACGTACGATGCTAACATGACAATCGACTATGCTTGAATGCCTTTCTGGTTCTCAAAATTTAGTTCAGCAAAAATCCCCAAACATTATTGGTGCACTCTTTATCTCCAAGACTTAATTGTGAAAACCAGGTCAAAAAGTGTTTAAAAATATGTGTTGTTAAAAATGCCCCAATTTCAACAGCTGCAGACAAGGTTTGATGAAAACGAGTTTCAGTTGATGACAAAGTCCTTGATGTGATCAAACAACATGTATTAATTCTTAACGACTAAATTTCTCATTATTTCATGATCTACGAGAAATTGAAAAATACCGTTGCTTTCTCAACAATCCGTTTGTACGTTTGAAAAGTGATCTGCCTTCGGAGGACAATTTAATTACGGATACTTTATCGATTTGATGATTGATGGGGGTGCAATACATGCTTTCTGTAAAATGAGTTGTGATTTTTTGTTATTGAAATGGCACAGTCCTATGCTGATGTTGCTAAGAGGGCTCTGAGAGTGTTGATTCCATTAGCAACCAACTATGAGCGTGAGAAGGCTATTTCCAATTGACTTGATATCAAAACTAATTCTTAAACAGTTAAGATACAAAAACTGGCGAAAAATAAAGGCAAGAAATCCAAACCTAGAACAACTGGTTGAGACAAAGCGGATGTACCGATCTCATTGCATGCACCGATCTCATTACATGCACCGACCTCATTACATGCACCGACCTCATTGCATGCACCGATCTCATTGCATGCACCGATCTCATTGCATGCACCGATCTCATTGCATGCACCGATCTCATTGCATGCACCGATCTCATTGCATGCACCGATCTCATTGCATGCACCGATCTCATTGCATGCACCGATCTCATTGCATGCACCGATCTCATTGCATGCACATTTGATGACTAAGTCTTGCCATTTTCCGAATAAATAATTATTTGTCAAAAATATGTTTTGGTAACAGCAGCCTATATGTTAATTGTATTTAATTGTAAAGAGCCTGTGAGTCATCTAAAAGATTGCAAAGATACTGTAATGCAAGAAAACCTGAACAAGTTTGAGAACCACTCAGTTAAAAATAGTTTAAAACACACCTGTAACCTTACTGCTAAATAATAATAAGGTGATTAAATGGATTCATCATATTTAAAGAAAAATGAACTATTTATTTTAATTTTGCATAGTGAGTCACACAATTGCAGTCATTTAAATTTTAAGTTAAAAATAAAAAAGTTATTTGAGGTAATTTATTTTATTTTCTAATCTCAAGTAATTCAGTTAAGTTCAAATTGTTCTAAATTATAAAACAGACATCATTTTAAAAGCAAAAACAAACAAAATGTGCGTATAAATTCATCTTACTCATGATTAATGTTAATGGATGTCACGAGATGATTCAAATATACATGAATAAAGATTTTGCTTCATTTTTTATTACTTTATGGTAAAAGTTGTAATTTTAAATTTAAAAAAAAGGTGCCTTTTACATTGTATGCAATTTTAACATCAAACTCCCAGATGTTATCTGCAGTCCTGGATACTACGGTCCAGAATGTAATCTGACCTGTAACTGTGAAAATAAAAGTGAAAAATGTTTGGTCAGCACTGGTGTGTGTCCATCTGGATGTCCAGCTGGTTATATTGGTGAAGGGTGCAAGACAAGTAAGTGGACTCTGGATTTACTTTGTAAGTTTGTGTTAATGTGTTTACTTGGCATTTTGAAATGTCACCTTTTAAACTTTGAAATATAAACAAGGGGTTACTCAGTTTTCAGCTGGATAATGATATGCCCCTTACAATAGAATAAATTTAACATAACACATTTAATATGAAATTGTACATAAGTACAGTCTATTTAGCCCTATTAAGAGACTGCATACACATAACTTCTTCTTCTTCTATATCTTAAGGGCCCACGATCAATTTATTGATCATTTTGGCTCCTATGCATGTAGATGGGATTTGCAATGTTTCTGTTCCTGGTGTTGATGAGGAAATTTCACAGATTTCCAGTGCCACTTTGTGAGGGAATCATGCACTGGGGGTTTGAAGGCTTGAGGCAATAGACACAAATGTGTCTAGTGTTGTCGCCTCAACCGTTCCTTTTGAAAGATTGTTCCAGTCCCTGATTGTCTTGGGCAGGAATGAGCAGCTCCTATACTGGCTTCTTGCTGGTATGAGCCTGAATTGCCTGTCATGGCCTCGTCGCTGCCTATGAGGGAGAGGGACGAGTTTCTGTTTAATACTGGAACAGTGGACCAGCCCATTATTTATCTTGTAAATCATGGAGAGCCTGCATTGTCGTCGTCGTTTCTCCAATGGTGACCAGCCTAGTGTTTCCAGCATGCTGCCAAGTTTCTTCAACATTTCAACCCCCCCAAAATGTATTCAGATTTAAATTAGATGATATGCTTTATTAATAAAAAAATTCTATAACTTTTGGAATACTGAATGATACATAATATATAAAAGTGTGAATTACGATGTATAAATAAAAATAATAACACAGCTAAGGCCACGAAAAAGTAGCCAAGATTTTGGTGAACGCATGACAAGATGAAAAAGCGAGTGACTTTTTAGTCCCTTACCGACAAGTTGCAGCAGATTTTAGGACCACTGCGGTCCCCGTCAATGGTCCCCGTCAATGGTCCCACCATCTAGCGTAACTTGTCGGTGAGTGAATGAAAAGCAAGTTTTTTCTTCTTCCCCTTCTTCTATATTTTGAGTGCCCGCGATCAATGGATTAAGCATTCTGGCTGCTATGTTTCAGAGGTGTTCGCGATGTTTCTGTGCATGGTCTTAAAGGGGATACTTCACTGGTTTCAAGGGCTACTCAACAGTGATGTTACGAACTTGGGGTTGGAAGACAGAAGGCAATAGACACAAATGTGTCGAGTGTAGTCACCTCATGTGTTTCTGTAGCAGTTAAGTACAAAGCGTGCTGCCCGTAGCTGGACCGCCTCCAACCTGTCGATGCTTTTCTTGGTAAATGGGTCCCAGACTGTAGATGCGTACTCTGAAACCTCTCGGACAAAGGCTTTATATGCTTTTTCTTTCACGCTTGAGTTGTTGATCTTCAGATTTTTCCTTAGGAACTATCGGGTCTTGTTTGCCTGATGGCAGATCTGAAGTTTGAGAACTATCAGGAGTTTTATCTAAATCATTTCAAATTTTTCAAGCAATTTATGTGTTTTTAATTCAATTATTTTCGTCTTACCTAAGTCACTTATATTTTACAACAACAATTTTAATACATGTTTCTTTTATTACTTGAACTTGTTAAAAATTACAGTATGTGATGATGGCTTCTATGGTAAAAACTGTCTCAACAAATGCTCAGAGCATTGCTCGAATGTGGCTTGTAATGTCACCAGTGGTGCCTGCAGCTGTAAACCTGGATACCAAGGAGACAAGTGTGTACAAGGTTGGTTATTTATCAGCTTTGAACTTAAGCTTATACATATGGCATGGCCCAGTTAAACATCTTCAAAACTTCTATAAGCTTATAATTCCACGCCAATGTTGCAGGGCCCTGTTAAAAAAACAAAAACTTTACTTATCCTATAGTGCTTGCTTTCATTTCCTTTTTGCAGAAAATTTAATACCATTTAAAATTGATGCAAATCTAGTCATTTTCACACCTGAAAGAAGTTGTCTGAAATAGTGTTACCTCTGGACTAAGCAAAGTATCCCTGATATAGTGTTAAGTCTGAACTAATCAAATTGTCACCATAATTTTCAGCTTGTGATGCAGGCTTTTATGGCACAAATTGTTCAACTTTATGCTCACAGCACTGTAGCAATGATGAATGCAATAACACAAATGGTTACTGCAGCTGTAAGGCTGGATTCATAGGTGATTTGTGCATTCAAGGTAAATCAATGAGTTATATTATTTAAATATATATATTAATATTATCCAAATTGCACTTTTAAATCCCAAACATTTATAAAGAAACATAAACAAAAATGTTGGTATCAATGTGTGTAATTTAGAAAAGTTCATATATTGTTTTATTAGAGCTGAAAATCTAAATCCCACAATTACTTCTGTTCAGTAGCTTTAGTTTACATATTATATTTAAAGTGTTTATAAAAATATTGTTTTATTGGTTAGACGGTCAGATACATGAACCAATATGACCAGCTTTACAGATAGCTTTTCAAAATGAAACTCTGACACAGAATTTCACATTGGCAAATTTACTAACTTTCATTTTTTTGCCTTCATTTAATTAAAGCTGGACTGCTCATTCTATTTACAGTTTGCCCAGAAACTTTCTATGGCCAAAACTGTTCACAACGCTGTAGTGTTAACTGTACCAGGCAACAATGTGATGCAGTTGATGGACGATGCAATTCTTGCATCCCGGGAAAAACTGGAAAACTTTGCGATGCTAGTGAGAAGAAAATAAATTCTTACCTAAAACAATAAAGGCTTCGATTGCTTTATGATAAATCAGCTATTGCAACAAGCTCATCAAATATTTCTTTTACATTTACTATAATCAGATTGCAGTCCTAACTGTGGTGGAGATAACAGCTGTCCTCAGGATACTAGACATTGTTTGAAGGGATGTCACAATTTATCTTTAAACAAAACAAAAAACAAAAACCGACACTATAAAGATTGATTCTTTCTGGATGATCTCAGTTTAAATTCGAATTTCTCTTAATCCCAAGATCACTATTTAAAAAATAAATTATATTTTTATATTATAAGTTAACTGCTCATGACGAGTAATGCCCAACACAATGCTGGATGTTGATTACCGGATGCCGCCCGATGTTCGTTTGATATGCTGACTTATTTCGTTATTGTTTGTTTGTTTTTTTTTTTAAATAAAATTGTTTACGTGAGTTATTTAAAAAAAATTACATGACCTTTAACCCTTAAACAAAGATGAACAGATTGAACTTTGAACAAGTTTTTCTGGTAAGTTTGATCGTATGTGGATTGCTTGAACTGATAAGACATTACAATTACCTAAAAAGGCTAACTTATCCATTTCTATGATAATACATAGGGGATCGGGGAGAGACTGCGATCAGGTTAGGTAAAAGGAAATAAGTGTCTCAATGTAACGGAAAACCTGAAAAGAAAAATACAAATCGAAACTTCAGACATGTCGGGAAAAATCCGATTTCTCTCGAACTCTCCACACCATCTATTCATTTATTTGTTCACTTTTATTTTTTTCTTGTTTCCTTTCCTCCAAGAAGGCTTTTTGCCGACACGTCAATTGTTTCGTTTGACAAAGCTTTTCAAAACTTACTTCTATGAAGCAACCAAATTAACTTTTATTTTTTATGGGTGCCATTATTTTTGAGCACGTCTCTTTAGCATTTATACGGTTACAATAAACTGTTTCAAATTTAGTCCAAATCCCTTTGAGAGGTCCAAACATTGGAGATGGCATTAAAAGGAAATAAAACCAGAGATGGAGACAGGGAATTAAACTGGGGTCAATAATTAAGTTGTGGGCCTGAGAATAAATCTTCTTTTTTTGGTCCTGTCTTGCCATATTTTAATTTCAGAGATACCCTGACTGATGAAAATGGACTCAACGTGAATGAATAAAAGGATTGGATTCACAAAGAATGAGAGCGGATATGAAAATAAAACTGCATTCAGCTCATATTACATTGACACTGTGATTAGACAAAGCAACCCAACCGTCAATAGCCAAGAACAATTTCAGAACGTCTCAAAAAAAGAAAAAAGTCCGAGTGACCCATATGCTTTATTTTTGTTCATCGTGTTGTGAATGTCTCCTATAAATTTGATTTTCTTGAATTTGATTAAAAAAAAAAAAAGTGACACACAAACTATATAAGTATGATTAATCCCATTGAAAACAATGTTGTGCTGTGTTGTGTTGTGTTGTAAGCGGTTCACGGGGAGTATGCATTTTAAAACCACATGCCAAGTGATACGGTGTAGGCCTACCTAGACGTTGGTCAATGTTTTTGACCTTGTCCGATTGAAACGTTCCGTAAACCGTACACAATGCGTACACAATGCGACAACTTTGGTGTTTACGCTGACCATCACGTAGATCAATGAGTTGATGTAAACAAGAAATACAGTTTCTGTAAGTTTTTTGTCACTGTTGTTTTGTTCAAGTTTCCTTTAGATTTTTTAATATAATTATAGTACTGTCACGAGGATTTACAACAACCCCACCCCCCCCAAAAAAAAATAAATAAAAATAAATACATCGCCTATACTAAGCAGGATTTCAGTTAACAGGCTGCCATCCCTGAAAACTACGTTCATTATTTGGATGGTCTTATCAATATTAAATGATCTTAGTTTTTATTTTTTATATTGTTTTAATTCAGCTTGAAATTTTCCGTCAAAAAGGTGACAACTGATTTTTGTAAAAATAAATTAATTAGAATTTAAACAATGGATGTGAGAAAATTGTAGGTAGCGACAATCATAAGTAGCGACAATCGTAAGTAGCGACAATCATAAGTAGTGACAATCGTAAGTGACATGATATTTAAAAAACGGCAAGAGTTGCTTGTAATAAATACAGGGATAATTGATTTGGAAAAGGTAATACAAAATACTACTTATTAAAGGCCACTTATCTTAGGCCTATTGATGATATGTACAATATACAATATTTAACAATATATATATAGTAACATTATTTATTATAATAATAGTGTACATATTATAAATGTTTAAAAATATTCTATATTTATTGCATTCATATTTGGGTACTTTTCTTTTTAATGAGACACCCTCCATCACCAATCACACCATCAGCAGTGTCACCATCAGCGGTGTCACCATTCGCAATGACACCCTCAGCAGTTACACCCTCAACAGTGGCACCCTCAGCAGTGACACCTTCAGCAGTGACACCCTCTGTAGTTGTACATTCAGCAGTCATACCCTCAGCAGTGACACTGTCAGCAGTGGCACCCTCAGCAGGGACACCCTTAGCAGTGACACCAATGTTAGAACTAGTGTTGGACCTGATATTGCGATATTCTTGTTGCTGTAGTTGTTGCTATAGTAACAACATCAAGGGAAGACTCAACTAGCAGACATTGTAAGAAAAAAGATTTACAGCAACAACAAAAAAAACAACCAAAAAAAAAAACAAATAAGGGAACATCTCTTCAATTTAATGGCAATCTTCGTATCTTCATATTTCATTTATCTGGTCAGTCCACATGTAGGTAACAATGATAGGCACACGACCTTTTGAATGAGTCGGGAGGGGGGGGGGGAGAATGAATGAATGTAAGCGTAAAAAAAAACTAAACTTACATTTTTTGGCGTCCGATAGCCTCAAACCAACTATTATATTTGTATCGTGATTGGGTTTAAGGCTATGATTTTATTCCATCAAGCAGACACGTGCTAAGTAAGGAAGCCCTTAATATTTCATCAGTGTACACAAAACTTCCGCTCTCTAGTAAGGTCATTGAAAGAATAACAATCTAATCAAGTTTAATAACCAACAAATTGGTTGACTTGATAAAATCTTGCCTATTGCGTAATCGATATAAAATGTTTACCAGATTTAAAAAATTTAAAAGACACAAACATCCAGGATATATATGGCCTGGTGTCTAACCTGCTTTGAAAGTGATCACTGTCTAGTATCATTGACTGTTTCTTACTGGTTGATATCTATTTTCAGAAAATATATTTCACTTACTCTCCTGGAATGCGGAAAATTGTAAGAGAAGCTTTCACGCCACGGGAGTTTTCAAATCCAAATGGTTTTGGTCCAGTGATGCATTACAAGACGCCGTTCATAAAAGGACGTCCACAAAGAGAGGGGGGCGATGAGGTCAGGTTTGTTTCAAGGTGGATAACTGGGGATAAAGATGAGAAGCGGTTAAAGGATTTTCCAGGCACCCGCAATCATAGATTTTCTTTTTGTTATATGTTGCTTAGATTTAAGCCGACTGTGTGTCCCAGTATGTATGAAAACACATGCATACTATTATATTATTATACTTACAGGCATCCACTGTTTCTTTCAGAAATTTCCCCCTACAGATTTTTCGGCGGTGGGGGGCTGTGCCAGCAGTTTCGGAGATATAGCTGAAAGAAACCCTGCAGGCATCTCATTTTCTCATTTTCTCATTTTCTCATTTTCTCATTTTCTCATGTTCTCATTTTCCCGCTGTGTAATGCAAGATGTCAACGTCCGCAGAAGGTTGGGTTAAAAGAAAGGGGGGGGGGTGGGGGGAGGGGGAGCCAAATGGACAAATGGAAAGGGGTGTCAAAGATGGGCATTTGTTGCCTACTTCCTTTATGAACTACCTCATACCTAAATTACAATGAAAACCTTGGGTGAGCCAAATGGACAAATGGAAAGGGGTGTCAAAGATGGGCATTTGTTGCCTACTTCCTTTATGAACTACCTCATACCTAAATTACAATGAAAACCTCATAATAAATATATCAAATAATTTACTTGATGTTTAAATACATTAATTGAATTTCAAAAATGACAAAATTTATTGGTGTTGAGCCTCTCTACTTCAGGTGATGCTGAGAGAATGAAATGTCTATGTCAGTTGGTCAAAATGAGACGACGGCGCTCATAACATTAAAATACATTTAACACACTCTGGGTAGTAGTTGGTCTCAATAGATATGTTGTATGTTGACCAGCTGCAGGGTGCCTTGCATATGTAAGGGTCCCACACTTGAATGCAGAAACAATTTAAACTACGAATGCATGGGGCTCAAAACTGAAAAGTGACAGGGGACCCCATACTGCACTCGACGGCTCTGATGCTAAGATTCAATATAAGATAATATAATATAAGATTCTTTTACCGATCCAAAATAAATGGAAATGTACTTATTCAATTTCAGAACATAAAGAAATATTCCAACAAATAGACAACGTTTTACAACTATAACAGATTAATATCAAGACAGCTGAAGTATTTCTCTAGGGTAAAGCTTTGCCATCATATCCCATAAAACCCAGCTTCCTTGGTGACAAGAAATAACTAGTGGAGCAAGATATTTTTAGGCTTGAAACATAGGCTAAGCTAGGGATCATTTAGATTTTTCTATATCTTGATAAGTGGTTGGACGCTTGGCAGCCGAGCGGTCTAAACGGGCTCAAACCAGATAGCTGTTGGTCTGGAGTTCAATCCCCACCAAAGCCAACATCCCAAGCACCCCGGGTGGATGGGACTCATTAGGCTTAGACGGCTAGACGGCAACCGATCTTGAATTTAAACCAGAATGATCAACAAATTGACCGTGGGCACTTCAAATATAAGAAGAAGACTAGAAATACTTTTGTATGTTCAATAAATTCAGTTTGGCCAATCAATCATGTTGTTTGATCTAAGTCTTTTTGTATGTGTTATATGTATTATCTTACATGATGTACCTGTTTGCATATAATACTTTTTTAAAACTATATTTCTGTATAGATTATCTTCAAACATTATCTTCAAGCTGACTGCTGGCATACATCTGAATGCTCCCCACATTAAAGCGAACCATCCTTGACTCAAAGACTCATGGTTTATGATAAATCTTTTGCGTCAAACCCAGGGACTTTTTGACAAGAGCAGTTAGAGTTAAGTTATAATTTTAAAATGTGAATTTTGGGTTCAGCTTCATCAGAGTTTGGAAAAGTTTGCATTGAACATGGTTTTTAAAAATTACAATTATTCAGGTTACATTCTGACTTTGATAAATTCCCCATGTCTGGGAATTTCCCTCCCACTTCCCATGTGGAACTTAGTACTGGGGAATGATGGTTAAAATTTTGCAAAATCAACGCAAAATATCTTAGATTTAACGTTTCTTCCTTTGAGATAAGAATGGCAAAATTATTTCTTTTAAATAATAAGTTTAAGAAAACCAATAATAACAGTCACTTGTATAAGTCGTATAAGGTATGATAATTTATTTGTAATTTTCCTATAATTTATACATTGCAGATTCCCATTTTTCGATGTCCTGCAGTTGCAGACACATAGTGAGTTACAAGTCTTGTTCAACAGTTCATCAATATGAGATGTTTATAAGGAGAATGTGATAGATGAACCAGGTTTAACTCACTTAAAAGCAGCTTACCAAAGACATCAACTGTTGACTGGTTCAATTATTACCCAAAGACATCAACTGTTGACTGGTTCAATTATTACCCAAAGACATCAACACTTGAATGGTTCAATTGTATGTATGGCATATTTCGAACTGCGGAAGACGATAGATTATCTTTATTGCTTGCAGCTCTTGGTGTGGCTGGTGAGACCAATCCTCGAAAGGCATTCTCAATTATTTACCAAGAAAACAACACTTAACTGGTTAAATTAGTTTTCAAAGACATCAACACTTGACCGGTTCAATTATTGCCCAAAGACATCAACACTTGACTGGTTCAATTATTGCCCAAAGACATCAACACTTGACTGGTTCAATTATTGCCCAAAGACATCAACACTTGACTGGTTCATCAATTATTTCCCAAACACATCAACACTTGACTGGTTCAATTATTGCCCAAAGACATCAACACTTGACTGGTTTATCAATTATTGCCCAAAGACATCAACACTTGACTGGTTCAATTATTGCCCAAAGACATCAACACTTGACTGGTTTAATTATTGCCCAAAGACATCAACACTTGACTGGTTCATCAATTATTGCCCAAAGACATCAACACTTGACTGGTTCAATTATTGCCCAAAGACATCAACACTCGACTGGTTCAATTATTGCCCAAAGACATCAACACTTGACTGGTTCATCAATTATTGCCCAAAGACATCAACACTTGACTGGTTCAATTATTGCCCAAAGACATCAACACTTGACTGGTTCAATTATTGCCCAAAGACATCAACACTTGAATGGTTCAATTGCTGCTCCAAGACATTAACGTTCGGCTGCTGAAAATCTTAGACTGTGGATGGGAACTGCTTGGTTTTGAACATATCATTTTGAAAGATTCGTAACTTACTGAAGAGATTGATTTTCAGAAATGACTGCAAACATTTTAAAATTATTAATAGATTAATTCTAGTTAGTCTTAATTTTAATACCTTTATATGGTCCTTGAGCCCTCACACCCCAAATAAATAACTAATCAGCCAAGATAGAGATGACCATAGTGTTAAGATATCTTACATCATAGAGACGACCATAGTGATTACAAATCTGGCTACAGAATATCCAATAACAAGATGACCAGTGTGATAACAGATCAGCCAACATAGAGAAGACCAGAGTGATAAAGCCTCAGATAAGTCTCTTAAAATACAGAACGTTCCAATAATTGAGAAAGGGAGACTAGCCTAGGTCTAATTTAAGTTAAGAAATGCCATTGTTTCTTTTAAGAAATATAATTGTTTTAAATAATTTTATGGGAGCAAATTTAAGCTCAATGACTGGTGCAGACTTGCAGATCACCATTTTGAGAATCACTGACATAGAGAGTATTAAATTCAGAGTGCTAACTCTTTTATATATATTGATATAAGAGTAAACATGTCTTCTTTCTAATTAATTATATTTATGATACCTTTCAGATCATTGTCTCTCCTGTAACATTTGATCATGACGTCATTTATTGTATTTAATATTCCTAATGTAGCCAGAAAAACATATTGCCAGGAAAGATTTGAAAAGTTCTTTGATTTTATGAAATAAGGAGAAAAGATTAAAAAAAGATTACATTGATATTTTGGCATTGTACAGTGTTTGTGCCATCTAATCTATTCGCATGATTTTAAATTCAGGAAGTACATATGTCATATTGTATGTGTAAAAATATTATTTATTTTTATGTTCTTTGAGTTTTGCCAGTCTGTCATGTTCATTTGACGCATTGCTTTTATGCAAAGAATTCTTATCATGCTGTGCTGGGTGCTAATGAAAGTCGGTGACAACATGTCAATTGATAATAGAATCTATAATTATAATATAAGGCCCCAGGTAGTGTGTCAGCCATCTGTAGAGCTATTCTTTAGTGAGCGTATTTGATGAAGATATTTTTTGTCAAGCTTCTTCTATGTAGTGTGTATTGTGATGTTTTCTGGGTTGGTGAGATGGCGCATAGACATTTGTTAGTGAGCGTAATGGGAGTCGCTTAGTCACTTCCTTGTTTGGTCACGTGATGTGAGTAAGCCATCACTAGGCTGCTACACACAACAAAAGATACTTCATCAGTGCTTCCCCAATGTCATGTTAATTAAAAATTTTACCTTTCGTAATATTATGGAATGCAAGCGTTTTTTAAATGAAATACATAAATGTGACAATAAATATACGTCAGTTATAATTAAAGGAAGAAAGTTATTTCAAGAAAAATTTGTGAGCGATATTCGATGGGAACTATCAATACTATTATCGGCAGGATGTTGTTGAGCTCCGTGCGTGCTCATGACGTCATTTGCGTTTTTATTCAATATTGATGCAGGAGTCATTCCCCTTTGTTTATTTTATTGTTAATTTTCATTGGACGAAATGTAGTGTA
>CAXITT010000050.1:1953896-2000174 GCA_964033795.1 Lymnaea stagnalis | reverse complement strand
AAAAGATAATATATATATATATATATATATATATATATATATATATATATATATATATATATATATATATATCTTCTTCTATATCTTAAGGGCCCACGATCAATTTATTGATTATTTTTGCTCCTATGCATGTAGATGGGATTTGCAATGTTTCTGTTCCTGGTGTTGATGAGGAAATTTCACAGATTTCCAGTGCCACTTTGTGAGGGAATCATGCACTAGGGGTTTGAAGGCTTGAGACAATAGACACAAATGTGCCAAGTATTGCCGCCTCAACCGTTCTTTTTGAAAGATTATTCCAGTCCCTGAGTGTCTTGGGCAGGAATGAGCAGCTCCTATACTGGCTTCTTGCTGGTATGAGCCTGAATTGCCTGTCATGCCCTCGTAGCTGTCTATGGGGGAGAGCGACGAGTTTCTGTTTAATACTGGAACAGTGGACCAGCCCATTATTTATCTTGTAGTACAAGTTGTACATCATGGAGAGCCTGGACTGTCGTCGTCGTTCCTCCAATGGTGACTAGCCTAGTGTTTCCAGCATGCTGCCAACACTAGAGGTATTCCTGTAGCGGTTTAGGACAAAGCGTGCTGCTCGTCGCCGGACCGACTCCAACCTGTCAATGCTTTTCTGGGTAAATGGGTCCCAGACTGAAGATGCATAATCTAAAACCGGACCGACAAAGTCTGTATATTTATTTATTTACTTATTTAGGCATTTTTTATATAGCGCTTACCTTAAAGCTCTAAGCGCTTTACAATTATTAAAAACATGTAAACTAAGTAAAATATAAAAAAAAAATGAGACACTAGGATAGTAACTACTATGCTATAGAAACAATTAAAATGACTATAAAACGAGGACACTTTGGCACGTTTTGGCCTATAATTTAATATCAACCCGAGACAGAAAATGAGGCAGGGCAAGGAGGGTGCATCACAGGTCATAGGCGGACCTAAACAGATGAGTTTCAAGGGACTTTTTAAAAGTGGACGAGGCTTCACAATGACGGATATGGAAGGGAAGCTGGTTCCAGAAAGTGGGCCCATGGAAGTAGAAGGAGCGTTCACCGATGGTCTTAGTTTTGGTTCTTGGGATTGAGAGGGTTCTATTGTCAATGGAAGAGCGTAGTTGTCTTGTTGGGATGTAAGGAAGCAACAGTTCAGAGAGATAGACAGGAAAGTGAGGGTCAGTGAACGAGCTGAAGCATAGATTGGCAGACTGGTACTTGATGCGAGAGGATATTGGAAGCCAGTGGAGTTGCCGCATGTGTGGTTGAATGTGGTCATGTTTCTTTGATTTAAAAATGAGTCTGCATGCTGAGTTATGTGCCTTCTGAAATTTGTCTATGTGGTGCTGAGGCATGCCTGCGAGAAGAGTGTTACAGTAGTCAAATTTTGAAAGAATGAGTGAAGAGACGAGAGTTTTTGTGGCATCAAAGGAGAGGAGGTGTCTAATGGTGCTGATTTTTCTAATTTCGTTATATGCTGATCTACATATATTCGTGACATGTTTGTCCATGGAGAGGGTGTCTGTAAGCGTGACTCCAAGGTTTCTGGCAGAGGAAGAGAGTGTGATGTCAGAGTTGCCAATAGATATAGAAGAAGGAGCGGATGGAGGGAGAGGTTTGTTTTGAGAGTGGGTGAGAAGGATTTCCGTTTTGTCATCATTTAGCTTCAGTTTGTTGCAAGTCATCCAACGCTTTACATCGTCCACGCACTCCTGTATGCGAAGGATTGTGGCATCAAGTTGATCAGGAAAGCAAGAGTCACTGATTTGAGTGTCATCAGCAAAGGATTGACTTGTGGCATCAAGTTGATCAGGAAAGCAAGAGTCACTGATTTGAGTGTCATCAGCAAAGGATTGACTGGAAACTGAGTGGTGGCTAATGAGAGATGATAGAGGTTTAGTGTAGAGGATGAAAAGGACCGGCCTAAGGACCGATCCTTGAGGAACTCCAATAGACAGGGCTGAAGGTTTGGAAGAGCGGTTGGAAATAGAGACTGTTTGAGTTTTGTAAGAAAGATATGATTGAAACCAGTTTAAAGCTGAGCCAGTAAGTCCGAAAGAGAGATGAAGGTGGTCAAGAAGAATCTGGTGGTCAATGGTATCAAATGCAGCAGAGAGATCTAACAGAGTGAGAATAGAGAGTTTGCCATCGTCCATCGTGCGGAGGAGGTCGCTCATGACTCGGTTGCTGAAGGGGCGGTAATTCTTGAGTGTGTTTGGATCAAGTGAGGGTTTCTTTAGGAGTGGCAGGACTATCATGGGAGGGAAGATGCCAGAGAGAATCGAAGAATTTATGATGGAAGTGAGTGCTGGGTGTAGGACGTCAAGGCATTCTACAAGCAGTGGGACGGGGATCGGATCGAGGGCACAAGACTTGGGAGTAGACCTGATGATGACTCGCCTCACCTCATCCTCAGTCACAGGCAGGAATCTATCAAATGATTCTGTCTGACTAACGTCCTCCGAGAACGGTGAAAAAGGTTCTTTCTTTCACACAGGAGTTGCCAATCTTTAGATTTCACCTTAATAACCCTAGGGTCTTGTTTGCTTGGTTACATACATTGTTAATATGCTCGTCCCATCGGACCTCTCTTTGAGAATGTTAAATTTATTTATAAGTAAATTGTATAATTTACAAAAGTATTGTTCTAAATTGTTTACTTAAAAAACACACACAGCAATGTAAGTGTAATCTGTAAGTCAAATCCAAACAATGAGTAATGAGGGCACAAGAACCTCTCGAGTAATTTACTGATACCAGGTACACTGCACTGGTTGTAAAAGTGAAGATAAATTCAAATTAAGCATAAATTGTTCTAACATTTTAAATGACTAAAATTACAAATTGCTTAGCGAGCTATTCACCTGAGAATAGTATTAAAAGGTCTAAAATGTCATGGTTTATTTTTAACATATGCAGCATAAGAAGATAATAACAGGGTCTAAAATACCAGGGTTTATGAGGCATAAGAAGATAATAACAAGGTCTAAAATACCAGGGTTTATGAGGCATAAGAAGATAATAACAAGGTCTAAAATACCAGGGTTTATGAGGCATAAGAAGATAATAACAAGGTCTGAAATATCAGGGTTTAAGAGGCATATGAAGATAATAACAAGGTCTAAAATACCAGGGTTTATGAGACATAAGAAGATAATAACAAGGTCTAAAATACCAGGGTTTATGAGGCATAAGAAGATAATAAAAAGGTCTAAAATACCAGGGTTTATGAGACATAAGAAGATAATAACAAGGTCTAAAATACCAGGGTTTATGAGACATAAGAAGATAATAACAAGGTCTAAAATACCAGGGTTTATGAGGCATAAGAAGATAATAACAAGGTCTAAAATACCAGGGTTTATGAGGCATAAGAAGATAATAACAATGTCTAAAATACCAGGGTTTATGAGACATAAGAAGATAATAACAAGGTCTAAAATATCAGGGTTTATGAGGCATAAGAAGATAATAACAAGGTCTAAAATGCCAGGGTTTATGAGGCATAAGAAGATAATAACAACTTCTAAAATGCCAGGTTTTATTTGAAACATATGAGGCTTAAGAAGTTAATAACAAGGTCTTAAATTTCATTTAAAGAAAGATTTGAGGGAAAGAAGATCATTAAAAGGTCTAAAATACCAAAGTTTAGTGGGTGATCTGATCAATGAGAGCCCTTGACCTAGTTCAACTTTGACCTTTGTTGTCAACGAAATAATATACCCATCTTGCAGTGTCTTCAATCGATTCATGATTCTAAGCAGTGACATAAACTCCCAGAGACCGAAGGAACCAATCGAAGATTAAAATTTAATGACATTGTAGTACCGCTTTGATTTATCCATTTAAGCTATAGTGTTTAGAGTTCGATGCCAGGTAACGATATAATCATGATATCCCTCATAACATCCTTCATGAACTCTTCCAAGAAATCATTCATGACATTCCTCATGACATCCTTCATGAAATCCTTCATAACAACCTTCATGACATACTTCATGACATACTTCATGACATACTTCATGACATACTTCATGACATACTTCATGACATACTTCATGACATCCTCCATGATATCCTCCATGACATACTTCATGACATCCTCCATGATATTCTCCATGACATCCTTCATGACATTCTTCATGAAATCCTTCATGACATGCTTCATGACATCCCTCATAACATCCTTCATAACATCCTTCATGACATCCTTTATGACATGCTTTATGACATACTTCATGACATCCTCCATGACATCCTACATGACATCCTTCATGACATCCTCCATGATATCTTTCATGACATGCTTTAAGTCATACTTAATGACATCCTCCATGACATCCTCCATGAAATCCTCCATGACATCCTTCATGACATCCTTCATGATATCCTCCAGGACATCCTCCATGACATCCTCCATGATATCCTCCATGATATCTTTCATGACATCCTCCATGGCATCCTTCATCAAATTCATAATGGACACAAGCACTCGTGCTATAGGGGAAAATCTTAAAGAAACTTAACATTTTATATGTATTGTAATCATCATGTGTTGAGGAAATGATTGGACTTCGATCAAAGTAATGAAGACTTCCTGTTAATTCTAGCGGCGCCATCTGTGAACCATAGAATCAGGTATACAAATATGTACCATGTTGGGATGTGTACTTTGTGGGCGTGCGTACTACATATGTACATGCCATAGCGGCTTTAGGGAGCAATATTAATCATTAACCTTTTATAAACCGAGGCGTTGTCTCCCCTGCAACATTGCGTTTCCCTTTAAAGTCAGTTAACTGCACACATTAGAAGCACACAATAATTCATGTCCTCTATAGTCGTGGTCCTCAAACAAACTGAAGGGCCTCATTGGGATAAGGCAATGATCTCGTATTTCGGAAACATACAAAATACGATCTTATTGACAGTGCTATGTTATGACACTATAAAGAGCACAAACCACTTTGAGAGGCAATGTCTTGAGATAACTATGTTAAAGAATTTAACACCCTCAAAGTCAAAGTCAAAAAGTTGTTCAAGTTGAATCAATGTTGAAACGTGCTTATGATCAACTGCTGTTTTGTCGGTCACTTTGATAAGAAATTGAATCAGCAACTGATAGACAGACTTTCATTGGATGCGAGGATATATCAAACACAAGTAGCCTAAAACATGATTCAAGAAATAATCATGACAAGGGGCACAACCCCTTCAAAATGGTCCCAGATCTTACAAATGGGCCCTAAAATATAACAGTTGGTACGAAACATTGCAGGGGACTCAAAATGTATCGAAGACCATAAACACGAAAGGAGTCCCAAAATATGGATCGAGACCCAATACGTGGCAAGGGAGCCAAAACATGGCAGGGGAGCAAAAACGTGGCAGGGGAGCAAAAACGTGGCAGGGGAGCCAAAACGTGGCAGGAGAGCAAAAGGGGATTAAACCAAACCGTAAGCGCCCCTCCTCCCAAAATGTTTTCATGGCGTCCGCTGACTGCCGTAAAGAGTAACGAAGTTAACAAAAGACAACAGTGAACTTAGCTTTTCATGACCACTTAAGATACTTTTAAAGTATGGACTCACCGTTTTTTTTTAAAGCGGCATTTAGAGTCGAGATATAAATCGGCCATGTATGTGAGCATTAGATTAATGATTACAGAATGTGTACACACGTGTACGCACTCAAACATTCTTACAACCCCTCCCCTTCATATTGAAAGCGCCCTTGTTGTATTCAATGATATGTTGTATTTAATGATAAGTTGTATTCAATGATAAGTTGCATTTAATGATAAGTTGTATTCAATGATAAGTTGTATTTAATGATAAGTTGTATTCAATGATAAGTTGCATTTAATTATAAGTTGTATTCTATGATAAGTTGTATTTAATGATAAGTTGTATTCAATGATAAGTTGTATTCAATGATAAGTTGTATTAAATGATAAGTTGTATTTAATGATAAGTTGTATTCAATGATAAGTTGTATTTAATGATAAGTTGTATTCAATGATAAGTTCTATTTAATGATAAGTTGTATTCAATGATAAGTTGTATTTAATGATAAGTTGTATTCAATGATAAGTTGTATTTAATGATAAGTTGTATTCAATGATAAGTTGCATTTAATGATAAGTTGTATTCAATGATAAGTTGTATTTAATGATAAGTTGTATTCAATGATAAGTTGTATTCAATGATAAAATGTATTTAATGATAAGTTGTATTCAATGATAAGTTGTATTTAATGATAAGTTGTATTCAATGATAAGTTGTATTTAATGATAAGTTGTATTCAATGATAAGTTGTATTTAATGATAAGTTGTATTCAATGATAAGTTGTATTCAATGATAAGTTGTATTTAATGATAAGTTGTATTCAATGATACGTTTTATTTAATGATAAGTTGTATTCAATGATAAGTTGTATTTAATGATAAGTTGTATTCAATGATAAGTTGTATTTAATGATAAGTTGTATTCAATGATAAGTTGTATTTAATGATAAGTTGTATTCAATGATATGTTGCATTTAATGATAAGTTGTATTTAATGATAATTTGTATTTAATGGTAAGTTGTATATAATGGTAATTTGCATTTAATGATACGTTGTATTCAATGAAAAGTTCTATTCAATGATAAGTTGTATTCAATGAAAAGTTATATTCAATGATAAGTTGTATTAAATGAAAAGTTATATTCAATGATAAGTTATATTCAATGAAAAGTTATATTCAATGATAAGTTGTATTCAATGATAAGTTGTATTTAATCATAAGTTGTATTTAATGGTAAGTTGTATTCAATGATAAGTTGTATTCAATGAAAAGTTATATTCAATGATAAGTTGTATTCAATGAAAAGTTATATTCAATGATAAGTTGTATTCAATGATAAGTTGTATTTAATCATAAGTTGTATTTAATGGTAAGTTGTATTCAATGATAAGTTGTATTCAATGATAAGTTGTATTCAATGATAAGTTGTATTTAATGATAAGTTGTATTTAATGATAAGTTGTATTTAATGATAAGTTGTATTCAATGATAAGTTGTATTCAATGATAAGTTGTATTTAATGATAAGTTGTATTCAATGATAAGTTGTATTTAATGATAAGTTGTATTCAATTATACGTTGTATTTAATGATAAGTTGTATTTAATGATAGTTTGTATTTAATGGTAAGTTGTATTTAATGGTAATTTGCATTTAATGATAAGTTGTATTCAATGAAAAGTTATATTCAATGTTAAGTTGTATTCAATGAAAAGTTATATTGAATGATAAGTTGTATTTAATGAAAAGTTATATTCAATGATAAGTTGTATTCAATGAAAAGTTATATTCAATGATAAGTTGTATTCAATGAAAAGTTATATTCAATGATAAGTTGTATTCAATGAAAGTTATATTCAATGATAAGTTGTATTCAATGAAAAGTTATATTCAATGATAAGTTGTATTCAATGAAAAGTTATATTCAATGATAAGTTGTATTTAATGGTAATTTGCATCTGATAAAAAGTTATTTTGGATGATACATTGTATTTGATGACAAGTTGTATTTAAGGATAAGTTGTAACAACTTAATTTGTGTCAGATAAGCTTATTAACGTGCGAGGCTTATGTTATGACAAGTTATAAAACCCTTTTTATCACGTCGCCCAAAAAGCAGTGATGAAAACGTCGACTTGGCCAATAAACTTCCTAGTATCTTATCAACGGTGTGCAGAAGCAGGTCAGGATGTCTTTGAAACGTCTTCGCTTTCCTTCCGCCCTGACCGTGCTTGACTCAAAGCGTCTTCACTGCTGTCCTCAGCCTTTCACAGGAACATAGGCAAGTGTTAAATTATTATTTTGTTGTGTTTTTGTACCTTTAAAAGTGTTTAAAAGCAGAAATGATTAGAGAGAAGTCACCTAGACTTAGCAATAGTCACCAGAGATCTTCAGATTGTTATAATAATATATATGGGAGGAGTTATACATAGCCGACTGTGTATGATGCTAAATATTATTCCACGCTGACAGTGTATAACCACTCCGTTGTAATAACATTTCGTTAAGTTTCTTTGTTGAAGGAAATCTAAAAACAACTTTGTACCACTAGAGGAGTAATTTCTCTGTAATAAATAATAAAAAACATGGAAACTTTTTAGGTCTTAGACTTCAGCTAGGTTTAATTCTATTTTTGACGAAATATGTCGTCTTGAAATATAGCGCACTCATTAATGCTTGGATGCGTGATATGTTCGTTTTTATTTGCTGTAGTTTACGTAGTACATACGTTTTATTGATGTAAATTAGTACACAGTACATTTTTTTCTTCAGAAAAAACAACTATGTTGATCAGCTAACAGAAGCAGGACGCTGTCATGTGTGTGACAACTCATTTAGTTTTACAATTTGGTACACAATACAATTTTTATTTCATACCGTTTGGGTGTAAATATATCTCTATTTCGTCACATCCCCTGTCTAGACATTTTAGTGGGGTGGGGTATTCCGTATCACGATAATTTACTCTTTTTTCAGGTCACGTGACCCAATCCCCCTTTACTTCTATCTTCTTCCCTTTAATTTTGTCCCCCTTGCTTTCACGCTCACCCCCCCCCNCGTTTTAATCTCGCATGCCGCCTCACGTGACCTCTTACACCAATTACCTGTCGTGTACTTCTTAACTCACCCTTCGTCTTCTCACACAACACCCTCTATTATAGTTTTTTCTTTAAAACAAAATAAAAAAATCTTAATGACAATGTTTGTCCACAAGTTTAAAATAAATCTGTCCAATGCAATTGAAGCACAATTCCCTTACCCCTTCACATCCCCCCCCCCCGGTCTTTTCCCCACCAAATATTATTTGCCTATTCCTTATTCCCTATACCCTATACCATATTTCCTATACCCTATTCCCTATATACCCTATTCCCTAAGCCCTATTACCTAAACCCTATTACCTAAACCCTATTACCTAAACCCTATTACCTAAACCCTATTCCCTATTCCGTATACCCATTACACTATTCCTTACACCCTACTCCCTATATCCTTTTCTCTAAACCCTATTCCCTATTACATATACCCTATACACTATTCCCTATACCATATTCCTTATACCTTATTCCCTATACCCTATTCCCTAAACCCTATTCCCTTTTCCATATACTCATTACACTATTCCTTATACCCTATTCCCTATACCCTATACCATATTCCCGATACTCACAATTCATTTCCTTCTCAACCTCTAGCTACAATTTTCCCTTAACATAATCCCTCAAACACCACCTATTCCCCCCTTGACCTACAAACTTCTCCTTTCCCCATACTTTCCCACACACAAATTTATTCGATGACCCTGACCTAATTGTGTTTGTCTTTCAGAGAAATGGGCTTTATGACCTTTGACCTTGACGTGTGTGTGTGTGTGTGTGTGACATAATGGGGCGTGTTCGCTGGAGTAGGGAGGGGGTTAGGTGCGGAGGGGCGGTACCAGTTGCTTTATATTGAACAGCGGCATTCTAGGTCATATGCAGGTGGGTTTTTTTTCGGCGGAGGGGGTGGCAAAAGGCTTGGCCCGCTCCTGGTAACACCATCCTGAGCCACGCCACTGGGAATGTTCACATGACGTGTCGTACCATGATGCACCACCAAACTCAACATTGCACCAGCCATTATCTACACGCCAAGTTTCATGCCATAAACTTTAATTAAATAGTTAAAGGGCGTAATTTTACAAAGGACCATTTAGATAGCTGCCTGCTTTTTTGCATAATATGTTTTTTAGCTTAGTACATCTATTGATTTTTAAAGATATTCAACAATCACACCTCGCTAAATAAGATTAATTTTTATTTCTAACTGGCCGCCACATAATACAAAATATGCACCCAGGGCTGTAGAGTGACTTTTGTCACCTTTCAATATGTTTTGCCCCCTCATCCACAACTTGGGATCCCTTGAATCATCGATGCCCACAGTGACCGCCTCTGAAAATCCTAAGAGTTTGTGAAAGAGAAACACCAGTCAGGGTTTGCAACACCAGTCAGGGCTTGCAACACCAGTCAGGGCTTGTAACACCATTCAGGGCTTGCAACACCAGTCAGGGCTTGTAACACCAGTCATCATATCTATTGGACAAGGTCTAAATTCTCCAAAATCTCTCCTGACTGTGTTGTCATATACAGACCATGAGAAAAAGTATGGACCACCCATGAGAAAACATATGAGCCAACCATGAGAAAACATATGAGCTAACCATGAGAAAACATTAGGGCCAACATAGCAACGCGAATCTAAAATATCAACATAGAATGGAAGCAGTGGTTGTATGTGTTCTTATTTTATGTTAACTTGATTTTAGTTTGTGTTTTCTTTTTTAACAAGCGGACTTATTCCTAGGCCAGATAAGAAGAATGGACATATTTACTTGAACATTCTAAAGTCATTGTCCACGCATGTCATCAAAACAGGACTCACTTAATTATGTGATACTATCAAAGTAGGACATCATATTGTTAGCGTAAATTCACATCCTGCTTCATTTGGCATTGTTTTAAGTTGTCAGGCCATCAGTGCAGCCATATTAAGGCTGGGAAATCTCGTTAAATCTCATGTAGGCAAGGAAATCTCATCTAAGCAAGGAAATCTCATGTAGGCAAGGAAATCTCGTGTAGGCAAGGAAATCTCATCTAGGCAAGGAAATCTCATGTAGGCCTGACCAAGGACATTATACCGGGGCGAGGAAATATTTATATTTATAAAGCTTTGTATGAAATAGATTTCTTAATTTAAATTTAAAAAAAACAATATCTGTAACATCGAATAATTAAAATTATATGTTAAAACGAATTATAAACTGTATATTCGGGAAGAAATACACGTCAATTTACTCCACGTTGTAGGTACGGTATGAGAGAGATGTCTTGTCAGTAATGTGACGCAAGATGGTGACCGGTGTGTCGCGCAAAATCTCCCTAATGGAGGGAAAGAACTTACTAGGCACGTCAATTTAATAACATTAGATCCAATGTTCCCCCATAAGGGATATTTCTTAGCCTATTACCTAGCTGACAGACACTGCGATAACAGAAATGTTCTCAATATGTTATATCCATTTTGTATAACAAGTTTCTCCTCTAGCTCAGGTGGTCTTGAAAATGTGCTTTATTCGTGTCGGCAAATATATCACTTTAATTTTTAATTAATTTTTTTTTTTTTGGTTTTTGGGGGGGGGGGGGGTGGGATTTTTATTTTTTTTTTTTTTTTTTTTTTGGTGTTTGGGGGGGGGGGGGGAGGTGATTTTAATCTATTTAGGCAAGACTGGTCTGGTTACTGTTAACAAGAGTAATCTCAAAACCTTATGAATTTAAATGAATTTAGGTGATATTTGAACAAGAGATACAAAAAATGTTTAGTGTAATGTATTTTAGGTCACAGCTAACATACGATTTTGTTATTCAAAAGAAATCCACAACTGATGGCAAAAAAGAACCTCAGAACAGGCCCGTTCTGAGGGATACGCTGACTACGCATCCGCGTAGGGCCCTGAACGTGAGGGGGCCCCCGTGAGGCGCCCTCGATCCCACGTTTTTTTTTTTTTTTAAACTGGCACTGCAGCCGTCTGTGTCCCTCACGTTCCCTTCCTCATCCTGAAATTTAGCATTCGGATTTGAATTCGGAGGCAGGGGAAGGGAAGCAGCAGGAGGGAGCTTTGAGGGTGATACGCTGACTACGCATCCGCGTAGGGCCCTGAACGTGAGGGGGCCCCCGTGAGGCGCCCTCGATCCCACGTTTTTTTTTTTTTTTTTAAACTGGCACTGCAGCCGTCTGTGTCACTCACGTTACCTTCCTCATCCTGAAATTTAGCATTCTGATTTGAATTCGGAGGCAGGGGAAGGGAAGCAGCAGGAGGGAGCTTTGAGGGTGGCGGACAGGAAACGTTGCTTGGCCGTGGGAATGGGAAAGTATAAATAGCGATCGGACCCCCCCCCCTCTGGGGCCCCCAACCTACGGTCTATGCTTAGGGTCCGCAAACTCCTAAGAACGGCTCTGCTCAGAAGGAATCAAGAATTTCATATTTTTCTACACAATATTTCTCTGTAGTTGATTGTCGAGAGCATTTGGTTAATTATGTGTCACCACAGAAAGAACCGAGTGCAATGACCCGTGACGACGATTTGCGTTCATTGTTAACAATATTTGTTTTGACTGTTAACAATCAACATGGGAACTAATCTATGATGCAGGCTTGCCTTCAATGTTTTCTTGATAAACATTGTAGCACATCATTGACTGTCATCGGCTCATTAGTAAACTCCATTAACAGCAACTGGTGTTGTCTGTGCACGTTACCTTCTCATGTATTTCAAAGATCAAAGGGCAAAGGTCTTGCTCTACTCTCTACGTGTCTCTGATATACGTATGCTGTTTCTGTTGTCTTTTAATTAATGTCGACAGGTAAGTCTGGTAACTTCTTCTCTACCTCTTGGTCTCTTCTGTTGTGGCCCTATCGTAATTGATGGTGACTGGTTCTCTTAACTGTTTTGGTGGCTGAGTGTTGATATCTGTCTAGTGTCAAAACGATTCCACAATTGTAAGGAGTTGCCTCAACTAACACAAGGAAGTGTTATTCCTGAAATATAATAGAAATTCCCTACACTACATTATTGTTATTGTTACTCTCATTGTTACTAATATTGCTAGTTTTTCTTGTGAACGTCCTTCTCACTCGAAGATGACCTTGGAAATTTTTGACTTGAGTAGCAGCCTTGACAAGATTAGCATCTTTGACTTGACTAGCATCATTGACTTGATTAGCATCCTTGACTTGGGGAGCACCTTGGCCAGGGGACCAGGGGGGGGGAGCCAAGTGTCCCCCCGAAGCAAAATATGTGCAACAATAAATCAAATGGAACTACTGGCACTGCCCCCCCCCCTGAAAAATCTGGTGCCCCCCCCCCGCCCGGGGAAAATTTTTGAAAGAAACACTGTCCTTGACTTGAGTAGCATCCTTGAATTGAGAGTAGCATCCTTGACTTGATTAGCATCCATAACTTGAGTAGCATCCTTGGCTTGCGTAGCAGCAATTACTTGAGTAGCAGCCTTGACTTGAGTAGCATCCTTGACTTGAGTAGCAGCCTTGACTTTTCTCTATTTTTTTTGAAGTGAGGGAGACTAGCTAAATTCGTCAGCCTCACTCTCTCGTCCTTTCCCATTTGTTCCAATAGAACGACTTAGTTAAGGCGACTGGAAATAGACCAGAATGCAGCAGACGACCTCCAGGGCTTCTCGTGTTTTACAGTGCTCTTATGCGTTCCGCCTCGCAGAAGATGTCGGAATTTTCATTGTGTTAATGTCATACATCCTACGGGACTCTATCTACGGGTTTAATTTCAGAGTTTACCTTCTATTAGATGAGTTGTCATCCAAGGTCAACGAGTCCCATCCATCAGTGGTGCTGGTCATGTTATTGCTTGTCTACGCTTTTGTTGGGGATTGAACTCCAGTCAACAAGCTTGGGGATTGACTTGGTATAGACCGCTCGGTCATACTACATTACTATACAAATTTCCATACCTTATCTTCTTACCGTGGCCCTTCCAGTTGATCACTAAATAGTTGTACCGCATATCAGGCAGCTTTCACTCTCACACCCTCCCATACAGCTTGTACACTCTAACTCTATGCATGCACTGCATGAACCGGTACAAAGCTGTAGGTCTAAATCTAAACAAAGGGAGAAAATTGTATGCATGAAGTGCTGGTCAAATGATCAGTGTTAGATAAAAATTGTGCATTGATTATATACCTGCATGTCTCCCTCACAAACTTCCCACCATAAGACGTCAAAGTCGCCAACATACCTAGATATCGTAATTAAAGTATCTCGCTACAGCAACGTCCTGCCTCCAGTTACATTCACGCTAGGCAAAGACAAACTCTACAAGTCTCTATAAAGTCAAAGACTCATATCAACAAACTCTACGTGTCTCTGTAAAGTCAAAGATCCATCTAAACTCTTACCTCTACTATGTGTCCGTACCCAGAGGTGACCACTATTCGTGGCCTGGCCACTTCTTCCGCGATCTGTAGACTTGTTATGTATTTGACACTTACTGTAATGGTTATACTGTGAAAGTTGCTAAGTACAGACACGGAAGAGAAAGACAATACTGTGACAGATATTACACTAAGTCTAATTAAGAACTCTGTGAAAGATATAACACTAAGTCTTATTAAGTATACTGTGACAGATATAACACTAAGTCTTATTAAGTATACTGTGACAGATATAACACTAAGTCTTATTAAGTATACGTTGACAGATATAACACTAAGTCTTATTAAGTATACTGTGACAGATATAACACTAAGTCTTATTAAGTATAATGTGACAGATATAACACTAAGTCTAATTAAGTATACTGTGACAGATATAGCACTAAGTCTAATTAAGATTTGAAATTAAAATTGTTGACAGTGGTACTCAAAAAGTTTACTCACACGTGATGCAAAAACAAAAATTAATTTTAAAAAAAAATTAAAAAATTAAAATAGAAATTATTTCTGAAGGATTACGTTGCCACAGAAACAATTTGCACATTATTTCATCTTCCTGTTGGAAATTTCCTCAGTTGTTGTAATAGCAATGAATGACGCCATCTCGTCTGTGTTCGGTGTAACGACTGATCTTTATACTTCACATTCATGATAATCCACTCCATTTTTTCACGACTTTAAGTTTTAAAACATTCATGAATCAAAACAACTCACCACGTCCAATCACACCACATAACTACAACAACACAGGCCAATCAGGTCACAAAGTTCACTCACTGCTCACAGTAATAATCGTCAGTCATGCATACTATCACAGTTGTGTCAATTTTTTCAGAAAGCAATGTTGTCTATTTTCAAACTTACGGACATTGAACGACTGTGTTGGGGATTTATTTCAGAAATGTATAGCAGTGTTTCCCACACATATGAAAACAATAGCCTGTAATGTGTTAGTATTTTTTCTGGATTGCTTGGAAATCATGCAACTCTCTCCCCAAGTAACGATCAAATCAGGAACACAAACTAGATGACAGACCACGCCCTCCTCCACTCCCCCCCACCCCTCCACCTCAACCCTTCTTTAAAAAATGGAGGAATTGAAAGCTAATTTATTTAATAATTAGGCCTTGCTAATAATGAAAACTTTGTTATCTAAAGGTTCACTCTGTCAGGGGAGACCGTCATGAACGTCAGATGAGCCATCAACTCGCAAAATGTTTACACACGGGACAGCATTAGTTGCGCTCGTAATTCTGATTGCTGCCCCTGTTTCTTCACAAACTGGTAAGACATTGACAATCTACCATATTAACAATGAAGTCCTCCTAAAAACATTACATAGTTTATCATTTTGTGCTAATCTAATGCAAGGCCCGCGCTACATAAGGCCAGAACAGCACAAGCGCTACACAAGACCTGCACTGTACAAGCGCTACACAAGACTTTCAATGTACAAGCGCTACACAAGACCTGCACTGTACAAGCACTGCAACAAGGCCTGCACTGTACAAGCACTGCAACAAGGCCTCCACTGTACAAGCACTGCAACAAGGCCTGCACTGTACAAGCACTGCAACAAGGCCTGCACTGTACAAGCACTGCACAAGGCCTTCACTGTACTTGCACTGCATTGTACTAGCACTGAAAAAGGCCTGCACTGTACAAGCACTGCACAATGCCTGCACTGTACAAGCACTGCACAAGGCCTGCACTGTACAAGCACTGCACAAGGCCGGCACTGTACAAGCACTGCATAAGCTTGCACTGTGCTATTCCTGCACAAGGCCTGCACTGCATAAACACTGCACAAGGCCTGCACTGTACAAGCACTTAACAAGGCCTGCAGTGTACAAGCACTGCACAAGGCCTGCATTGTACTAGCACTGCACAAGGCCTGCACAAGGCCTGCATTGTACTAGCACTGCACAAGGCCTGCACAAGGCCTGCATTGTACTAGCACTGCACAAGGCTCACGCTGTAAGCAGGCGCTCTAATTTTCTTAGCCTTAGTCATGAAGGAGTGCGCCCATTTATAGATGTAGGCTGATGTGGATAAGCCAATTTAAAGTTGCAGACATTGGTCCAACAAGCCCTTTTATTGATACCGACAGGTGCTGAAAATCCAATTTGCAATTGCAGACAGGGGGGGGGGGGCTAATAAGACCTTTTATAGTTGCAGTTATGGTAGGCGTTGGATACCACAGCCCCCCCCCTGTTCTATTTGTGTTTAAGACCCTGTACAAAATTAACTGCCAACTAAGACATCAAATGAAAATGACATTTGGCAGAGTAGAAACGAGAGGTCCTATAGCTTAAAGAGTAGGCCTACCATTATACTTAACTTAGTGGAACATACAGGAATAGATGTTAATAGATGTACATTTTCAGGCTTCATTAGAAACTATTTTTATTTATTTTAATTGATTGTTGGTTTCAATGATTGATAACGTCAAGGTGAAGGACTGCTCTGGGCTTCGTAATCTCTAGCCCCCCCCCCCCCTACATTGAAATACAATTTTAATATATTTAATTTATATTTTGATTCAGTTCATGTTTTAATCAATCAAAAAATTGCTTTCATCCCCACAGATACAAACTGCACAAATAATTGGTTTGGGTCAAGATGTCAGTACCTGTGTCACTGTATGACCAGTGGCTGTGGTAGAGATGGACAGTGTCAAGATGGGTGTGCTAGAGGATGGTTTGGACCACAATGCCAGTACGGTACGTTGGTTAAACTTGATGACTGCCCACTTTGCAGCTCAATGAATTGATTAGTTCACATTGAAGTAGGGTCATTTTGCTCAATAATGGAATAATGATATTTTAAACTTAAAGATAACAATAAAAAAAACTATTTTCAATTGTCGTAATAATAAAATAAAAATATGACTGTGGATATTTGTTGAAATATGAATCTAAAACATTTAAAATTAGAATTAAGAAAACTAGAATTATTAATAGGATGTGAAAGATTATAAATTGTGAATGATTTATTAAAATTATTAAAAATAAGTAAATAAATAATATTGCCGGTAACATTATCTCGTTCAGTTGACATTGCAAGGAATGCTACTACGGTGAATATATGGATAAAAGATGGGGATGACAGTACCTGTTACTCCATGCACCCTGCAGGTGTCCCTCTTAACTGGAGTGACCCTATCTCATTCACCTGGATGAGGCTACAATTCAAGAATGCTGGTAATATACAATTATATTGTAACTAAATGGGAACTTATAAGCCTGTCCTATATTTTATTAACCGATCACGTGTTTGTTGAATTGTCCAATAATTGTTGATTAATCGCCTATTTTTTCAGTTTCCCAGGAAGCAATCAATGTTAAAATCTACCAAAACACAGATCAAGTGTGCACCAACCCCACCAAGGCCGTTATCACCAACAAAACAGTGGACGTGTATTGTGAGATGGCCGCCAAAAATGTGACCTACCTGAACATTACTTCAGCAGAAGGTTCACAGCTGTGCTCTGTCTACATCAGTGGAGGTAACTCATGTATTTATGCACATCAAGATTTAATTTTTGGCAGTCAGAGTTCAGTGTTAAGGTCAGATCTCAGGAAGAGTTCAAGGTTGAGGTCAGATCTCAGCCAGAGTTCAGGTTGAGGTCTAATCTAAGGAATGGGCCCATCTACTCGACTGTAGGATCTAATAAGGTAGCTTCGGCAGTTATTGTGCAAGCTTAAAGCCACTTCAGGCAAATAAAGTGTTGTTTTACCAGGTTTAAAATCCAATCCTGCAACCTCCCTAACTTGAACATAGTTTAATGTTGAGTACCGGACATACTTCGTGTTGGGGCTCAAAGTTGGTCTAGAAGGCAGGGGTTTTCAACCCTTCGTATCGGCCCTCCTCCTATTCTTCTTAAAATGTATATAAATATTAACTTATTAGAAGTAAGGTGTCCCTATTACCTGGAATGACCCTGTCTCATTCACCTGGATGAGGCTACAATTCAAGAATGCTGGTAAGATACAATTATATTGTAACTATATTCTTCTTAAAATATATATAAATATTAACATATTAGAAGTAAGTTGAACGGCAGATGCATTTCAAGATCACTTTCAAAGATCTGATGACGCAGTTTAATTGGGTTATGAGAACAGATTTTGTCACACTGCTCCAGATAACAGTATCTGCCCCAGGACTGCATACCCTCTGCATCCCAATTTTAAAACAACAACCGAGTTGACAACAAATCTGCAAATTTTAATTAGTATTTTCAAAATTTACTAACCTGTAAGGACTTTGTCATGTTTGATAAATAGGGACATGCTCAGTGCGTTTCAATATGAGAGATATGCACATCACAGTGTGTTTCAATATGAGAGATATGCACATCACAGTGTGCTTCAATATGAGATATATGCACATCACAGTGCGTTTCAATATGAGATATATGCACATCACAGTGTGTTTCAATAGAGATATGTACATCACAGTGTGCTTCAATATGAGAGATATGCACATCACAGTGTGCTTTAATATGAGAGATATGCACATCATAGTGTGTTTGAATATGAGACATATGCACATCACAGTGTGCTTCAATATGAGAGATATGCACATGACAGTGTGTTTCAATATGAGAGATATGCACACCACAGTGTGTTTCAATAGAGATATGTACACCACAGTGTGTTTCAATAGAGATATGTACATCACAGTGTGTTTCAATAGAGATATGTACACCACAGTGTGTTTCAATAGAGATATGTACACCACAGTGTGTTTCAATATGAGATATGCACACCACAGTGTGTTTCAATATGAGATAAGTCTGCAGTCAGCAACGCAGAGAAATTATGTGGTTCTTTGGCATATCATTGCCAGTTTCTCATCAATGCCTGTGCTACATGATCTCAAAGACTTTCGTGAACACCCACTCTACTCTTTGATCCACCATCTTCCTTCGTGTGAAGGTTTTTTTCTCATGCAATTTGCCATCAAGTGAACTACTTTTCCCACAACGTAAGCAATCCTATTAAACTCACTTTTTGCAATGAACGGTGCTTCTTTGTGTACGTCAGTTCCTCACGCTGGTGAATTTTGCTGCCATGTCATAATAGACCAGATTCAACAAGAGAGTCGGGACAGTCTCCTAATCTCATAGACTTGGTCGAAATACACGTCTATAATACAAGTCCAAGTGTTCTGATTCTTGTAAGGTAAAGGTAAACCACGCGCAGAAAGTCAAATGGTCACAGGACGAATTGTCATAAGCTGAAGTACTGGATTGTGCAAAGATATTATGCATTTGATATAGAGTTTCAATGAAAGGCGCATTACTTAATTATCTGGTAAGTTTGGGCCTAAACTCGTGTAACTACGACTATCTCAGGCACGCCTTATCAGTGGGGCGTTGCCATATATTAAACCTGTCGAGGCCGCTTCGGCATCGAGGCACCCCGTACTTAGGTGCTCTACTGTTACAGCGGCCAGGTTACGAAGTGGTCAGTAAGGATCCCTACGTTTTCAGTCTATACATGTTGCTTCCCGGCGGGCAGTGCTCGGTGTGGCATTTGCGTAATGAACCTTTGTTCACTTCATGCCCGTTCCCACCAGGGGTCGCTCTTACCTGGTTGTGACATGTTACGGTGGAGCTTTCGTGCCGTTTCCTCTTCCACCCAGCATTTGAACCATTCTTCGCTAAAGTGATCTTTGAGTCAGTCTTTGACAGCCATTGGAGTCATTGGCCTGCCGTGTTGCGGCTGTGCTGCACCATTTTACTCTCTCGTGTTGCGTCTGATCCACGTGACAAGGGACCCATTGCAGGATGACCACGCCTCCGTGTTCATGGATGTCGTCTATTGTTGACAGAATGTTAGGGCAATACAAAAATTGTTTCGATTTTTATCTCAAAGTTTGTCTTTTTTTCCCATGCACTTGGTCCTGAAATCTCCAAATCCTGACCCCAAATCCTAGTTACTCCACGAGTACACGATAACCAACCCGGTTCTTGTTTGGGAAACATGAGCAAGCATGTAAAGACTTAAACCACTTGGTCCGTGCGGATTGCAGAGGCTTGGACAGGCAGGTTGTGATCAATATACACAAACTCGATAAACCTGATGGCTACAGGCCGATCTCCCTGACATCGATGTTAGGGAAGGTGGCCGAGAGAATGGTCAACCAGAGACTCTACTGGCACTTGGAGAGCACTAAGAGTCTCAGCCCAATACAGGCGGGCTTCCGCAAGGGAATGCAGCCTGTGGACCAAGTGCTCCGTCTTCTCCAGTCCATAACAGATGGGCTCCAAAAGAAATCCCATACAGTGGCAGTATTTTTCGACCTCAAACAAGCCTACGACCGAGTTTGGAGGTCCGGTCTATTGTTGAAGCTGCAGGCGTTGGGAGTAACCGCGAACATGTACAGGTGGATCTCCGGTTTCCTCACAAACCGGACGATAAACACGAAATTCGGCGGTGAAACCTCCAGGAAGAGGACACTTGAGGAAGGACTCCCGCAAGGGTCTGCCCTCAGTTGCACCCTCTTCCTTGCCTACATCAATGACCTGCCACAGGTGCTAACGACTAGCTCTGCCATGTATGTGGACGATTTGGTAATTTGGAGCACCGGGAAGGATGTCCACCGCCTGCAGACGCTATTACAGCAGGACCTTTCTGCTATCAACAGGTACATGCGGCGGTGGCATCAGGAAATTAACACCGAGAAGACGGTCTATTCACTCTTCACAAATGGGCGGACCATTCTCAAACAGGAGATCGAGCTCAAGGTGGGCGATGTAGCGCTAAAGTGGGACAAACAACCGGTCTACTTGGGAGTTAAGCTGGACCAAAAGGTACAAATGCACAATTTTGTACAGGACCTCTGCTCCCAGGCGACCGCCAAGCTCAACCTGGTGAAAAAATTGGCTTGCACAAGTTGGGGCGCGAACGCAAGTACGCTTAGAGCTCTCTTTCTAAGCAGTGTAAGGTCGGTGATGGACTACAGTATGCCGGTCCAATCCTTTGCAAGCAAGACCGCATTGGAAAAACTGGGCCGAATCCAGAATCAGGCACTGAGATTCATCTGTGGCGCATACAGGACTACTCCCACAGCTGCTGTAGAAGTCTTGGCCAATGTAGAACCGCTACAAATTAGGAGGGAAAAATCCATCTTAAATACCGTAGAGAGGTACCGACGGCTTGGTGAAAATGAACCAGCCTTTCAAATGCAAAATAACTGGGTGGGTGGCAGGAGACTAAAGAGGTCCTCTTTCATGCACCAGGTCGTGGAGCTGGAGAGGACAGTTCCCCTGCCCCCAAATAGAGAACGTCTGACCCAAATCCCAGTTAATCCGCCTTATGCGGAACCCTCACGCCCCTCCATACATTTGGCCTTGACAGATGCAGCAGTGACGAAGCGAAGCCCTGAACATGTACAGAGAGTGGCTGCCCTTGAGACCATGGATGTGTTCACGCACATACCTGTGAAAGTGTTCACGGACGGCTCTGCCGACTTTAGGAAAAGAACTGCTGGGTACGGTGCGCTTATTCAGTACCCAGTAGGTGGACCACCTAGTGAAAAACTCTCCGGGCCTTGTGGGACTACAGCGTCAAATTTTGACGCGGAGCTTATAGCTATGCACAAGGCCTTGGAGAGAGTCCATATCACTCTGGAAGGGACGGAGCATGCGGGGCTCGATATTGTTGTCTTCTCAGACTCAAGATCTGCTCTTGAGATCTTGGAGAAGAGGCAGGGTACCACAAGCTTGGTCGACGTCATTCACAACGACATATGCAGACTTGATGAAATAGGGTGCAAGGTTGAAATGCAATGGATACCAGGGCATGTCAACATCAGTGGCAATGAGATAGCTGACACTCTGGCAAAAACCGGGGCTGCCCAGCCTCAGCCAGAAGTACCAATGACTTTCTTGGGAGTCAAAAACTGGCTGGCGGACCACTTCAGGCAGAAGTGGTACAGGCAATGGGCTGACAACACGACCGCCAGAGGCGTCTATTCGAACTTGCCTACTCCTAGCAAACAAGACCCATGGTGGGGGTTAGGTCGTAGAGTGCAGAGTCTAGTAACGCAGATGCGCACCGAGCACTGCCCCCTGCGCACATATTTCTGGAGGTTGGACAACAACAGAGATCCTACCTGCCGGCACTGCAGCCTGGCCCCAGAGACCTTAGAACATCTGTTGACGGAGTGTCCCGCACTAGATCTCCCGGGGGAAGCCAGGGCGGTTGGAGGATCCTTTGTGAGGGACATGTTGTATGGCTCAGCTCAACAGATGGAGTGGATAGCCAATTTACTAGCCGGGGTCATAAGAGAGTAATCTCAGACCTTCACCAGAATATGTGCGTTAGTTAGTTCAAAGACGGGAATTGTTTTAGGATGGTTGTTGCAAACAATGGTGCTGAGACACTGTCCTAATGGGGTGCACTTGCCAAATAGTTATTCAACAAAAACAGCTTCACCGAGCAAACATAGAAGTGCTTTTTTAAAATGACAAACACTTTAATACATTGACTTTGGTATGATTTTGATATGTAAAAAAATACAATTTAGAGTTTACAAATAGAATTAAACTCTTCTTTATACAAGGTGACACCTATACACGTCTAACTCTTCTTTATACAAGGTGACACCTATACACGTCTAACTCTTCTTTATACAAGGTGACACCTATACACGTCTAACTCTTCTTTATACAAGGTGACACCTATACACGTCTAACTCTTCTTTATACAAGGTGACACCTATACACGTCTAACTCTTCTTTATACAAGGTGACACCTATACACGTCTAACTCTTTTTTATACAAGGTGACACCTATACACGTCTAACTCTTCTTTATACAAGGTGACACCTATACACGTCTAACTCTTCTTTATACAAGGTGACACCTATACACGTCTAATAAACCAAACAGCTAATTTATTTCTTAGCGTTCAAAATTTAATTTACTGCTAAAAAAAACTACACCATTTTAACACCACTGTAACAATTGTATATGCGTAACCTTCTTATTGATGATGGCGCTTATGGTTCAGTAAAGTTACTCATACAATGTTAACTAAACCCATGAGTTCAATGTAGGTGATGGCTATCCGGTACTAATTGAATAATTCATTACACTCCTCAAAACTGTCTCTTTCTCGCCGTCAAGAATCGACATTATCCAAATGAGTCATTTAAACAGCACTTTATTACATACACTAAATAGGTCAAATAATTCCTTGATATCAGGATATCTTTGTAACTATCATAGTTGCAATGCAAAGAAAATATTATATACACGCACGTTCAATAATACGTCATATAATATTAATTCAATTATCCATTCGAAAATTTAACATGTCCTCTCACATTTAAGTTATCTCGTTCACTCCTCGCTCAATTAAAAAGACATGATTTCTCCCTACGCTATAAAAACTAGGCCCATCTTTTCTCGTGTTTTACATTATTATCGTCAAATCGCTACGCCATTTTGCCGTGAGAGTAGACATTAGTGTTGTGTGAAAATTGATAGTTACCTTGGTCTGTTACAACCACAAACATGTATTAATACACATTACACTAATGTGTATGCGAATAAAGGTTATAAATACTGGGCACCACATCACACAACAAAATATCACATGTTAACAAGCATAGCGTCTATGTGTTTCATCATTGATATTGTCTAGAAAATATGTAACATAAGGTACGGGGAAATCTGAAGGAAAAAAAAAAGCAATTTAAAAAAAAAAAGAAAAATATAAATGTGTTGGCAAGAAGCCTTCTTCAGCAAAGAGTGATAAACATATAAAAATAAATACTTGGTTGACTTTTTTTTGTCCATAAGGACAGAATTCATCTTACTGTCCTCTTGCTGTCCTCTTGTTGTCCTCTTGCTGTCATCTTGCAGTCATCTTGATGTCCTCCTGCTGTCAATTTGATGTCCTCTTGTTGTCATCTTGCTGTCCATTTGGATACATTTCAGTTACATTTTTATTTTTATATTTTCATTACTCTTTGTCCTGTTTCCTGGAGAAGGCTTCTTGCCGACACTTTTGTTGTTATATTGTGTCCCTTTTTTCACGTTTCCCCTTATCTTGTTTTACATATTTTCTTGTACCTAACCTCATTTCAGTCACCCCCCCCAACAACCCTTACACTCATTGATATTTAAAAGCAATTTAAATAAACTGTGCATGATTGCTTTGTTCTTAACTAACCGATTCATAATTTGTATATATTTTCGTTACTTAAATGTAACTTTTGGCTTAACGTTGTTTTGTTTAGGTCGTAACATTGCATTGAAACAGAATACGACACAAGCTGGCACTTACGATGAACTTTCTCCTAGATTTACTTCTCGCACAAAATCTGAAAATGCTGTGGATGGTAACAGAAATTCCAACTTTGACACAGGCAGCTGTACTCACACTGACACTAAGGAATCTGCCAATTGGACTTTGACCTTTGGTCTTTCTCACTACGCCCATACCTATGTCCTATACAACCGACAGGGTAAGTATGGAAAATGCGTCTGTCCAAACACGGTCTTTAAATCTTATTTGTTTGTCCGGATACAGAAATCCCTTTTGATAATGATGGAAAGAAAGAGTAAACATTCGTTTATATTTAAAAATCCAACTCATTTAAATCCTGACCTACTGCACAGAGAATCATGATCAGTCACTGATGACCCATTTGTTTCTTATCTAAAATCAAAATAGCACACACAAAGTTACACTGTTACATGTTAGAATTAAAATGAGGTTTTGATTTTTTTTTTTTTTTTTAAAAGATACATATTTACGATTATTGTTCATCTTTATAGATAGGGTGTTGTTGTTTTCTTTTTTCTGGACACAGTGTATATATATTTGTGGTTAGCATTATCGGTCAACTGCACGAAAGGAATTAATGGGTTAAACGTCAATATGTGGCTTTAAATAGCACACACAAAGTTTCACTGTTACATGTTAGAATTAAAATGAGGTTTTTATTTTTTTTTTTTTTTTTAAAAGATACATATTTACGATTATTGTTCATCTTTATAGATAGGGTGTTGTTGTTTTCTTTCTTCTGGACACAGTGTATATATATTTGAGGTTAGCATTATCGGTCAACTGCACGAAAGGAATTAATGGGTTAAACGTCAATATGTGGCTTATTCTTTTATTATTCGACATTAGAAATCGTAAACAAACTGCAACAAAACATATGAACAAACAAACAATGCTAAATACTATATATCACTTTTTATTCGGATTCAGTTGGTAGACCAAGGGGAGAAAACAACGAAATTGATGGGAAATAAAACAGAAAAAAACTAGAGCAAAAACTGCGTGGGCAGACAAGGGACATGCGCAGAACCTGCCGTAAATGAAACAGCACCAACAGGGCTGCCCTCTGTGACGCTTCACAATTGGAAGTAAAGGCAGAGACAGCGTAGGGATCATGATGAACAGTTCCCGTTAGGGGATATGAGGCTAGAGGTGAAGGTGGTAACCTGTGGCCGATGATTCTTACTATGGAGCCCTGAGAAGCTGCTCCAAGGCAACCGTTTCCTCCCAGTTACTTGGCAAACTAGTTTCGTGGTGGAAACCCATTGTAGAAACCCTCTTAAAGGGCGCCCCCCTGCTTCCCCGGGATGGGTGGGGGAAATATTGGGATGTAAATTTACCATCCCGACTCCTGAGAAAGTCGATCGAGTACATTGTGTTCAAACAAAGTGTCGGACCGACCAGGTGTCTTTGGGTTGAAGCGGCCCCCCAACGGAACCCGATCAAGCGGACTCGGGTGGGGCTGTCCTAGTAAAGAGGTATATCCAACGTGCCGCTTAGCGGCCCGATATCGGGCTTAGGGGGATGATTTGGAGAGGGCATAAAGAGCATAAGCTCGATGGCACGCTGACGCCATATGTTAATGTGACATTTCTGTTGGATTTTGTCGGTGGGTTTGAGGCAGCGCCGTCTTAAGACATGGGCCTACTGGGAACCAGGGTTTCCTTAAGGCATATCTCCAGGGTGGGCACTGCCCCCCCCCGGGTGAAAGCCAAGTGTCCCCCCCGTCCCCGAGGCAAAATGTCTAAAACTGTACAACAATTACATATTTAATAAAAAAATAAACGACTAAATTGTTATTTTTAAACAGTTTTAAAAAGAACTGTAACTGGTGCCTTTTACTGATTACAACTACTTGAATATATAAAATATCGCTACGCTCGATATATTTGATGATCTGTATATTTAAGGCTAATCTTGTTAAAGTCGTTTTGTATTCGATTATAATAAATATCACACTGGGCGCTCCAGATGCTGGGTGACTGAGTGGTCTAAACTGACCAAATCTCAAGTTGATGGTCTGGAGTTCAATTCCAGCCAGAGCCAAAACCGAAAAATCACCAGCACCCCGGATAGATGGGACTCATTAACCTTGGACGGCAACTCATCTAAGAGAAGGAAAGTCTGAAATGAAAACCCGGAAATGGAGTCCCAAAAGGCGGATAACATTGGTACAATGAAACATTCAGACAACTCCTGCGACGTCACTGGTGCCAAGCTGTACCATCCAATGATGTTCCCTCGGGTTATCCAGCGGCGTGGAGAGAGACGATTTGCTGTTGGGAACCATCTTATAATCCTTGAAGTATAATCCCAGGCCATGTGGATTTCGTACTCCGAAGCCCACTCCATCGTCACATTGTGGAAGTATAATCCCAGGCCATGTGGATTTCGTACCCCGAAGCCCACTCCAACGTAACATTGTGACGGACGGGTGCCAACAAAAAAAAAAAAAAAAAAACAAAACAAAAAAAAAAAAAACTGGGCGCTCCAGATTATAACCTGTATGTAGTCTTACTTCCTTTTGTTCGCACATATCAGTATTTTTATTCATTTATTTTTTTGAGTCCTCACAATTTTAAAGATTGAAAAAAGCAGTGTTTTTAATGGCCTTTACATGGATACAAAGGTCTACAATTTTAATAATAGTTCTTTCTAACTATCAAACATGCGCGATATATTTTAAAATTATATCTCCTTATAAAAGTAAGAGTTTAAAAGTAGGGATAGATGTTAATTAAATATTGTAATTAGCATAACTATAAATTAAATCAATTCCATGTATAGTGAGTTATATAAAATGGAAACTTTAAAAAAAATGAGATAACATTTTTTTTTTACGTGTACATTTCAACAATTATTATCTCGAAAGCATTTAAGTTTTCCTTAAATGTGATAATTTTATAACAAAGTTTCCTGAATAAAAGAGGTTTAAAAAGTAATTAGCCTATATTTATTGTGCCCACCTATTTGTAAGGCATTTTAAAAAAATTATATTTTTCCTAAATGAGGATCTATCAAAAAGGTGTTTTAAAAAAAAAGAAAATAAAAAAAAATTTTTTTGTGAACTAGTATTTTGATAATCATGTCAATTCTATTAAAAAAACAAACTGTTGGTACTAGTTTTAGAAAAAATTCTTAGACCTAAGTTGTTCAAAATTGTTAAAATAAATTCTATGGATTTTTTAAATTTTAAAAAAAAAATGTTTTAAAGTAGGTCCTATGTGGTGATTTGTGATTTATCCGAAAAAAAGTAATAGTATTTTGAAATTCAAATAATAATTTCAATCAACTGAATATTAGGAATTTACACTATATTTTGATACGATTTCCCATAGATAAAATTACACATTAAAAATGTATAATGTTATTTTGTAATCAACTCATGTTTCCCTTACATAATAATGGCGTTCATATGATAGGACGTATAAAAAAAAAACTGGCCCGTTTTGATAACCCATAATAATGTACAGAACTTTCTACTTAACAGGTTTTTTTTTCTTTTGGACGCTGGTAAAACTTTGAAAAATGTCATTATTTTAAATGAGTTGTTTTTTTTTTTGTGTTTTTTCGTTTGCATTCAACGTGTCAAATGATGTCAGCAGCGCTGCTTTTCTTTTAAAATATGGAAACCATTTTTTTTTTTTTTTTTTAATTTTTATTTATTAATTAATGTAGTTTTTTCCTTCAAAAGGTTTATATATAAAAAATTTGCTAATTAGTCAAAAAAAATTTAAATTTTTAAATAACTCAAGTAAAGCCGTCGCTAAACTTTTCGGGGCCCCCCCCCCCTTTTGCTACTTTTTGGTTTAGTCCTTCCCCCCCCCCCCAACAATTGCATTAAATATGATTAGTATCCACATCACACCTCTAAGACCATAAAATATCCGACCGCAGTCGTAGGGGCTGCTGGGCTCACGCGATGTTTCTAGGTTTAAGTGACACCTACATTTTCTAAAACTTCCATCGCTTCCGTTGTTCTCCAACTAAGTGTAGAATTTTGCAAAACAGCAATAAATTATTTACTTAAATGCATTCTTATATTTTGAATTGAAGAAAATTTTTCTGGAGACTATACAAATTTAAAAGGCGATATTTAAGCCAGGGAAAATGCATAACCTTAAGGGCACCACAACTGGAATGAATTTAATTCATGTCCCCTCCCCCTGGTGCGGCGTTAAAGATGTCTTTGACCATTGTTATGGCTACGTTTGGCGCTTCCTACACGAAAGTTTGAAATGTCACCTCAAAATTGAAATAAACACCGAATTTAAATAGGCACCAAAATTACACCCCTGCATTTTGAATTTGTGCGACTGTCGTCAGCACGCTCAATTTATGCACCCCATTCCATGGCCCTAATTAATGTTACAATTTGACTTTGAATATAAGCTTGTGCCAAATTTATCCCTGGGGCAAGCCAGAACCAGGGCGAATTCCGTTTATGTATGTCAGTGACACCAAAGTGCCTCCTCAGACCATTTAAAATTTCTTTCCCCTGATCATAAGTCTAACAGAAATGTTGAATTCAACTATACTCCTAAAGGCTACACTTTATTTTGAAAGAACAAGAAAAAGTTCTGGGCAGACGTCTTCCAGTCCCCTCCACTGCTCAAGATGCATCATACTTACTTACTGATGCCGTTTACTCCGTTTGGGGCATAGGCCGTCTACAAGAATTTTCCATTCATCTCGGCCCTGTGCTTTTCTTTCCAGTTGCTTCTAGGTGTATCCCATACTTTGTTTGTCTGCCTTTAGCTCGCCTATCCATATATATTTAGGGCTCCTCTCTTTTTTCCAGGTGCAATTCATGTTAGGGATTGTCTGGAATTATTATCTTGGGTTTTGCGGAGAGTGTGCCCTATCCACCTCCATATTTTTCTTATGAAATCTTCATCAATAGACTCCTGGTATTTCCGTTCTACTGGTTTCTTGAGAAGAACAAGTGCTTACCACCGACGCAAGGTGGCTTCCGAAAGGGTCGTCAACCCATGGATCAGGTGATCCGACTTGTCCAATCAATGACAAACACGCTTCAGAAAAAAAATCACTCGGTAGCAGTTTTCTTTGACCTCAAGCAAGCATATGACCGAGTATGGCGCACGGGCCTCATGTACAAATTTCAAAAGCTGGGAATCACAGGTAACATGTCCGCATAGGTGGAAAACTTTCTAAAGGACAGAACTATCGCCACACGGGTTGGCGAAAGCATATCAGACCAAATAGTCCTTGAAGACGGACTCCCGCAGGGGTCTACCCTCAGTTGCACCCTATTCCTATAAATAGCTTACGTATATGACTTGCAAGAGGAATTAGAAAGCGAAAACACAATGTTTGTGGACGACTTGGCTATCTGGAGCTCGGGGAGGAATGTCAAAGATCTGCAGAAGCGGCTGTAAGGCGACCTCGACAGAATAGAAGCCTACACGAGGCTGTGGAAAATGGTCGTCAATACGGACAAGACGGTGTATTCAAAATTCACCAACGGAAGAAACGCACTGAAGGTAGAAACGAAATTGACCATCAATGGGAAAGAGTTGCAATGGGATCGGACTCCAGTTTACCTGGGAGTGAAGTTGGATCAGAAACTCCAACTTCACAACCATGTACGCGGACTGTGCGCAAAAACCACACAAAAGTTAGGCCTGGTGAAGAAGTTGGCATGCACGGACTGGGGCGCGGACGCACGACTACTGAGATCACTCTACCTCAGTAGTGTGAAGGGAGCCATGGACTACAGCCTCCCAGTTCAAACCTTCGCGAGCCGAACGGCTCTAGAGGAACTGGACCGCATACAAAACCGCGCTCTCAGGTTTGTTTGCAGGGCGATACGCACAACACCCACGGCTGCGGTGGAAGTCTTGGCAGACGTCGAACCACTCAAAATCAGACGGGAGAAGGCAGTCCTAACGACAGTGGAACGGTATCGTCGAATGGACAGAAACGAACCCTGTTTCAAACTGCAGAATGAATGGGTAAAAAAGACCAGATTAAAGAGACCATCCTTTATGGACACGGTCCACCGCCTTGAGGAAGGCGTGGTCTTACCCGGAAACAGAGAGAAAGTGAAGGTCATCCCGGCAAGGGGACCTCACGAAAGCCTATCCCGACCTGATATACGCCTCACCTTGACCAACACCAAAGCCAGCAGAGCCAGCCCTCACGCAGAACTATCAGAGGCAGTGCTTGCGACATTAAACGTCTACCCGGACAGCCTGGTAAAAGTCTTTACAGACGGCTCATGTTTCGCGAGGGAAAAACGCAGTGGCTACGGTGCCCTCATCCAGTATCCCGCGGAAATAGCTCCACCCAAGGAACTATCCGGCCCAAGCGGGGGAAACAGAACAAGCCTAGATGCGGAGATCGAGGCAATACTGGTTGCTCTAAAGAGGGTCCACCAGCGCCTGGCAAAAAGAAAAAGCTTCCTAGACGTCGTGGTCTTCTCCGACTCACGATCAGCTCTAGAACACGTGGGAAGGGGCTCAAAGGAGACCACAATGATAGGCGCCATTCTGGAGACAGTAGGCAGCATACATGCAAAAGGCGGCAGAGTAGTTCTGCAGTATATCACTTCGCACGTTGAGGTGACGCAGCCGGACAGGGCGGACTTCCTAGGCCAAAGAAGGCGCGTCCCACCCCCAGCCAAATAAACCGATGACCCAGCTGGGGGTCACGTCTTGGCTGAAAGAACACTTTAGGAACAAGTGGTTCAACAGGTGGGATGCAGGAGAAACCGGACGACAGCTACACCGAAGAAGACCGCGACCGAGCAAGACCGACCCATGGTGGGGACTAAAGAGAGGAGACCAGAGCCTCATCAACCAAATGAGGACTGGACACTGCGCGACACGCAGCTACCTCCACCGACTAGATGATCGAAGGGAACCAGACTGCCGATTCTGTGGCGAGGCAGAAGAAACAGTGGCTCACTTGGTCATCACGTGTCCTAGTGGAGGGACGGGGGCAAAAGGGCGAGACCCGGAGGCCTGCCTTGAAGATATGATTTACGGGGATGCCCATCAGATGAGGCTCGCCGCCAAGTTAGTAGCCAGGGCTGTAAGAGACTAAGTCTCAGCGCAACAGAGTATTGACATTTATTTCCATTCTAGTTGGTGATGGTGTTTGGCCATTGGATGTTCAGAATCTTCCTAAGGCTAGTGTTTATGGTCTTTACTTTCTGTGTTATGCTTGCCATTGTTACGGCACCATATAATAGGACAGTTTTAAAAATTGTGTTGAAAATTTGACTTTGGTTTGAGTATTCGGCTCCTTTTACTCCCATATTCCCTTTAATACCACAAATACTGACCTAGCCTTTCCAATTCTAGCCCTAACATCCACCTCGGATCCGCCATTTATGTTAATGGTGCTGCCTAAGTATGTGAAGGCCTCCAATTATTCCAGTGCATTTTCTGCCGAAGAGATATGCTCTTGTTTAGCTGAGTTTAACTTCATGATCTTTGTCTTGCTTTTATTTATACAAAAGTGGATTCTTGAGTGCCTTCCATTTCGTCCTTACATCCCGATGCAAATGATGGCTAACTTTGGTGATGATAGTAGTGGCGTAGCTGGTATTAGTGCAACCCATCTAAGAGAGGGGCTTACTCTGAATTCAAACCGGGAGCCACATTGATCTCGGGCCCTCAAATATGGAAAAAAAGAAATGTTTTGTCTGAATCCTCTTTGGTAGTCACCTTTTATGTGTTCGGTTCAAGGTTGTAGTCTTTTGGCAAAGAGTTTGGACAATATTTTCCCCCTGTAGTTTGTGCATTGAAGTTTGGAACCTTTATTGTGCATTGGCGTTATTAGTGCTTTTCCCATTATATTGGAATTCTCTCTCCTTGTAAAATTGTAGTTAAACGTTTTGTGTCTAAGTGTGTAGTTTTCATCCTCCATATTTAATAAGTTCTGCTGTGATGAAGTCTTCACCAGTTGCTTTGTGTTTTTTCATAGAATTGATTGTAGTTTCTTCTAGAGTAAGTAGCTTATTAAAGGGTCTGGTCCTCCATGTGGGGGTTGATAATCTTCTTCTGGTCTATTGTCTGCATTCAGTATGTCCTGAAAATATTCAGCCCACCTCTCCAGTACTTTACTATTTTCCATAATTAATTCTCCATTGTGGCTCTCAAACATTTGCGGTTTGGCTTGGCATCCATTCTTTTCATCTTTTATCTTCATGGACATTCCTTTGATGTTTCCCTCTCTTGATAAGTGCTCTATTTCTTTTAGTTTAGGTTTTTTCATTCATCTTGTTTTTTTCTTCCTACACATTTTTGTGGCTTTCCTCCTGGCGTCCTTGCATGTCTGTGTTGTCTTTCTGGTTTCCCTTTGTAACATGATCATTCGTGTTTTGTTTCTTTCTTCCACAGTCTCTCTGCATTCATTATCAAACCAGTCTACTCTATTGTTAGTTTTCTGGAATCCTACTACTTCTTCTGCTGATCTTTTCGTAGCATTTTTTACTCTACCCACTGTTCATGTATGCTGTTTTCCCACTTTATTTCCTCTTGTGATGCTTCTAGTTGTGCTTCTACTTCACTTTGGTAAGCTTTTACGGTTGGTGGGTCTTTTGGTGAGCTTTTGGAAATCATAGCTTTTTTCTCTTTGATTTTGGCCATGGTGAATTGTGCTTATTCTCTGCTTAGATTTAAACCTTACAAGTAGATGGTCAGAGTCTTCATCTGCTAATCGATGGCTTCTTGCGTCTAAAACAGCTGATCAATGTCTCCTTTATCACATGATCGATTTGGTTGTGAATGATTCCATCTGGCGATTTCCAAGTAACTTTATGCACATTTTTCTGTGGAAACTTGGTGCTGCTGACATTTCTTTTCCTGAAGCAAAGTCTGTAAGTTGGATCCAAATGTCATTGGATTCTTCGTGCAGACTTTCTTTGCCAATAGTTGACATAAACTATTTTTTCTTTCCCTATTTTGGCATTTAAGTCGCCAATCACTATTTTAATATCGTCATAGATATTTTCCAGCGTCTCGTAAAATAAGTCTTTTTTTCTGACCTTCTGTATCTTCAGTGGGAGCATGAACATTTATCAATGTTATATTAAGCATGTTCCCTCACACACGCAAAGAGCACAATCTTTCAGTCTCTTGCTTAAACGCTATCACGGCACCGATGGCTTCTTTCTTCAGTGTAAATCTTGTTCCAAGACTGTATGAGTTGTTCCCCTAATAAAATATGGTTTAGTCTTTTGTCTTGTCGATGTCTGCATTTCTCCATCAAATTTCTTGCATATAATGTTATACTGCAATACCAAAATATGACGCTAATACAAAGCAGGCAGCAGCAATTAATCTCTACACCAAAACACGCTACCATTGAAAAAATCGTATATCATTCATCTTCCCTTTGTTAAATGGGGGGAAAAAAAGATTTTTGGGGGTGGGGTGGGGCTGATAATTTGTCAGAATGTGTTGTCATTGGCATCAAGTATATACTCTAAGTTTCAGCTCGATAGGATGATGGGAAGTGAGTCAATTTGCCGTGCAGAAGATTTTGCCTCCCTTTCTTTCCCCAAAACAAATCAGTTTTTATTACATTGTACCAAAAAGTACAGCTAATGATGTTCCCACTTGTTCCTGCAGGACTCCACTCCTGATCTCGTCTGGTAAATCAAACAGTTAAAACTTTCACTTCTTTATTATATAGGCAGAAATGCTGATAGACTACAAAACTTTCAACTCGTCAGCTATGATATCAACTCAAATCCAGTGTTTATTTATCGTGACCAAACTACTATACAACAGGTGTATAGAGTGAGAGACTACGAGATTGGTGACGAAATTTCATCGGTCACAATTACAGCAAACCACATGGAAAACATTCTCCATTTGTGTGAAGTTGAAATTTATGGAGGTGAGTTCAAACCGAGATGAGAGTAAAATGAATTACTGTTATTACACTTTCACTGTCAAATGTAAAGACATATTTTTTCTAAAAGGGATACACATTGTTATTGCGAGATATTTGACATATTTTAAAGGGAGGTAAGCCAGTTATTGTTTTGGCAATTCTGTAAGATTGAGTTTAAGCTGCCATAAACAAGTGACCAAGATCATTAGAATATTTAAAGAACATCAGTAAGAAAACTATCAACAAAAATATTATATGATTCCTAGAATCAACGTTTGAAGTAACTTAATAATGCACAGATAGAGGAATTAGACTGAAATAAAGTTGTTAAAATAAAAAGTATAATGCAGGATACACATTACTGAGAGTAAAGAAAACAAACCATTTTATAATCCTTCAGGTCCAATAGTTTGAAGCAGAGGAAAAACCAGCCTTCGCGTGAATAATTATGTCTATACTAATCTTTGTACAATCAAAATACAAAATTAACTATGAATTGATGGTAACACTGTAGTACTTTAGCATCAGTTAGAAAAGAACATCACAAAATCGTTCAAAGTTTTTCTTTCTAAATAAGATCTTATTTATAATTACAATGAGCTTTGGGTTTATTAATTTTAAACTATTCGTTTCTTTGATTTGTATGGATTAACTTAACTTAACATTTAGTTAAACCAGCGTTTTCAGTGGGACCATGAAAGTACTCTATTTGAGATTTTTGCCGCTGGTTGCTATGTCCCGTGGAGGAATACAATTTAGTTTCCATGAAACTTGGTATATTCACATACTAGAGAACCGCTAGTATTTGTGTGGTTGTATAAGCACACATGTATGTCGGAATCCTGCAGTGAGTGCGTCCAATGTTTAGGTCCACTGAGTTCCAAGAAATTATTCGCATATTATGAACCGTCAACGATCTGATGAATCATGTCAGTCAGTATCCATCACTCAGACATCCAACAGTCGGCCTTTCAGTTAGTATCTATCACTCAGACATCCAACAGTCGGCCTGTCAGTCAGTATCTATCACTCAGACATCCAACAGTCGGCCTTTCAGTTAGTATCTTTCTCTAAAATCTCCAACAGCCGGCCTATCAATCAGTATCTGTCTCTCAGATCTCCAACAGCCGGGTATTCAGTTCTTACAAACTGAGAAATAAACGTAGTCCTAGAACTTAGAGGATGGATCATAGGTTTGTTGGAGTTTACATCTCAAACTCTCTTAGTGACACCGTCATTTCTACAGTCCTCTGATTGAGACAGATTGTGTGTGAAAACTTTCACCATCCTTTTTACACATAGCAGCCTATTCTTTTCAACTCATTATTTTCACTTGGTAAAATGTTCTTTTCTAAATGATGCTAACTATACTTTGGATATTCTATTATCTTAAGTAATTGGCCGATTAATCTAGTTTTTAATTGTTTTCTTTAAAAAATTAATTACTAATTTATATTTAAAATTTCAAGTATTTTTTAAAACGATTATAATATTAACCTCCAAATGTGTTAATTAGCTATGTCGTTTCCTGTTTTAAATACGATAAAATCTAGTGAGAAGGTAAAACCACTGTGTCTTTTCTGTTCCTACGTGTCGGCATCAACTTATCTAAAGCCCAGCAAGTTTTTTAAAGAGACACTTTTAAATGAAGCAACCCTGCTCAATAAACAAATATGTCGAATTCTTTAAACGCCAAGCCAAACATTTATACAAATCCAGGCTTGATGTTACAGGAATGTTTTCACAGAACAATGAGTCTTGTCTATAAGTATCTAATGCGGATTTAAGAACACTAGCTGCCGCCAAGAAACCCCACAACATCGGAGAACAGTTGATATTACTTTGTTGCAAAGATGTCATATCGAATAGGTTGGGATGTTGTGAACTTGAGAAGCTAAAGTATGTTTTCTGTCAAACGAAACTGTTAGAAGGCTGAGAATAGCTGAGATATCTGATTACATACTGTCTCAGGAGGTCTTGAAGATTCTGAAATCGATTTTCAACTTCTCTGCGATACAACTTGATAAAATGATGGATGTAGCCAACTTAGCCCAAATTCGTGTCCACGTACGATGTTAACATGACAAGCAAGTGGAAGATTATATTATTATCGAAACTTTCAGTATCAGAAAAACTGCAAAATAAATATTCAAGTTTGAAAAGTTTGAAGAGAGTTTTCATAGCTCGCGAATAAATGCAGCAGTTTTTTTCAAAAGGCTAAAACAAAACATGAACCGACAATTCTTTGTCATTTTTCTTATAGCTGTGTCATTCAAGGGTTGACATATTGGAATCCTTGAATTCCAACAACATGGGGCTGGAAGGACAAGAGAGCTCAGAGCTTCATTGTCAAGAAACATTGACAAATTTCACAATGAAGCTCTAACGTATGTCATCGGATGGCACAAGCCCATCCCGATGTTGATTGTTGAGTCCATTTGCGGCTACCTATGGGTGTGACATGGCTGTTTTCAAACGACTTGATACCAAAACAAAATCTTGACAGAAATTAGACCAAAAAAAAAATCACATAAGAAATGCACTGGCCAAAACAAAGCCAAACCTAGAAGGAAGAACTGGTTAGAAAAAAGCAGACGCACCAATTTCATGACATGCACATTTTACGACTAAGTTTTGCCATTTTATGAAATAAATAATGGTTTGTCAAAATATGTTTTAGTAACAGTAGCATCTATGTTAATTGTATTTAATTTTAAAGAGTCGGTGAGTCATGTAAAAGATTGTAAAGAGACCGTCACGCAAGAAATCCTGAAAAAGTTTGAGAACCCCTGAGTTAAAGCTATGTATTTTAAAACACACTGCTTAAAACCTTACTGCTAAATAAAGTAATTTAATGGTTTCATCTTAGTAATTTAATGGTTTCATCTTAGTAATTAAATGGATTCATCTTAGTAATTTAATGGATTCATCTTAGTAATTTAATGGATTCATCTTAGTAATTAAATGGATTCATCTTAGTAATTTAATGGATTCATCTTAGTAATTTAATGGATCATCTTATGTAAAGAAATGTTAACTAGATATTTTGATTTTGCTTACTGAGCGACAACATTTTCATTATATAAATTTTAAGTTAAACAAAAAAAAGTTATAAGAGGTAATTAATTTCTTTTTCATTTTTAATCTCAAGTAATTCATTTAAGTTTAAATTTGTTCTAAATTATAAAACAGTAATCATTTTAAAATCGGAAACAAACAAAAAATGTGCACACAGATTTATCTTACACATGATCAATGGATTTCACTCAAGGATTCAATGACACATGATCAATGGATTTCACTCAAGGATTCAATGACACATGATCAATGGATTTCACTCAAGGATTCAGTGACACATGATTAATGGATTGCACTCCAGGATTCAATGACACATGATTAATGAATTTCATGAGAGAACTCAATTATACATGAATATTGCTTTTGTTTTCATTTTGATTAATTCATGGTAAATGTTTTAATTTTAAACAGTGCCTTTTACATCATTGTAAGTTATTTTAAAATCAATCTCCCAGATGTTATCTGCAGTCCTGGATACTATGGTCCAGAATGTAATCTGACCTGTAACTGTGAAATAAAAAGTGAAACATGTTTTGTCAGCACTGGGGTGTGTCCATCTGGATGTCCAGCTGGTTATATTGGGGAACGATGCCAGACAAGTAAGTGTATTCTGGATTTACTTTGTAAGTTTGTGTTTATTATTGTGTTGAATTGACATTTTAATAATCTTCAAAGTTTGAAATATGAACAAAGGCCCACACTTTGCAGTTGGATAATGATATGCTCTAGAGTGCTGGGTGGCCGAGTAGTCTAAACTGAGCAAATGGTCTGGAGTTCAATCTCATAAAAGTCAAGTCAAGCAAAAACATCAACAGCGACCCGGGTGGATTGGACTCGTTAACCTTGGATTGCAACTCATCTAAGAGAAGGAAACTCTGAATTCAAACCCGGTGATGGAGTCCCGTAGGCGGAGAAATGCAATTTGCTGTTATAATCCTAGAGGAATAATCCCTGGCCTTGTGGATTATCGTCCTGCGAATTCCTCACCATCGTCACACTGTGACGGATGCCAGGAAAAACAAAATTATATGCCCCTTATCAAATCCTGCCATTAAACAATAATTGATTTTCATCATCCTTAAACCAGAATAAATTAAACATTCCACTTTGTAAAATGAATTCAACAACGATGGGTACAGTCTATGTTGGCCTGTTTAGGAATGCATAATATACGTTTGTCAAGTTTCTTTGACATTTCTACTTAACACAATGTTCTCAGATTAAAAAAAAAAAAAGATATGTTTCATTGATAAGTCATTTTAAGTGCTGAGTGATGCAGATTAAAACATATTTAATATAATAGCAATAGGCTACGACTATTCGTACCCAGGTACCAGAAGTGAGAGGTTGGGATTAAAAAAAGTATTTAAGATATTAGTGTTGGGTTTGTAAGACAAAATGAGGTATCAAATGAAAGATAATTGAATGGACTATATTTTTGTAAACTTACTTTTTCAGTTTAATTAAATAAACTACCACAAATGACATCCGAATAATTTGAGTCTAATGGTACCCGGGTGCGAATGGCGGCGCTGCGTGTCTGGGTCCATTTTGAATCAGTGCTATCCGGATGTCATTTGTGGTAGCTCAATTTTAACACATCATCTCCTAATCGGATATAAAAATAGTTTTACTTCATTAGAATAAGTTTGGGCCGTTCTATTTGCAGGCTGCTCGGATAATTTCTATGGCAAAAACTGTTGGCAGAGCTGTAGCGTAAACTGTACCAGCCAATTGTGCAACGCCGTTGATGGACGATGCTATATGTGCATTCCGGGAAAAACCGGAAAACTATGTGATAAGGGTGAGAAGAAAATAAATTCTTACCTAAAACAATAAAATGCTTTGATTACTTTATGATAAATCAGCTATTATAACAAAGTTCATCAAATGTTTCTCTAACATTAACTATAATCAGATTGCAGTCCTAACTGTGGCGGAGATAACAGCTGTGACCAGGATGATAGACATTGTTTGAAGGGATGTCGTGATGGCTATGATGGGGACACATGTGAAAAAGGCAAATATATCAATATATATATATATATATATATATATATACTAATTGCTTAGAAATGTTTCTTTCTTATAGCAGTTGTTGCAATAACTGGTCCATACATTGTGTGAAGGGATGTCGTGATGTATATGATAGGGACACATGTGAAAAAGACAAATATATCAATATATATATATATATATATATATATATATACTAATTGCTTAGAAATGTTTCTTTCTTATAGCAGTTGTTGCAATAACTGGTCCACAATGTATCTTCAAACAAACACAATAAACAACAAAAAACGAAACAAAAACAGGACTATTAAGGTTCATTCTTTCTGGATGATCTCAGTTTAAATTCAAATGTCTCTTAATCCCAAGATTACTATTTAATAAAATAGGTTAGATCTCTAAATTAAAAGTTAACTGCTCATGACGAGTAATTCCCAACACTCGCTTGGCTGGATATTGATTACCGGATGCCGCCCGATGTTCGTTTGATATGATCTTTCGGCGTTGACTGATTTCGTTATCGTTTTTTTTTTAAATACAGTTATTTACGTGAGTTATTTTTAAGATTACATGATCTTTTACCCTTAAACTAAGATGAACCGCTGGAACTTTGAACAAGGCTTTTTGGTAAGTTTGATCGTATGTGGATTGTTTGAACTGATAAGACATTACCATTACCTAAAAAGGCTAACTTATCCATTTCTATGATAATACATAGGGGATCGGGGAGAGACTGCGATCAGGTTAGGTAAAAGGAAATAAGTGTCTCAATGTAACGGAAAACCTAAAAAGAAATATACAAATCGAAACTTCAGACATGTCGGGAAAAATACGATTTCTCTCGAACTCTCCACACCATCAATTCACTTATTTTTATTTTTTTTAAAATAATTTTATTGTTCTCTTGTTTCATTTCCATAAAGAAGGCTTTTAGCCGACACGTCAGTTGTTTCGTTTGACAAAGCTTTTCAAAACTTACTTCTATGAAGCAACCAAATTAACTTTTATTTTTTATGGGTGCCATTATTTTTGAGCACGTCTCTTTAGCATTTATACGGTTACAATAAACTGTTTCAAATTTAGTCCAAATCCCTTTGAGAGGTCCAAAAATTGGAGATGGCATTTAGAGGAAATAAAACCAGAGATGGAGAGAGTGAATGAAACTGGGGTCAATAATTAAGTTGTGGGCCTTAGAATAAATCTTCTTTTCTTTGGTCCTGTCTTGCCATATTTTAATTTCAGAGATACCCTGAGTGTTGAAAAGGGACTCGTCATGAATGAGTAAACGGATTAGTATCCCACAAAGAATGAGAGCGGATATGAAAATAAAACTACATTCAGCTCATATTACATTGACACTGTGATTAGACAAAGCAACCCAACCGTCAATAGCCAAGAACAATTTCAGAACGTCTCAAAAAAAAAAAAAGTCCGAGAGACTCATATGCTTTATTTTTGTTCATCGTGTTGTGAATGTCTCCTCAAAATTTGATTTTCTGAATTTGAAAAAAAAACAAAAAAAAAAGTTACACACAAAATATATAAGTATGATTAATCCAATTGAAAACAATATTGTGTTGTGTTGTGTTGTAAGCGGATCACTGGGAGTGACTTTGTATGCATATTAAAACCACATGCCAAGTGATACGGTGTAGGCCTACCTAGACGTTGGTCAATGTTTTTGACCTTGTCCGATTGAAACGTTCCGTAAGCCGTACACAATGCGTACACAATGCGACTACTTTGGTTTTTACGCTGACCATCACGTAGATCAATGAGTTGACGTAAACAAGAAATGCAGTTTCTGTAAGTTTTGTCACTGTTGTTTTGTTCAAGTTTCCTTTAGATTTTTTAATATCCTAATATTACTGTCACAAGGGGTAAAAGAACAAACAAACGAACCACTACCCAATTACTAGGCAGGATTTCCATTAACAGGTTGTCCCCCTTGGAAAGTACTTCCACTATCTGGGTCATAACAATATTAACTGAGCCTAGTTGTTTTGGTTTTTTTTTAATCCAGCTGGAAATTTTCCGTTAAAAAGGTGACAAATCATTTTTTCAATAAATTAATTAGAATTTAAACAATGGATGTGAGAAAAATCATAAGTAGCGACAATCATAAGTGACATGGCATTTAAAAACTGCAAGGGTTGCTTGTAACAAAAACAGTGAGACTTGAAGTGGAAAAGGTAATGATACTTATAAAGATACTTATTAAAGGCCACTAATGTTTTCATGTTTTGTACAAGATCTTAGGCCTAGTGATGATGTGTACAATATAAAATATTTAACCAAATATATATATTTACATTATTTTTTATAATAACAGTGTATGTATTATAAATTTGTAAATATATTCTCTATTTATTGCATTAGTATTTGGGTACTTTTATTTTTAATGAGACACCCTCCATCAGCAGTCACACCATCAGCAGTGACACCATCAGCAGTGTCACCATTCGCAATGACAACCTCATCAGTTACACCATCGGCAGTGACACCATCAGCAGTGGCACCCTCAGCAGTGACACCCTCAGCAGTGACACCCTCAGTAGTGACACATTTAGCAGTGACACCATCAGCAGTGACACCCTCAGCAGTGGCACCCTAAGCAGTGACACCCTCAGCAGTGACACTCTCAGCAGTGACACCATGAGCAGTGACACACTCAGGAGTGACACCCTCAGCAGTGACACCAATGTTGGAACTAGTGTTGGACCTGATTTTGCGATATTCTTGTTGCTGTAGTTGTTGCTATAGTAATAACATCAAGGGAAAACTCAATTAGCAGACAAAAAAAAAAATATTTAAAGCAAAAAAAAACAAATAAGGGAACATCTCTTCAATTTAATGGCAATCTTCGTATATTCATATTTCATGTATCTGGTCAGTCAACATGTAGGTAGCACTTATAGGCACACGACCTTTTGCATGAGTCGGGGGGGGGGAAGATTAATGTGGGGCACATATACAACTTAACCTAGGTTTATCAGTCTTAATGGCACCGTCTTAAACACCGACTATGCCAACCGATATGTAATTGTAATGAATGAATGTAAGCGTAAAAACAACTAAACTTACATTAAACTTACAAAATTTTTGTGGTTTCCGATAGCCTCAAACCAAATATTATATTTGTATCGTGATTGGGTTTAAGGCTATGATTGTATTCAATCAAGAAGACACGTGCTAAGTAAGGAAGCCCCTAATATTTCATCAGTGTACACAAAACTTCCGCTCTCTGGTCAGGTCATTGAAAGAATAACAATCTACTCACGTTAAACAACCAACACATTGATTGACTTGGTATAATCTTGCCTGTTACGTAATCGATATCCCTGGGTAAAATGTTTACCAGATTTTAAAAAATTTAAAAGACACAAACATCCAGGATATGTATGGCCTGGTGTCTAACCTGCTTTGAAAGTGATCACTGTGTAATACCATTGACTGTTTCTTATTGGTTGATATCTGTTTTCAGAAGATATATTTCACTTACTCTCCTGGAATGCGGAAAATTGTAAGAGAAGTTTTCAAGCCAAGAGAGCTTTCAAATCAAAATGGTTTTGGTCCAGTTCAAAATGATGTGTTACAAGACGCCAGTCATAAAGGACGTCCACAAAGAGAGGGGGGCGATGAGGTCGGGTTTGTTTCAAGGTGGATAACTGTGGATAAAGGTGAGAAGCGGTTAAAGGAATTTCCAGGCACCCGCAATCATATATTTTCTTTTTGTTATATGTTGCTTAGATTTAAGCCAACTGTGTGTCCCAGAATGTATGAAAACAAATGTATACTATTATATTATTATACTTACCGGCATCCAGTGTTTCTTTCAGAAATTTTCCCGGGGGGGGGGGCACTACAGATTACCGGGGGGGGGGGGAATACTTTGGTTTTTTNCCAGTTGATTTATTGTTCGACATATTTTTGCTCGGGGGGGGGGGGCGACTTGGCTTTCCCCGGGGGCCCCGGAGGTATAGCTGAAAGAAACCCTGCAGGCATCTCATTTTCTCATTTTCTCATTTTCTCATTTTCTCATGTTCTCATTTTCCCGCTGTGTAATGCAAGATGTCAACGTCCGCAGAAAGTTGGGTTAAAAGAAAGGGGGGGGGTGGGGGGAGGGTGAGCCAAATGGACAAATGGAAAGGGGTGTCAAAGATGGGCATTTGTTGCCTACTTCCTTTATGAACTACCTCATACCTAAATTACAATGAAAACCTCATAATAAATATATCAAATAATTTACTCGATGGTTTCAATACATTAATTGAATTTCAAAAATGACAAAATTTATTGGTGTTGAGCCTCTCTACTTCAGGTGATGCTGTGAGAATGAAATGTCTATGTCAGTTGGTCAAAATGAGACGACGGCGCTCATAAATTTAAAATACATTTAACACACTCTTGGTAGTAGTTGGTCTCAATAGATATGTTGTATGTTGATCAGCTGCAGGGTGCCTTGCATATGTAAGGGTCCCACACTTGAATGCAGAAACAATTTAAACTACGAATGCATGGGGCCCAAAACTGACAAGTGACAGGGGACCCCATGATTCACTCGACGGCTCTGATGCTAAGATACAATATAAGATAATATAATATAAGATTCTTTTACCGATCCAAATAAATGGAAATGTACTTATTCAATTTCAGAACATAAAGAAATATTCCAACAAATAGACAACGTTTTACAACTATAACAGATTAATATCAAGACAACTGAAGTATTTCTCTAAGGTACAGCCTAGCCATCATATCCCATAAAACCCAGCTTCCTTGGTGACAAGAAATAAATAGTGGAGCAAGATATTTTTAGGCTTGAAACACAGGGATCATTTAGATTTTTCTATATCTTTGTAAGTGGTTGGATGCTGGGTGGCCGAGCGGTCTTAACTGTCTCAAACCAAATAGCTGGTGGTCTGAAGTTCAATCCCAGCCAAAACCAATATCCCAAGCACCCCGGGTGGATGGGACTCATTATCCCTGGACTGCAACCCGTCTTGAATTTAAACCAAGGAGCCAGATAAATCAACAGATTGATCTTTTTAGAAATCTAAGAAGACTAGAAATACTTTTGTATGATAAATAATTCAATTTGGCCAAAATTTGTTGTTTGGTATGAGATCTATATCAAGTCTTTTTGTATGTGTTATATGTATTATCTTACATGATGTACCTGTGTGCATATAATGTTTTTGTTTAAACTTTATTTCTTTATAGATTATGTTCAAACATTATCGTCAAGCTGTCTGCTGGCATACTATGTCAGCGTGCTCCCCACATTAAAGCGAACCATCTTTGACTCAAAGGCTCATGGTTTATGGACAGTCTTTTGCGTTCGAGCCAGGGACTTTTTGACAAGAGCAGTCAGAGTTAAATTATCATTTTAAAAGGTGAATTTTGTACTCAGTTTCATCAGATTTTGGGAAAGTTTCCATTGAACATGAACGATTTTTAAAATTTACAATTATTCAGGTAACACTCTGACTTTGGGAAATTCCCTATATTTGGGAATTTCCCTCCCACTTCCCATGTGGTACTTAGTACTGGGGAATGATGGTTAAAATTTTGCAAAATCAACGCAAAATTCCTTAGACTTAACGTTTCTTCCTTTGAGATAAGAATGGCAAAATTATTTCTTTTAAAGAATAAGTTTAAGAAAACCAATAATGGCAGTCACTTGTATAAACGTATAACGTCTGACAATTGATTTGTATTTTTCCTATAATTTATACATTGCAGATTCCCATTTTTCGATGCCCTGCTATTGCAGACACATAATGAGTTACAAGTCTCGTTCAACATTTCATCAATATGAGATGTTTATAAGGAGAATGGGATAGATCAGCTTGGATTAAATCACTACAAATCTGCAGCTCAAAGACATTATCACTCGATTGGTTCTGTTGCAGCTCAAAGACATTAACACTTGACTGGTTCTGTTGTTGTGTTCAAAGACATTAACACTTGACTGGTTCTGTTGTTGTAACATTCTTTATTGGAGATTGGCTGGGATTTAACTTAAGAAGTTTCGTAAATTACGTTAGAATTTGAAATTGATTTTCAAAAATGATCTCACAGAATGGGTCATTGTTGTATCTTAGAAAAATGATTTTATCTTAGAACAATGGTTTTATCTTAGAACAATGGTGTTACCTCAGAAAAAGGCTTTTTATCTTAAAACAATGGCTTTATCTTAGAAAAAGGCTTTTTATCTTAAAACAATGGCTTTATCTTAGAAAAAGGCTTTTGATCTTAAAACAATGGCTTTATCTTAGAAAAGGCTTTTTATCTTAAAACAATGGCTTTATCTTAGAAAAAGAGTTTTATCATAGAAATATGGCTTTATCTTAGATCTGCTGAAGGATTATCCAACACAGACTCAAAATGTATCTTTTTAATGTCCCCTAAAGTTTCTCAAGTCCCCCAATGCTTACATCAATTATGAAAATTTGACCTTCCAATTGTAATCATCACCAGAGATATAGATGACCATTGTGTTAACAGTACAGATTCATATATCACTTATAAAATGGTGTGTGAGTTTGGCACCTGGTTATTAGCAGATTGTCAATCTACCTAGTCCGTAGGACATGGTCAATCGTTGGTGCTGAGTGGCCGAGTGATCTAAGCTGACTCAATCCAAATAGCGGGTGGTCTGTAGTTCAATCCCAATCAAAGCCAAGACAAGCAAAAACATCCCAATCACCCTGGGTGGATGGCACTCGTTAGCCTTGGGGGCTCGTTAGCCTTGGGTGCTCGTTAGCCTTGGGGGCTCGTTAGCCATAGGGGCTTGTTAGCCTTGGGGGGTCGTTAGCCATAGGGGCTTGTTAGCCTTGGGGGGTCGTTAGCCTTGAGGGCTCGTTAGCCATAGGGGCTTGTTAGCCTTGGGGGCTCGTTAGCCATAGGGGCTTGTTAGCCTTGGGGG
>CAXITT010000050.1:1910268-1953871 GCA_964033795.1 Lymnaea stagnalis | reverse complement strand
GGGGGTTCGTGAGGCTTGGGGGCTCGTTAGCCTTGGGGGGTCGTTAGCCTTGGGGGGTCGTTAGCCTTGGGGGCTTGTTAGCCATAGGGGCTTGTTAGCCTTGGGGGCTTGTTAGCCATAGGGGCTTGTTAGCCTTGGGGGGTCGTTAGCCTTGGGGGCTCGTTAGCCATAGGGGCTTGTTAGCCTTGGGGGCTCGTTAGCCTTGGGGGCTCGTTAGCCTTGGGGGGTCGTTAGCCTTGGGGCTCGTTAGCCTTGGACGGCAACTGATCAAAAGAAGGCAAACTCTGAATCAGACCCGGAGCCAGAATGATCAATAAATCGATCGTGGGTCCTTAATATAAGGAGAAAAAAAAAACCTCTATACTATATGTACGAAATTCAATTGTTAATAAATTTTAAAATAGAATTTAAAATCCTATTGGTCAAGTCTTTAGCTTCATACCGTCATTGGTCATTCTAAGACTTGAAGTGGGTATAGTCTAAAATAGTAAATTTTGTAGTTTATAGTGTTATTAAGTGAGTACGTCTATCAAATGCAATCAGTAACAATGGAAACATTCAAATAAAGAGTACATGTACATCTTCGTGGAGACTGACCTTTAAATTAGAGGCCGACCGAATTTCGGCTTCGGTTTCGGCACCGAAAGTGGCCATTTTATCACTTTCGGCCAAGTTTCGGTTTCGGCCGAAACTGAAAAGTTAACTTTCGGCTTAATTTCGGCTTCGGCCGAAAGAGAAAAGTTAGCTTTCGGTTTTTCTTCGGTTTCGGCCGAAATTGACTTAGACTTTCGGCCATCCGGCTGAAAGTGACTCAGGTTTTCGATCATTTAATACTCAGTGAAAGCGATATTTAACAACAAAATAAGCGACATTTAAGAACAAATTAAGCGATCTTTGAGAACAAACTAAATGATATTTAACAACAAACTAAACGACATTTATGAACAAACTAAACGACATTTAAAACAAACTAAGCGATCTTTAAGAACTATCTAAGCGATCTTTAATAACAAGTTAAACGATCTTAAAGAACAAACTAAACGATTTTTAAGACCGAACTAAATGATCTTTAAGATCAAAACAAATGATCTTTAATAGGAAACTAAATGATTTATAAGAATAAACTAAGCGATCTTTAACAGAAAACTAAATGTTCTTTAGGAAAAAACTAAAAAATGTTTAAGAACAAACTAATCGATCTTAAGGAACAAAATAAATTATCTTTAACAACAAACTAAGTGATCTTTAACAACAAACCAGGCGATCTTTATGAACAAACTAACCGATCTTTAAGAAAAAATAAAGCGATCATTAACAAAAACTGGACGATCTTAAACAACAAATTAAGCGATCAATAACAACCAACTAAACGATCTTTAAAAACAAATTAAGCGATATTTTAGAACCACAATTTTTAGAGACCCGGTTTAAAAAATAATACTTTGCATTAATTCCCCCCCCCCTCCATCAATTTTTGCCAAATTTTCTCCTAACATACTAATTAAAAAAAATTGTAACGCAATTTAAATTACTTTTATATTAAAATGTTAAAATCCAAAGTATTCATTAGATCAAGAGTCTCAAACTCAAATCACCAGGGGGGAGAGGGGCGCAGGAGGTAGTGTCTGAATGAGAGTGGGCCTCATCAAGTAATCCACAAAAAAGCGACAACTGTTACAATCTGCTCAACATTTATAAATAACAATAAAATCATTAAGGGTTCTCAAGAACTAGGATTCACTTTCATCCACCTACTCACTGTTGCATTAAAAATATATATAGAAACATTACAAAAAAAAAACCAGAATTAGACTAGTTGGTGAGATTCGACTGACACCGTCGCGGAGAGTCACGCTATAGCTATGAGAATGGGGGAAACGGGCCGGCGCATTTACAATAAACTTTTTTGTCATGTAGCGGGCCGCAAAATATCGTCTTGCGGGTCACAAATGGCTCGCGGGCCGCAAGTTTGAGACCCCTATATTAGATGTTTATTTATTAATATTCACAATTATATCATTTTTATAAAAATAATGTAAATATTTATATTTCCCACATCATTTTCGATGCATGCAAAATGTATGCGGGAACGAATTTCAAAATATCTAAATATTTCATTTTCGGTTTCGGTTTCGGCTTCGGCCGAAATTCATTTTTAACTTTCGGTCTTTTTTCGGTTTCGGCCGAAAGTCATTTTTAAACTTTTGGCCTTTTTTCGGTTTCGGCCAAAAGTCATTTTAAACTTTTGGCCTATTTTCGGCTTCGGCCGAAATCAGAAAATCACTTTCGGTCGGCCTCTACATTAAATCTCCCTTTAAATTATGGTATTTAAATATCATTAAATAACTGTCCCCCTTTTTTTGGCAACTGTCAAGACAACATGATTAAACAAATAAATTCCCTTTTAGTCGGAGAACTTCTAAGCAAGTTAAGAAATTTTATATCCAAACATTTTATGAAATATTAATAAAAGAATAATTAAACTATTTGTAACGGACAATGTTTTCACATGAAAACAGAGAGGTAGCATGAGTGAACAGTGAATTGTGTTGACCATGTTTTTTCCACGAGGAGAGACAATCAATACGTTCACTCAGTTTTTTGAAAATACACTTGTACATATCAATGTTGTAAATGAATATCAGATATTAACCAATTGTAAATTATCTAATGAAAAATTTAAGGTTATTACATTCATTTTGCAGTGTTTGTTAATCATTAAGATGTCAATGTTATTTCACATTATCATACATAAGAATTTTAAGAGGTTGTCATTAATGATTTTGTAAATTTTTTGCCAAAATAATTTCACTTATGTGTGATATTAACAGTTAAATGCCGTGTATTTCATAATGATGAAATGTTATTGTTGTTACACTTATTTGATTGATAGATGTGGGATTGAAATTTTCTAAGAGACATTATCATTATTTCAACATATAGTTTTTGCCAAAAATTTTGTTGCACAAAATTTTTTCAGATGGGTGGGGCATGTAACGGACAATGTTTTCACATGAAAACAGAGAGGTAGCATGAGTGAACAGTGAATTGTGTTGACCATGTTTTTTCCACGTTTGCCAAAAATTTTGTTGCACAAAATTTTTTCAGATGGGTGGGGCATGTAACGGACAATGTTTTCACATGAAAACAGAGAGGTAGCATGAGTGAACAGTGAATTGTGTTGACCATGTTTTTTCCACGAGGAGAGACAATCAATGGATTGTACTTTGAGATGCAAATGTGAACTCCACGTTTTTGGAGAGTAAAATTATGTTTTTGTCAGAGCGGTTGTTTTTCACGCTTTGCTGGTAATAAAGTATGAGTTGACTGAGATAGTGAGAGCTGAGCGCAGAGCAGTAGAGAACAGTAGATTAGACAGTTGAGCTGAGTTATAGTAGTGTGAGGACGTGTCTTTCTGAATGATGGAATAATACTATATATATATGTGAAATTACATTCATGCAAGGATTATCATTAATATTATCAGTATAAAGTGTGTTCAATAAAGTACTGTGAGTTTTAACTAGAGTTGAGTATTCTTCTTTACGTGCCTGGATAATAAGTGAAAGAATGAAGAAGACTTAGTCGGCATCCTGAAGTATTAACATAAGTAACCATACTACTGACATAACCCACAGCATAAGAAATAAGATCCCACGCCATGTCAGAGTAGATGTGTTACACTATTTATTAATTATATTTTGATTTTTGTAGATGGCTCGTGCTGACTATGAAGACATTTTTTAATTGAAGCGGTCGTCAAGTGTGTGATGACATGAGTTTTTTTTTTTTTATTCTTTCCGTTCTAATACGTGTGTACGTCTGCTTCCTGTGTGTACGTCTGCTTCCTGTGTGTACATCTGCTTCCTGTGTGTACGTCTGCTTCCTGTGTGTACGTCTGCTTCCTGTGTGTACGTCTGCTTCCTGTGTATACGTCTGCTTCCTGTGTGTACGTCTGCTTCGTCAAAATAAGTTGCTTTATCATGTTTTCTGGTCGCTAATGAATGTGAAGGACAAGTTGGTACTAATAGAATACATGCGTAATTATACAAGATTTTATTGATTTTATAGGTCTACTCATGCTAAGCTATGCATGACTGATGGATCTTAAATTATTCAATAGAAATTGAATACTTAACAAAAGTGTCATTGAAAATTCTTTAACTTAATTATAAAGTAAGATGCCAAGCTAAAACTATTCATTACAAACATAACAACATTACAAACATTGCAATGTTACAAACATTAATACATTACAAACCTTACAACATTAAACCATTAAGACATACAGACATTAAAACATTACAATGTTACAAACATTAAAATATTATAAACATTACAATGTTACAAACATTAAAAGCATTACAAACATTACAAAGATTATAATATTACAAACATTGCTACAATGTTACATATATTACAAACATTACAAACATTACAACATTGTAAAAGCACGAGTTCGCCACATTTGGGTAAAATATAATATTAATTGCATCAAATCGGCCATAACATGGTAGGAAAACTCTTTTATTTAGATACTGTAAGATGTGCTATTGAAATAACTCTGTCAAGAACCACATTACCATCTTGTATTGGTATGTGGTGGAAGCCGGTCTAACACAAATACATGAAATATAAGTATAATAAAGTAACCTAACAATTCAAGATTTTATACTTTTAAGAGAGGACCAGACATAATGCAGCTGTTATCTGAAAGTCTTAGGTAGTTTTAATAAAATTAAAAATTTCATTGAAAATCACATGTCAACAATTAATTGATGATGGTTTTATTACATTTAAAATTTAACTTTATTTTGAAACATCCAAGAGAAGAACAATACCGGTACAGAAGACAACATTTTAACAGGAATCAATATCCTGCGAGAAATGCAGACGAAATTTGTCACTCTAGGATTGGCCTAGTGAGCTACTCGTCGAAGTGTACGACAACGTAGCGACCCCATTGTCTCGCGACGACCGAATGATGCCACACAGAAGCATGAGAAGCTAAATGAGAAGATGCTTTTGTTCAAAGACTCAACAAACTTCTAAGGGCGCCACACACATGAGAAAAGCGGTTAGAAGGTCCAAAAGTACCACGGTGTGGCTGATGAGTCTAGGAGTGAGAGTCGCTGACTTATCTTACCTTTGACCTTTAGTACAAATCTATTATTTTAAATTCCTGCATTGTGTCTTTTCATGTCATGTTGCCCATCTGTCTTATAAATGGGCACTGCCAGGGATAAAATAAGACCCACGTATAAGGCCACCAGATCTTAGAGGTGGGATCATATTCTGAGGCCACCAGATCTTAGAGGTGGGATCATATTCTGAGGCCACCAGATCTTAGAGGTGGGATCATATTCTGAGGCCACCAGATCTTAGAGGTGGGATCATATTCTGAGGCCACCAGATCTTAGAGGTGGGATCATATTCTGAGGCCACCAGATCTTAGAGGTGGGATCATATTCAGAGATGTGAAGAAATAAAAGCACATCGTATCCGGAAAATGTGATCGAAAGAAATTTCGTCGACGGAAAATTGATCGACGAAAATGTGATCCAAGGAAATTTGGTCGAATCTTTTTTTTTAAAGTTCCCACGTTAAAATTTTTAGTCAAATTTCTGTTTTTAAAGCATTATTTTGTTTTACTATATAGTATAGTGTTTTCAAAAAGAAATTTGATGAAAATTTTAACGTGTGAACTGAAAAAAAAATCGACCAAATTTGCGTTCGATCAAGTTTCCGGCGATCAATTTTCCATCGACGAAATTTCTTTCGATCAAATTTCCGGTAAGCCAAGCACATATGACGAAGAGGAAGCCTGTCAGAAATACAAGCAGGGGACACTAGGCTAGAAGACAATTTAATACAGTGTAAATAATCTCGCCCAAAACTATTGAAGAAAGATTTCCTGTTAACTCAGGCACCCCCATCTGTGAAACATTGTAGCTGGTAAACAAATCTGATCTATGTTGGCATGTGTTCTATGGTGTCATGTTTTCTATGTTGCCATGTGTTCTATGGTGTCATGTGATCTATAGGGTCATGTGTTCTACTGTGTCATGTGATCTAGGTTGTCATGTGTACAATGGTGACATGTGTTCTATGTTGTCATGTCTACAATGTTGGCATGTGGTCTATGGTGTCATGTGTTCTATGGTGTCATGTGTTCTATGGTGTCATGTGTTCTATGGTGTCATGTGTTCTATGGATTCATGTGTTCTATGGTGTCATGTGTTCTATGGTGTCATGTGTTCTTGGGTGTCATGTGTTCTATGGTGTCATGTGTTCTATGGTGTCATGTGTTCTATGGTGTCATGTGTTCTATGGAGTCATGTGTTCTATGGTGTCATGTGTTCTATGGTGTCATGTGTTCTTGGGTGTCATGTGTTCTATGGTGTCATGTGTTCTATGGTGTCATGTGTTCTATGGTGTTATGTGTTTTATGGTGTCATGTGTTCATTAGATGGCCCTGCGAAACCGGAACATGAGTGCATCCACTCGCCGCTATACGTAAGGAAGTAAGATTAACCTCTTGGTTACAGAGGCGTTTTTGTCTCCCACGTCACATTGCGTTTCCTTGGGAGTCAACTACAACTGTACACATTAGCTGTACAAATCAGCTGTACACATCAGCTGTACACATTAGCTGTACACATCAGCTGTACACATGAGCTGTACACATTAGCTGTACACATGAGCTGTACACATGAGCTGTACACATGAGCTGTACACATGAGCTGTACACATCAGCTGTACACATGAGCTGTACACATGAGCTGCACACATTAGCTGTACACATGAGCTGTACACATAAGCTGTACATATAAGCTGTACACATGAGCTGTACACATGAGCTGCACACAGTTGTTCGTGTCCTCTTTAATAGGGGTTCCCAAACTAACTGAATGTGGGCTGATTGGACAAGTTGATGACCCAGAGTAGCAGTGCTGTAAAATACATTATTATTGAGCCTCTCCTGTATTGTAATGACTATAAGTGTGTGATACATTGTGAGCAACACTTTTTAAATTATTTGTGTTGTAGAATTGAAAAGCTAAAGAACTCACATTCATAAAGCCATTACGACAATTCTCTGAGCTTTATGAATGGTGAAATATATTAGTGCTTAACGGTAGCTTTGTCAGTCAATTTTATTTTTTTAAAATGGATGCGAGGATATATCAAACACAAGTTACCTATATTATGACATTAGGTTCTATTCATGACATTATGATATAATCGTGGCATTAGGTTCTAATCGTGACACTAGGTTCTAATTAGAACACGAGGCTCTAATCGTGACACTAGGTTCTAATTAGAAGATGAGGCTCTAATCGTGACACTAGGTTCTAATTAGAAGATGAGGCTCTAATCGTGACACTAGGTTCTAATTAGAACATTAGGTTCTAATCATGCCAGTAGGACTAGGTTCTTATAATGACATTATAATCTAATCTAATCTGTTAAAAAAAGTATATCGCGCAGATGAGGACAGATCACTGCCTTACCCGTAGCTACCTGAACAGGTTGCACCCACTGCGGGACCCAAGCTCCCAGCCCACCACGTCGGCAGTCCAATTTACGGCACAGCCCAGCAGATACGACAGGGCTGTATCTTACTTGCCGGGGCCGTTACAGAGCAACAGCTCTGCCCCAAAACGTGAAGGTAATACTTCAGTAATGACATATCAAAGCATTTTTTGACTTAGAAGACGCATAGCTACAAGCACTGGATGTTAATTAGAAGAAAAAAAGACTTAAAAAAGGAACAGATGGATGAAACCATTTAACTTAGAAATGATGAACACGTCTCCATCATTAAGTAACTTCCTGGTCAGAAACATGCTGCAGAAAGAATGCAGGCCCCGTATAAAAAGTTACACTGACCTACTGGTTATTTCAAAACACATCGGGTCTGGATAAAGTGTGCGGATCAATTAATATTGGTGCGAGGAGTTGTAAAGTTGAGTGTTAACAACATTTGCAGTGTTACCAACATTGCAGTGATTCAGTATTAAATGAAGGTAAGGCTAAGTGATATGGATGAAAACTATGTTTGAACAAAATAATACTGAAATCTGGTTGTTTTCTTGTTTCACTATTACAAGTGTCTACAAGAACGATCTTTGCCTCTTCTCTGTATATTTGGCTTTTGGTACTGATCAAAATGTTACATTTCATATCCATTTTGTTACCAGTTTGTTATGTTTCTATGTTAGAGGAAATATTACATTAACATGTATAATTTGGAGACTGGTTGCTCTATGCTGTAAACAATAACCCAAAAAAGCATGTTAACTTTTTTTTATCTTAGACTTAAGCTAGATTTAATGTCATTATATATATATATATATATATATATATATATATATATATATCCTCTAAACATATGGAACACTCATTAAAACATTGATGTCTGTTTTCTTAGTTGCGGTTTATGTCGTACATATATTTTATTAACTTTACTGAAGTAAAGATGTACACAGTTAATTTGGTCAGAAAGAACGCCACCACCACCAACCGACCAGGTGTCCCTTCATTGATGCCGCCCCCACCTGCGTGGTCAAGCGAGTGGAAGGCGGAGTAGGGCTGTCTCGGCGGGGTAGCACCCCCCACCCCGACCTCAGCGTGTCGCTTCGCGGCAGAGACCAACAAGAAAGAGGAACCATGTTGTTTAATGAAGTGTTCCTCTTCTTCTTCTTTATTTTGAGGGCCCACGATCAATGAATTGATAATTCTGGCTCCAAGTTTCAGAGGGGTTTGCGATGTTACTGTCCATGGGTTTCAAGGGGATACTTCACAGGTTGCAAGGGCTACTCAGCAGTGGTGTTACGAACTGGGGGTTGGAATACAGGAGGCAATTGACACAAATGTGTCGAGTGTAGCTGCCTCAACTGTTGCTTTTGGAAGCTTGTTCCAGTCCCCTATTGTCTTCGGCAGGAATGAGGCGCTCCTGTACTTTGTTCTTGTTTTTACCAGCCGGAACTGTCTGTCGTGACTTCGTCGCAGTCTAGGGGAAGATGAACGAGTTTCTGTTTGATTCCAGAGCAGTGGACCAGCCCATTTGTTATCTTGTACAACATGGTGAGCCTGGATAGTCGTCGTCGTTCTTCCAATGTAGACCAGCCCAGTGTTTCTAGCATGCTGCCAACATTTGAGGTGTTTCTGTAGCGGTTCATGACAAAGCGTGCTGCTCGTCGCTGGACCGCCTCCAACCTGTCGATGCTTTTCTGTGTAAATGGGTCCCAGACTGTAGAAGCGTACTCTAAAATAGGCCTGACAAAGGCTTTATAGGCTTTTTCTTTCACGCTTGAGTTGCCGATCTTCAGATTGCGCCTTAGGAACCCCAGGGTCTTGTTTTCCCGGTTGCACACACTGTTAATGTGCTCGTCCCAGCGGATCTCTCTTTGAATGGTAACACCCAGGTACTTTACGGAGGAAACTGGCTCAAGAATATGGCCAAACAGTTCGTAAGAGTGGTTTAGAGGTGATCTGCTTCTGGAGACTGACAGGGTCTGGCACTTGACGGGATGAAATTCCATGTCCCAGCTCATCTGCCACTCAGCTAACCGATTGAGGTCTTGTTGAAGCTGGCTCTGGTTAGAGCTGTTGACGATGGTCCTATATACCGCCGTGTCGTCTGCGAATAGTCTTGCTTGAGAGTTCAGCTTCTCGGGCAGATCATTGATATATGCTAAAAAAAAAAAAAAAGGCCTAGCACTGAGCCCTGGTGAACCCCTGACATAACACCGACAAAGGAGGATGTTTTGCCATCTACCATTATACCCTGGCATCGGTCGCTGAGGAAGCTAGAGATCCATGTTTTGGTAGTGCCTTGGATCCCATATCTCTGCAGTTTGTGTAATAACAAGCTATGGTTGACAGGGTCAAACGCTTTTGAAAAGTCCATCAAAAGCACATCAGTTTGCTTGCTGTTCTCCAAGTTGTTTATCAATTCTTCAGCAAATTCAAAGATTTGGGTCTCGCATGATCTGTTGACTCGAAAGCCATGCTGACAGTCATTGAGTATATTGTGTCTTTCAAGATGATTCATGACCGCGCTTACGATTCTGTGTTCCAATAGTTTACATACTATGATAGTGAGGAGTACAGGGCGATAATTGGCAGGGTCGTAATGCTCTCCTTTTTTGTAGATTGTAGTGACATACGCCGTTCTCCAGTCAGTTGGAACGTTGCCTGTGAATAGCGAAGATTGGAAGAGGATTGTTAGTGCAGGAGCGATTTTATTGGCTAATTCTTTTAGCACTCGTGGTTTGATGTTGTCAGGACCACATGCCTTGTAGGGGTTAATGGTTTTAAGGAGTTCCAACACACCCTTTTCTGAAATCTGGATGTCTTCCATGGCGGGGTAGGCTGTGTTCATCATGTAGGTCTTCAGAAGGAACTCAACTTCTGAGTACTCTCTACCATCCCCAAAGACCGACTGGAACTGTTGATTGAGTATGTCAACCTGTTCTTTGGGTTCAGACGTCAACTTGCCTTCCCATCTCAGGGGGGAAACCCCGGTGTTTGTTGAACTTTGATGCTTGACATAGTTCCAGACCCACTTGTTCTTGGCGGTAGTATCTTCCTCTGAGAAGATGCCGTTCAGGTAGTTCCAGTAGGATCTGCGCAGTAAGCGTTGGATGGTTCTTCGGAGCCTCAGTTCTTCGGCTTTTAGTTCGACTGAGCCATTCTTCTTCATACGTTTGTACTGGCGGTCTCTACTGTGTATGAGCCTTCTGATTTCAGCCGTAACCCATGGTTGATTTGTCTTAGGTCTGGTGGTCGTTTGTGGTATGAATTTCTTCACTGCCTCATTGAGTGTTGACTTGAATTTCATCCATAGCTCTTCTGTTGTCGCATTACCCTGAATCTCATGCACATTTTTGTTGTTCTTGCCTCTAGTGTTCGGCGTGCCTGGCTCTTGGTCCATAGTGTGACACTGTCTTAGTGCACCGCGGACAACGTTGCTGGACATTGTCGCAGGGTCTCGACTAGAGAAACCAGAGTATTTTGTCCCTGTTCAAGAAGGGTTTTATTGTCATGGAGGATGGGTCAATGTACAAAGCGCCAGCTGAACTGGACATCAGGAAGTGTGTAGAACTTGAGATGCAAGATTCCCCCACAAACAAACGGACAAAGCAACCAAATAAAAAGCAAATAATTTAACTAAATAATACAGTATTATAATGGAGTCACTAAACAACATTTAAAAATAAAGTTTTTCTTATAAATTCTTTATAAAATGTAATATCTAACCGTTAGGAGTGGGGGTGGGGGGGGGGATTACAATTTGACAAAACTTCCATACAAGTAATGCACTTTAGAAGAATACCATTAGTGCCCTTAACTAAATAATACAGTATTATAATGGAGTCACTAAACAACATTTAAAAATAAAGTTTTTCTTATAAATTCTTTATAAAATGTAATATCTAACCGTTAGGAGTGGGGGTGGGGGGGGGGCTTACAATTTGACAAAACTTCCATACAAGTAATGCACTTTAGAAGAATACCATTAGTGCCCCCACTCCCAAGGCTCACAACCTCACATTTTTTCAAGCTCCTGAACTATATTAATGTTCCATTGACCCACCTGGTTTTACTTCAGAGATTTATTTCGCCGACTGGCGATATATAGTTTAGAAGAATGTCAGTTAGCGCAGTCATCTGGAATTTTCCATCTTGTTCCCTTTGAGAAACAGACAAACTGATTGTATGGGGTTAGGGGGGGGGGGTGGAGCTGAAAATTTGATGTCATTTTTTGTTATCGGCAACGAGTCTATGTGCCAAGTTTCAACTCGATAGGTTGACGGGAGGTGGGTCAGTTAGCCGTCTGAAGATTCGGCCCGTCCGTCATCCACGAACAAAAGGGATTTTGAGATGAGGCATTATAACATGGAAATATTTCGGCCATAAAAGTATTTTTGTGCAGGTTTGCACTAAGGACAAATTGCCTCCCAAATTCAGGTTTCTTTGAGTCATGGTTTTACGATATCTTTTTGGTCTGTCTGAGAAATAGGTTGTTACGTAGTGTGATATTTGTGTGCGTGTGACAGTTAGGGATGTGCTCAGGGGCGTAGAAGGGGCGGGGGTACGTGCTGAGGGGGGTGGTACGCCTCCTGAGGCATCCTTTTTCTTTATATTGCGGAGTGCCATTTTCGTTAACTGCAGCTTCTCTTCGTGGGAGGGGTTGGGAAAAAGCTTGGTCCGCCCCTGGTGGCACTATCCTTAGTTACGCCACTGGATATGTTTTCATGACGTAGTGTCCCATGGTGCACCACCGACTGTCACAGCTTGTCAACAGACTTCTCATTCAACATTTGACTACACGTTTGCATCTCTAATCTGTACAACCATTATCAAAGCGGCGCAGACGTTGTGTTATTTACACGAATCGTTTGAGTCTAATGAATCTACTTGAAAGCTTTACTATCGCAATTCAACACTCTAATAATTAGTCAATTGGGAAAATCCGGCACTCTATGCAGTCTAATTATTTAAACGGGAGCTAAGTGGAATGACAACATCACATCACATTCTACCAATTACATTTGGGATAATCACTAAAGCATCTCCTTATAACCCTTCCTGCAGGTAGGATAGCGATAAACAATGTCCTTCTGTAGCCGAAATTCGAGGTACGATTTCTTAAAATACTTAAATATCATTTGAGCGGAATTACCCCCGCCCCCCCCCCCTTTTTTTAAAAAAAACTGCAACAAGGATATTCAATGTCTGAAATAAATATGAAAATACCCCATTAATGTCTTCAATTTTATCTAATACATTCAAATGGAAGCAGATATTCAGAGCATAGGCTGAAATGGATTTTGTCTCTATTTGCGTCAGGGCATAGCTGATTTTAATTGAATTAAATTTAATAAAAGGATTAAGAAAGGCAGATTGGGTACTTTTGAAAAGACAAACCTCACACCCTTGCAAATGCAAAAGGAAATATTTTTTTTTCTGAATTGCGCTAATATTTCCTACACATAAGCATTGTTTGGAATCACGTCATGCAGGCCAAAACTAACAAGAGCTTATGTCATTACAAATGTCACAATAATTTAACTTAATGAAAATCAAGCAATAGAATTCAAAATGTTCATCTTGTTCCAATGCCAGTCTTTTCCAATTGCCGCTCACTGAGGCAATCAACTGTGAAATAATGTTATATTATGTAGCCTGTTTTTCAACGCCAATCTTTTCCAAATGTCACTTACTGAGGGAATCAATCATGAAATGTAGTCTACATAGGCTGATATGGGACTCAGCAGGTTAAGAAGGCTGTCCAGGTCATTGCTGACGATGCGATTGAGGAACCAGAAACGATTCATGGGGGGGTCATATGTCTGCTAAGTGAGCCTCATGTCTGCTGAGTGAGCCTCATGTCTGCTGAGTGAGCCTCATGTCTGCTGAGTGAGCCTCATGTCTGCTGAGTGAGCCTCATGTCTGCTGAGTGAGCCTCATGTCTGCTGAGTGAGCCCCATGTCTGCTGAGTGAGCCCCATGTCTGCTGAGTGAGCCTCATGTCTGCTGAGTGAGCCTCATGTCTGCTGAGTGAGCCTCATGTCTGCTGAGTGAGCCTCAGGTCTGCTGAGTGAGCCTCATGTCTGCTGAGTGAGCCTCATGTCTGCTGAGTGAGCCTCAGGTCTGCTGAGTGAGCCTCATGGGCTGTGATCCTGGACCGGATCAATGCAAACTGTAAAGTGCAAACTTCATTCTCCATATTTCGGCTTTCTAGTTTAGTTGCAAACGATGACCGACCCTGACATTTAATAAGCTGCCTGAAGATGAAGAGCTGCTTTGGCTTGACGGCATTCAGTTGGAGTTTGCAAGAGAAATTATTTCATACAAAGTATTTCATGCCCCATTTTGAATATTCTCACGAAACAGTCCCAGCATCGCTCTTACAACTCATTTTTTGAAGATCATCCGCTCTCTGCGTTTCCAAATGTAATGAGAGCGTTAAGAATGTTTGTACTTTCTAATTGTAACGGAGTCTAATTGAGGGCGGAATTTTTCATAGATGAGACCGTTGAGAGCTTGAACAGACGTATGCAAATACCACCCCCCACCCAGTTTTTTCCCCACCCCCACCCCTCTAAGGTTGCTGGTTCATAGACAAAATCATACAGTTGTGTGCAAAATCATACAGTTGTGTGCGAAATAATACATTTGTGTGCAAAATCATACAGTTGTGTGCAAAATCATACAGTTGTGTGCGAAATCATACAGTTGTGTGCAAAATCATACAGTTGTGTGCACAATCATACAGTTGTGTGCAAAATCATACAGTTGTGTGCAAAATCATACAGTTGTGTGCAAAATCATACAGTTGTGTGCAAAATCATACATTTGTGTGCAAAATCATACAGTTGTGTGCAAAATCATACAATTTTACAGCCCACATTACAAACACACACTTGCATGGAAATTTGCTGCGCGGATACACAAACTGCTGCGCAGCGTCTGTGAGATAGCTGCACGGCCGTGCAGCAGCGCAGCTTAAAGAAAACATTGCCCCCCCCCACCCCCTTTCCAATCGCCTCTAATACTGGGCTGTGCTTCTTACAGTATACTGGCCATAACTCAATTCAATGTTTGTACATCGAAGTACTGCATAACCATTTATTTATTTATAAAAATAAATTAAAAATGATGGAGTTCCCTGGCTACGTTCAGATGACACATTCTGAAACTCTTTTTAAGTCAGACTTTTCTTATGACGGACTAATAGTGTATAGTATTACAAAAATATAAAACAACAACAAACAAACAAACAAGAATCAAGGAATCCACAGGACAGCTGCAAAGCAAGTTCAATTAATTATATCGCTTTTATCTAAAATCTTCACTCAGTATAGGAAACTATCCTGTACATCGAATAAGGGGAAACCATCTTGTACATCGGATAAAGGGAACCATCCTGTACATCGGATAAAGGGAAACTATCCTGTACATCGGATAAAGGGAAACCATCCTGTACATCGAATAAGGGGAAACCATCGTGTACATCGGATAAAGGGAAACCATCGTGTTCATCAGATGAGCCATCAACTTGCAACATGTTCATGCGACGGACAGCAGTAGTCGCCCTTGTAATTCTGATTGCCGCCCCCGTTTCAGCACACACAAGTAAGATATTTACAGTTTTCCATTGTAACAATGACGCTCAATAATATTAGTTATTGGAATCTAACATCCTGGACATAATAAAGTTGGCACAATACTACAAGCACGAAAACAGTCAATTATCGAATATGGGTGACACATGAATATCCTCCAAGTTTAACCAGTCCGACCTCTTCTACTTTTATATATTTTTTTTATTCTGGTTCGTCTTGCTTGTCTGTAGGACTGTCTTTAGGACTATTGTTCAAAGGCCGGCAAGTAGGGTGTAGGACTGTCTGTAGGACTATTGTTCAAAGGCCGGCAGGTAGGGTGTAGGACTGTCTGTAGGACTATTGTTCAAAGGCTTGCAGGTAGGGTGTAGGACTGTCTGTAGGACTATCGTTTAAGGCCAGCATATAATATAGAAAATGAGAAGTTAACTCTTTTTTTTTTGTAATGCTTGGACCCACCGGGTATATTCTCAAAATACCCGGACCCGGAGTAAAGAAAACTTCACCCGGTGAAGCTTCAATTGTTTATAATTTGCTAATTAAAAACCTAAGTCAAAAATATAATATAGACATAGATGTAGTTTTCTTTCAAATCTGGCACCAACAATCTTATATAAACCAAAAAAAAAGAAGTACAGTTCATTATTCCAAGTTTTTTTTTATTTCCACACAGATGGATGTACTAATGACTGGCTTGGGTCAAGATGTCAGTACAAGTGTCACTGTATGACCAGTGGCTGTGGTGCAGATGGACAGTGTCGTGGTGGCTGCGCCAGAGGATGGTTTGGACCAAAGTGCCAGTACGGTAAGTTGGTAAAACTGACGGCTGAACCAATCTCCCGCGATAACCATGAGAATTAATCAGCGCCTAACTCATTGAAGACAGGAATTTTTAAAAGTGCGTATAGGCTGAGGCATGTCAAGGGAGTGCGGGCGGCACAGGGTGTCACTTTCCCAACGCGGGGGGGGGGAGGTTTGACCAGAGGTGTAGCTAGATTTTAAAGGGGGCGGGGGTGTTGACCAGTGGTGAAGCTAGGTTTACTGCCCCTTTGGGCGGGTCAAGAAATGTGCCACCCCGTTCCCACGAAAGATAAACCCTCTGCAATAAGAAGAAGAGAATACCATTAGAAGAGAGTGTCATAAGAACATAAGTTGTCTGCCCTTATTTTCTGCTACCGGTCGTCTCAACCTGGTGCCGCACCGCTGCTCCACATCTCAAACACACAGTATCTTTTCTATTTCTCTATCTCCATATGGCTTGGTCGTCTGAATGGAGAAGAGTCTCTATCTCCTAAGAACCGTGTGCACTTTAGCTTTCTAATGTCTCCAGAGCGGGAAAATATTCTTACTGCACCTATGACTTCCGTATTTCCAACACTACCCAAATTCTCAAGCCTCCATCGCCTCAACACTCAGCACTTCCCAAATTCTCATTGTAACTACAGGCTCCATCACCCCAGCACTACCTAAATTCTCATTGTAACTACACCCTTCTTAGCTCCAGCACTACCCATATTCTCATTGTAACTACAGCATCCATCGCCCCAGCACTACCTAAATTCTCATTGTAACTACAGCCTTCTTAGCTCCAGCACTACCCATATTCTCATTGTAACTACAGCATCCATCGCCCCAGCACTACCTAAATTCTCATTGTGACTACAGCCTTCTTAGCTCCAGCATTACCCATATTCTCATTGTAACTACAGCATCCATCGCCCCAGCACTACCTAAATTCTCATTGTGACCATCCATCGCCCCAGCACTACCTAAATTCTCATTGTGACTACAGCCTTCTTAGCTCCAGCATTACCCATATTCTCATTGTAACTACAGCATCCATCGCCCCAGCACTACCTAAATTCTCATTGTGACTACAGCCTTCTTAGCTCCAGCACTACCCATAATCTCATGTCAGTGTCCAAACTCTACTGCAGCTGCCTCCATGCTTTTTTATGGGCAACATGTCTGCTGGGATAATGAATTTTTAAAAATATATTTTCTGACTATATTTTCCCATGGGATCCGGACAAATCTAAGGAAAATATCTTCAGCGCCGGAGAGTTCCTTCCTAGTTCTCGTGCTAATGCTACCGTTCTCAAGTTTACCTCCTTGTGCCCACTAAACTCCACTTCTCCACTAGTTTTTAGTGTAGTCGCCAATTCCTGACAATTTAGATAACTCAACTTTAATATCCTGTGCATATCCACTTGGCAAATTTTCATTGAGTTCACACGACCAACTGCAACCATCCCACCTCATATTGGTAGATAGAAAGGTAAACAGTGGGCGTAAATCCATAAGGATGAACTCATAAACAGCACTCATGCACTGTTCAAAAGAATACTGCTTTTGAAGTTTAGTTTTTTTTGGCACATGGGCAAGGCTTATCAGACTCATAATTGGTGGTTCAAATTTTTGAAAAATACCAACAACCAATCCCGTGTATTTATCGCTACAAGCATTCGTTTGATTGGTCGAATAGTCTTCTATTTGCTACCTACATTTAGAAGAGACAAACACGAACTAGAAATAAACTTTTAAGTTGAATCTAATCATTAGTGTCAAATAAATCACAAAAATGACGTCATCTAAATGCTAGAACAATACTTTTTTTTTTTAATTACAAGAACGTGCGTGTGTTGATAAATGTAAACCAAATATTTAAACTAATCTCCGTCAATGAAGTTTTTACTTGTATCCCGTAGGTATTAGATTATTATTATTTCACTTTTTCGTAAAAATGTTATTGTTTAAGAGTCGTGGTAACCAAGAGTAAATAATGGTTGCTATGGAACATTTCTTGAAGGTGAGGGACAGAAACATTCTCAAAATGAAAAAAAATAAACGTTTTATTTCTGTTAAACATCACGGTTTGGGAAAGCAAGGACCCAAAGTCAGCCTTTGCTTTCCACGCCCCTGATTGCATTCATCTTGTATGTTATGGTTTTTGAAACAATTAATAACGTGAAATGTCGTGCAATTCTTGTGTCCGACATAAACCTGTAACCAACATAAACATAACAAGATTTTTGTTTCTTCTTTAATTACATTTCTTTCAACTTGCTTAGCAATTCCATACCATTTGTTTTCCCATGGACAGTACAAAATAATATAAAATAAGTGGGGGGGGGGGGGGGGGGGGGGGGGGGGGGGGGGGGGGGGGGGGTGTGTGATCCTTTTATGAAGCTTTGAGGGTGTATTTATTATATATTACGTATAGATTTTACAGTGACATTTCATATAAATGAGGTTTCATTAAATTTTAAAAGATGGAGGATACATCCCACTAGCATTATTAATTAGGAACTTTTAGTATTTTTTAAATTATTATTATTATAAACGTATTTTCATTATCTTGTAATGAAATACAAAACATTTAAAAGAACTCCAGTAAATATTTGTCCAAATACTAAATTTAAACAATTAAAACAAGTAAGGTAACATAACGACTTTCAAAAAATGGTAAAATATAGAATATTGCTATTGATAATATTATCTCATTCAGTTGACAGTGCCATCATAGCTACAAAAATATCAGCAATCAATCATGGAAATGACACAACATGTTACGCTGTGACACCACAAGGAGTCTCACTTGTCTGGAATGAATCCATCTCATTCACCTGGATGAGGCTAAAGTTTAAAAATGACTGTAAGGCTACATTATATAATTAAATTTTATTTTAACTACTAATAAGGCCTATAACTACTATACATTTTTCTTAAAGCAGGCCTGCACAACTTATGGCCCGCGGACCGCATTGGGCCCGCCAGCACCCACTTGGCGAAGTAACGAATTATTCTTTATTATTATTATTTTCTTAAGAGCTTTCCCCCCGTCCTACTTTCTTTCGAACGGCACAAGCTAATCATAAAGTATTACGGCCCACACAAGCTAATCATAAAGTATTACGGCCCACACAAGCTAATCATAAAGTTTTACGGCCCACACAAGCTAATCATAAAGTATTACGGCCCACACAAGCTAATCATAAAGTATTACGGCCCACACAAGCTAATCATAAAGTATTACGGCCCACACAAGCTAATCATAAAGTATTACGGCCCACACAAGCTAATCATAAAGTATTACGGCCCGCACAAGCTAATCATAAAGTATTACGGCCCGCACAAGCTAATCATAAAGTATTACGGCCCACCTAACATTTTGAGTTGTGCAGGCCTGTTTTAAAGCTTTCAATGTACCTTGATTTCTCTGAACTTTATAAATTATTGCTGTTTAACCGCATATTCTTCAGTGTCCCTGCAAGACTTTAAGGTTGAAATCACGAATAATCAACTGAAAGTGTGCCCATTTCCCAACAAGGCCATTATCAGCAAGAAGACATTTGACATTTTTTGCGACACTGGCACAAAAATTGTTACGCAAATTAACATTACTGTTGTAGAAGCTTCACAATTGTGTGCTGTCCATGTCAGTGGAGGTAACTCTTACTTGGCACAAATTTATTTAATCAGCATGCAATAAGATATATGAATGCAGTTGGCAATCAGGGGATCGCTTTGGGTCAGTTCCTAGCAGAGGTCAGAATTAACGACGAACATTAGACCCATTTTCGAATCAAAGGTTATCCAGATTTAAATAAACTGTTTATTATTATGTTTCTTAAATATTCTGTAAGTCTCTTGAGTTCTTTTTTTGGTCGATATTAATAGTGATAGGTTGAAACTTGTTTAGTTCACAAACATGGATGTAATTTCAGCATTTTAAAACAGTCAACACATTAGGATGATCTGATGATCTGATGATCTGATTATCTGATGATCTGATGTTTTATACTTGGTTACTTAAAAGGTCACTGTGGTTTAACGTTGTTTGTTTAGGACGTAACGTTGCTTTGAAACAGAATACCACGCAGGCGGGCACTCACAGAGAAATTTATCCTAGATTCACCTCTCGCACGAAATCTGCAAATGCTGTGGATGGTGACAGAAATAAAAACTTTAGCGCAGGCAGCTGCACCCACACTAACACCTGGGAAACTGCAAATTGGACGTTGAACTTTTCCCTCCCTCATTACGTCCATTCTTACGTCCTATACAACCGATGGGGTAAGTCTGACATTCTAATTGAGAGATTTTTTAACATAATTTCACCCAAATCTGCTGCTAATTCTGGATAACAATAAAATATTCATAAATTATTTTTGTGAAATGTGTATTAATGAAACTAATGTGCAAACATGCCATCCTGTAAGGATTACCAGCACTTAAACGTTTTTTTTTTTGTTTCTAGTGGCCGTACAGCATTCTGTACCATTTTCAAACGGGATTCAGAAAAGAAATATTTTTTCACAAAAGGCAGAGAAAACACGCGTTTGAAAATCCTAACTTGCAGAGGGATAAATTCAACGCTGGTCAACAGCATAATGAAATTTTATTGGTCCGTTCAAAATAACGCTTGGCCCAAAGTCTGGGACTGGCAGACAATCTACATTTTTGAAACTGACTATGGTTTCTTTGAGACCATACGTCGATGTTACAGAGTTGCTTGGTAGTAGCTGCAATGAGTAGAAAACCAGAATTACACATGCGTTTGTGTAGTTCTGATTATAACTTACCATTAGCACTGTATATCCACATAACATTAAAGGTTAAAGTAATATATCCACATACTTGTGTCCCTCTGGATGGTGAAATGTAAGATTATAATGTATATCCAAACATTTCTGTCTCTCTGGATGGTGAAATGTAAGATTATAATGTATATCCACATACTTGTGTCCCTCTGGATGGTGAAATGTAAGATTATAATGTATATCCACATACTTTGGTCCCTCTGGATGGTGAAATGTAAGATTATAATGTATATCCACATACTTGTGTCCCTCTGGATGGTGAAATGTAAGATTATAATGCATATCCACATACTTGTGTCCCTCTGGATGGTGAAATGCAAGATTATAATGCATATCCACATACTTTGGTCCCTCTGGATGGTGAAATGTAAGATTATAATGTATATCCACATACTTGTGTCCCTCTGGGTGGTGAAATGTAAGATTATAATGTATATCCACATACTTGTGTCACTCTGGATGGTGAAATGTAAGATTATAATGTATATCCACATACTTGTGTCCTTCTGGATGGTGAAATGTAAGATTATAATGGATATCCACATTTTTGTGTCCCTCTGGATGGTGAAATGCAAGATTATAATGCATATCCCCATACTTTGGTCCCTCTGGATAGTGAAATGTAAGATTATAATGTATATCCACATACTTGTGTCCCTCTGGATGGTGAAATGTAAGATTATAATGGATATCCACATTTTTGTGTCCCTCTGGATGGTGAAATGTAAGATTATAATGCATATCCACATACTTTGGTCCCTCTGGATGGTGAAATGTAAGATTATAATGTATATCCACATACTTGTGTCCCTCTGGATGGTGAAATGTAAGATTATAATGTATATCCACATACTTGTGTCCCTCTGGATGGTGAAATGTAAGATTATAATGTATATCCACATACTTGTGTCCCTCTGGATGGTGAAATGTAAGATTATAATGTATATCCACATACGTGTGTCCCTCTGGATGGTGAAATGTAAGATTAGAATGTATATCCACATACGTGTGTCCCTCTGGATGGTGAAATGTAAGATTATAATGGATATCCACATACGTGTGTCCCTCTGGATGGTGAAATGTAAGATTATAATGTATATCCACATACTTGTGTCCATCTGGATGGTGAAATGTAAGATTATAATGTATATCCACATACGTGTGTCCCTCTGGATGGTGAAATGTAAGATTATAATGTATATCCACATACGTGTGTCCCTCTGGATGGTGAAATGTAAGATTATAATGTATATCCACATACTTGTGTCCCTCAGTACAGACATAAAAAACGTGTGATAAAAAAGCAAGCAGGATGTCGGGCAGGGGAGTTCACTAATAATTGTTGCGCACTGGACATATTTGTTGGATCATAAGCTTGTTGTGTTTTTGAGAGATTAATCGGTTAGTGAACGCTCTTCCCGCGCTTGACGTGGTGACGTATTTTTATGCTTATTATGACGTTAAGTCTAGTCTGTTGTGTGACGTTCGCTTTAGTCGTGTGGGGGTCTTGAAAGGAACTTTGTGGAAGGAAGTTGTGTTTTATGTCTCTTTCTGATGGCGAGCTGCGCTGTAGGCATGTGTATATGGAATTAACCGTCTGTGAATTTACATTAGATATTAAAGTGGCATTTATTATGAAAAAAAGAGGACTTGAGCTCATTCAGTGCTAGTGCGACGTATGAACAAGGTCTAACAGAACTTTATGAATTAACCAATCTACTATAACACATCAGTTGGACACAGGATGACAAAGACATATTTTACTAATAACTTGAGACCCATTGAGTTGTTGATTTTATCACATGGTCCACATAATTTTAACATGTAGATGTAATTTGCTGTTTGAATTGTTACAAGTTGTTTAAATAGCAAAGCGTTGTCCCATTTAAACAACGAGTTTTCACCCCCCCCCCTCCCACCGTTTCCTCCATTGGGGGAACTTTGCCGCGGCACACAGACTTTATTTGCGTAACAGATTTTAAGAATTTTTTTAAAAATTGCCATGCATTTAAATGTGTCTTTGACAGAAAGTGTTTTTTAAAATTCTTTATAATAAGATGTTTTCAGACGTTAAATTTGTTTCTGGACAAATATTGCAATTATTCTTTTAGTTTTCGCTGACATTGTTTAACATAACATTGACTTGTTTGACGTAACAATGTAATTATAAGGTAGCTTATAATTTGACTCGAAAAAACCCCACCTATAATATGACATTTTTCATTAATCATTTTGGACAACTGAATATACAAAAAGAATGACTAGATTCAGGGGACGATTGTAGCAATGAACGAAATCTGCTCGGATGATTATTTTAACCGGAAACCAGCCTTCTGTTACAGCCGTCTCTGAGCAGCCATCGTCATATCTCGGGACCGGCTCAGGAAGATAGGGCAGAGGAGATGGAAGCTTTGTTCCTCTGTATGAACTAAATATGGCTTAATATTTGTATATTTTGTGGTCTTTGTGAGTGATAGGGGGTGAAAATCAGGGACCACCCCAGGAGTCACTCCACCGTGTTTCTTAATGATACAGTTTGTCCGATGGAGGCTCTTTATTTAGTTAAGCCGGCATTGAAATGGCATTAGCCGCAGTCCAATCAGAATAGAGTTGCAACAATCAAATCACAGATATACGGTCATTCGTATTCAGCAGCATTTGGCCGATCCATCTGTTACGGTCCTGTTATGTCTGAGTAAGTGGGTTGTCCATCATTATGGCGTAATCGGTGGGTGCAATCACACATCAGCGGGTCATTTCTTTAAATACTTCCACTCTTTGTGCGTTTATTGCCCCTTGGACACAGATCGCATTATAAACAGGGTTCAAGTCATATACAGGGGTCAAGTCATATGCAGGGGTCAAGTCATATGCGGACAAAAAAAATTAAGAACGCATCCAAGATCGCCTTCCCCTCTTTCCCGAAAACTGATAAGTATTTATTAGATGGCAGCAAAAAGTACATGGACTATGTTCGCATGTGTTCCTGCAGGACTCAACCCCTGTCCTTGACTACTGTATTAAAAAAATTAAGACAGCGTTTCACTTCTATTTTGATAGACCAGAATCCAGATCGACTGAAAAAGTTCCAACTTGTCAGCTATGATAGCAACTCAAGTCCATTGTTTACTTATCATGACAACGATACCGAACCGCATGAGGTGTATAGCGTGACAGACTATGAGATCAGTGACAACATTTCATCTGTCACAATTACATCAAATAACAGTGAAAAGATTCTCACTTTGTGTGAGGTTGAAATTTATGGAGGTGAGTTCAAGCCGAGCTGAGAGTAAAAAAAAGAATTACTGTTACTACGCTTTCACTGTCAACTGTAAAGACACATTTTGTCTAAAAGAGATTCACATTGCTATTGTGAGTTATTTTACATATTTTATAGGTAAGTCTATCAGTTATTGTTTTGGCAATTCTTTAAGATCGAGTTTAAGCGGCAATAAACAAGTGACCAAGATCATTAGAATATTATTTCTAAAACATCATTAGTAAGAAAACTGTCAACCATATTATAAAATTCCTAGAAACAACTTTTGAAATAACTCTGTCACGAACAGATCAAGAAATTTGAAAGAAGCACAGTTGTTAAAATAAAAAGTATAATGCAGGATACACATTTCTGATAGTAAAGAAAACAAACCATTTTGTAACCCTTGCCGTAAATCTTACACACGTATTAAGTATAACTATTACCAAAGCTTAAATTCTATTGACACAAATTGTTAGTATCTAATTAATCTATTTTAAAGCTTTATCGCAGTCCAACACTTTTTATAAACCTTGCGGCTAAATATTTGTAAGGGACAATTTTTTTTCATTTTCTTGAAAAATTAGGCACACACTAATTTCTATAAACACCAAAAAGCAAAATTAACTATGAATTTACGGACACAATGTAAAGCTGTTGTATCGAAAAATCTTCAAATATTTTTCTAAACAACATCTTAATTACAATGAGATTTAGGTTTATTTCTTTAAAACTATTTGTTTCTTTTAGTTTTATTGATTTATTGAACTACACATTAATTTAAACAATGGATTAAAAAAAAACCAAAAAAACATGAAACCTTACTTCTAAATAAGCATTTTAACGGATACATCTGATTTTTGGGGAAAGTAACAGTTTTATTTGCATATTGAGCAACACAATTGTCGTTTTAAAAATTTTAAGTTAAACAATAAAGTTATCTGAGGTAATTAATTTTCGTTTTGAATTTTAAATCTCAAGTACTTCAGTGAAATTAAATTTTTTCTAAATTATAAAACAACAATCATTTTAAAATCAGAAACAAACAAAAAAAAGCGAACCGATTCATCTTGCACATGATTAATGAATAATTGCATGAGATGATTCAGTTAGAGATGAATATTGATTTTGTTTGAAATTTTCATTAATTTGTAGTAAAAGTTTTATTTTAAATGTAACAAAATACAGCGTCTTTTGAACTGTATGTAATTATAACATGAAACTCCCAGATGTTATCTGCAGTCCTGGATACTACGGACAAGAATGTGATCTGACCTGTAACTGTGAAAATAAAAGTGAAAAATGTTTGGTCAGCACTGGTGTGTGTTCGTCTGGATGTCCAGCTGGTTATATTGGTGAAGGGTGCAAGACAAGTAAGTGGATTCTGGATTTACTTTGTAAGTTTGTGTTAATGTGTTTAATTGGCATTTTGAAATGTCACCTTTTAAACTTTGAAATATAAACAAGGGGTTACTCAGTTTTCAGCTGGATAATGATATGCCCCTTAAAATACCCAAAAAAAAATGTTTTCAGATTTAAATTAGATGATATGTTTTATTCATAAAAAAAATGTCTCTAACTTTTGGAATGCTGAATGATACAGATATAAACCCATGTGAATTACGATATATAAATAAAAATAATAACACAGCGAAGGCCACGAATAAAGTAGCCAAGATTTTGGTGAACGCATGACAAGATGAAAAAGCGAGTGACTTTTTAGTCTCTTACCGACAAGTTGCAACAGATTTTAGGACCACTGCGGTCCCCGTCAATGGTCACGTCAATGGTCCCCGTCAATGGTCCCCGTAAATGGTCCCCGTCAATGGTCACGTCAATGGTCCCCGTCAATGGTCACGTCATTGGTCCCCGTCAATGGTCCCCGTCAATGGTCCCCGTCAATGGTCCCCGTCAATGGTCCCCGTCGATGGTCCCGGTCAATGGTCCCCGTCAACGGTCCCCGTCAATGGTCCCCGTCAATGGTCCCCGTCAATGGTCCCCGTCAATGGTCCCATCAGCTAGCGTCACTTGTCGGTAAGTCAGTTAAAAGCAAGTCATTTCCTCACTCCTCGTTAAAACATGCTCGGGAATTTGAGAAATATCCGGAGTCTGATCTAAACCGTTTATCCGGAGTCTGATCTAAACCGTTTCAAATTTCCAAGCATCGTAAGTGTTTTTAAATCAATTATTTTTGTCTAAGTCTAACTTTAGTCACTCGTGTTTAAAACTAGTCATCTTAATACATGTTTCTTTAATGATTATTTTAACATGTTAAAACTCTCAGGATGTGATGATGGCTTCTATGGTAAAAACTGTCTCAACAAATGCTCAGAGCATTGCTCGAATGTGGCTTGTGATGTCACCAGTGGTGCCTGCAGCTGTAAACCTGGATACCAAGGAGACAAGTGTGTACAAGGTTAGTTATTCATCAGGTTTGAACTTAAGCTTATACATCTGGCGTTGCCCAGGTAAAAGTCCACAATAACTTTTATAATCTTTTAATTTAACGCTGGTGTTGCAGGGCTCTGTTAAAAAAAAAAATACTTTACTTATCCTATAGTGCTTGCTTTCATTTCCTTTTTGTAGAAAATTTAATACCATTTAAAATTGTTGCAAATCTAGTCATTTACACACCTGAAAGAAGTTGTCTGATATAGTGTTAACTCGGGACCAATCAAAGTCTCCCTGACATAGTGTTAACTCTTGACCAATCAAAGTCTCCCTGACATAGTGTTAACTCTTGATCAATCAAAGTCTCCCTGACATAGTGTTAACTCTTGACCAATCAAAGTCTCCCTGATATAGTGTTAACTCTTGACCAATCAAAGTCTCCCTGACATAGTGTTAACCCTTGACCAATCAAAGTCTCCCTGATATAGTGTTAACTCTTGATCAATCAAAGTCTCCCTGAAATAGTGCTAGCTCTGGATTAAACAAAGTCTTCCTGATATAGTGTTAACTCTTGACCAATCAAAGTCTATCTTATATAGTGTTAGCTCTGGACTAATCAAAGTCTCACCATAATTTTCAGCTTGTGGTGCAGGGTTTTATGGCACAAATTGTTCAAGTCAGTGCTCAAAGCAATGCAGCAATGAGGAATGCAATAACACTAATGGCTACTGTATCTGTAAGGCTGGATACCGAGGGGATTTGTGCAATCAAGGTAATTCAAGAAGTCATAGTATTTTGCACTTTTAAATCTCAAAGTTTGTAATAAAGAAAAAAAAAATTTGTTCTCTATAAAACACTTTTGGAATCAAAGTAAATTTAGAAAATATTTTTTTTATTATTTGTTTTAAGAAGTTGAAAATAAATTGCCCCATTTCTTCTATTCATCAATTTGGTTTACATATATTTAAAGTGTTTATACTAATATTTTGTTTGATTAGTTAGAAGCTCAGCTCCATGAACCAAATTGAGCAGTTATCTTTCAAAATGAAACTCTCAGACAGGATTTCACATCGGCAAATCACCACCATTACGTTTTTGTACCTCTATTTAATTAAAGCTGGACTGCCCATTCTATTTAATTAAAGCTGGACTGCCCATTCTATTTAATTAAAGCTGGACTGCCCATTCTATTTACTTAAAGCTGGACTGCCCATTCTATTTAATTAAAGCTGGACTGCCCATTCTATTTAATTAAAGCTGGACTGCCCATTCTATTTAATTAAAGCTGGACTGCCCATTCTATTTAATTAAAGCTGGACTGCCCATTCTATTTAATTAAAGCTGGACTGCCCATTCTATTTAATTAAAGCTGGACTGCCCATTCTATTTAATTAAAGCTGGACTGCCCATTCTATTTAATTAAAGCTGGACTGCCCATTCTATTTAATTAAAGCTGGACTGCCCATTCTATTTACAGTTTGCTCAGTAACGTTCTATGGCCAAAACTGTTCGCAGAGCTGTAATGTAAACTGTACCAGAAAATTATGCAACATGGAAAATGGACGATGCGATTCCTGCATCCCGGGAAAAACTGGAAAACTTTGCGATCTTGGTGAGAAGAAATTGAATTCTTACCTAAAACAATAAATGCTTCAATAGCTTTATGATAAATCAGCTATTATAACAAAGCTCGTCAAATATTTCTTTAACATTTACTATATTCATTATTCAGATTGCAGTCCTAACTGTGGTGGAGATAACAGCTGTCATCAGGATGATAGAGATTGTTTGAATGGTTGTGATGGCTATGATGGGGACACGTGTGATAAAGGCAATATTTATATATATATTTTTTTTTATTGTTAAGAAATTTTTTTTTCTACCTTACAGCAGTTGTCACAACTACTGGTCCACAATTTATGTTTTAAAAAATAATGTTTTAAAAATAGACTAACGATTCCATTCTTTCTGAATTATCTCAATTTAAATTCAAATGTCGTTTAAACCTAAAATCACTATTTAATTAAATAATAATGTAACAGCACACCACTAGTCATTGTCCCCCACACACGCTTGTCCGGCTGTTGAATGACGCATGCCGCCCGATCTTCCTTTGATCGGATCTTTCGGCGCCGACTGATTTCTTGATGGTTTTGTTTTTTAATGAGAACATTTACGTGAGTTATTTTTAAAATGAGATGACCTTTAACCCTTAAACTAAGATGAACCGCTGGAACTTTGAACAAGGTTTTCTGGTAAGTTTGATCGTATGTGGATTGTTTTCACTGATAAGACATTACAATTATCAGATAAGGATAACTCATCCATTTCTTAATAAGCTGGGTGGGGCGCTGCGATCAGGATAGGTAAACGTTTAAGTGTCTCAACCTAAAAGGTTAAGTGTCTCAATCATTGTGAGAATCATTGACAATTATTGACAAGGGCAAAGTGTGGTCCATTAGCTGACTTCAAAATTTATTTTTTTTCTATTAAAATTCTTATCCTAAAAATTGACTGGTTATTACATTATTTTAACAAATTTAATGAGTTTAAATTGAAATTATTTTTAGTTATATAAAATTGTAACTTGTTCAATAACTAGCTAAATATGCGATAAAATGTTTTTTCTACAATTTTGTGTTATAAAAATAGATCAGCACAACGTCAAATGTATATATATTTTATTTATTTATTTTAATTATAATTCATTTTTTGTAAGGGGGGGGGGGAGTGTTAAAGAAATGTGGACATAATTACTTAGGGTGGCCATTGAAAGTTTGTAATGTTGACATGGGGGGGGGGGGTCAAAAATTGTTTTAAAAATTGTTGACGTAATAATAGACCGCAATAACTTTTATTTGCCTTTGTTATCGAGCCCGTTTACTGAGCATTTGTATACACGGTTACCAATGTAGTCCATTTGCCTTTGAGAGGCCCAAACACTGGAGTGGCATTTAAAGAAAATAAAACCAGAGATGGAGAAGGATAGAGTTCATTAAACTGGGGTGTATAATCTTAAATGGTGGGCCTGGGAGTGTCCCCCCCCCCCCTGACGTCTTGCCATGCTTTAATTTCAGCGATACCCAGACTGTTGAAAATGGACACATCGTGAATGAATAAAAGGATTGGTATCGAAAAAACAATGAGAGCGGATGTCAAACATAAAACTAAATTCAGCACATATTACAATGACACTGTTCAATCCATATTCAGCTCATATTACATTGACGGTGTTCACTCCACATTCAGCACATATTACATTGACGGTGTTCAATCCACATTCAGCTCATATTACATTGACGGTGTTCACTCCACATTCAGCTCATATTACATTGACGGTGTTCACTCCACATTCAGCTCATATTACATTGACGGTGTTCACTCCACATTCAGCACAAATTACATTGACGGTGTTCACTCCACATTCAGCTCATATTACATTGACGGTGTTCACTCCACATTCAGCTCATATTACATTGACGGTGTTCAATCCACATTTTGCTCATATTACATGACAGAGTTCAATCCATATTCAGCTCATTTTACATTGACGGTGTTCACTCCACATTCAGCTCATATTACATTGACAGTGTTCACTCCACATTCAGCTCATATTACATTGACAGTGTTCAATCCACATTCAGCTCATATTACATTGACGTTGTTCACTCCACATTCAGCTCATATTACATTGACGGTGTTCAATCCACATTCAGCTCATATTACATTGACGGTGTTCACTGCACATTCAGCACAATTACATTGACGGTGTTCACTCCACATTCAGCTCATATTACATTGACAGTGTTCACTCCACATTCAGTTCATATTACATTGACGGTGTTCACTCCACATTCAGCACAATTACATTGACGGTGTTCACTCCACATTCAGCTCATATTACATTGACGGTGTTCACTCCACATTCAGCTCATATTACATTGACCGTGTGGTTAGAAGAAGCAACCGTCAGTAGCCAAGAATAATTTCAGAACTTCTCCAATACAGTCCGAGTGACTTGTGTGTTTTGTTTGTGTTCGTCACTCTGCTGTAAATCTCTCCTCAAACTTTGGGGGTTGGTGGACCTGAGAAACAAAACAGTTACACACAAAATATATAAGTATGATTAATCCCATTGAAAACAGTGTTGTGTTGTGTTGTGTTGTAAGCGGTTCACTGGGAGTGACGTTGTGTGCATTTTAAAACCACACGCCTAGTGATACGGTGTTGGCCTACCTAGACGTTGGTCAATGGTTTTGATGTTGTCCGATTGGAGCGTTCCGTAAGCCGTACACAATGCGTACACAATGCGACTACTTTGGTTTTTTACGTGGATTCGTAGAACAATAGGTAAACAAGAAATACAGCTTTGTAAGTTTTTATTGTTATTTTTTTTCTTGTAAAGTTTTTTTTAAAATTATCTTTAATATAATTATAATGTTAACATGAGGATTACGCATAAATTAACTACTACTCCTATACAAAGCACGATTTCATTTAACAGGTTGTCACCCTTGGACAGGACTTTGTTTATTTGGAGCGGACGTTCGTAACACTATTATAGGATCTTAATTTTTATTTTCTTGCTGGAAATTTTTAGTCAAAAAGGTGAAACTATATATATATTTTTTTTAAATGGATTAGAATTTAAACAATGGATTTGAGAAAATCATAAGTAGCGACAATCATAAGTGACATGGCATTTAAAACGGCAAGGATTGCTTGTAACAAAAACAGTGAGACTTGAAGTGGAAAAGGTAATGCCACTTATACAGGCAACTACGTGTGTTTCCGTTCTGTAATACGTCGTCGTAGGCCTATTGATTATATATATATAGGTTATAACAAAATATAATTAAGTTATTTTTTTTTTTTAAGTTTTACATATTTTAATTTTTTTAATATCTTCTGTATTTATTGCATTAATATTCCGGTATTTGTATTTTTATTGAAACATCTTCCATCAGCAGTGACACCATCAGCAGTGATCAGCAATGACACCATCGGCGGTGATTCCACCAGCAGTGACACCATCAGCAGTGATCAGCAGTGACACCATCGGCGGTAACACCATCGGCGGTGACACCATCAGCAGTGAAACCATGGGCAGTAACGCCATCGGCAGTGACACCATCGGCAGTGACAACATCTGCAGTGACACCATCAACAGTGACACCATCGGCAGTGACACCATCAGCAGTGAAGGCTAAAAAAAGCCAAACAATTTAGATAAAATCTATACAGTTTATTGGCAATCTTCGTATCTTCATATTTCATTTATCTTATTCATAGTCAGTCCACATGTTATTAACAATAATTGACACACGTCCTTATGATTGAGGGGGGGGGGTTGGGGGTTGGGTGAGTTTAATCAGGGGCGTAGACAAAGTTTAACTTAGCCTAATCTGTCTTTATGGCACCATCTTACACATCCACCATGCCAACCAATAACTAAATGTTATGAATAGCTGCAAGCGGAAACACAATTAACCTTATATTTCTAGTTTCCGATAGCCTCAAACCAAATATTATATTTGTATCGTGATTGGGTTTAAAGGCTATGATTTTATTCAATCAAGCAGACACGTGCTAAATAAGGAAGCCCCTAATATTTCATCAGTGTACACACCACTGCCACTCTCTAGTCAGGTCATTGAAAGAATAACAATCGAATCAAGTTTAATAACAGACACATCGGTTGACTGTTATAATCTTGGTTGACTTATACAATCTCGGTTGACTGGTATAATCTTGGTTGACTGGTATGATCTTGGTTGATTTGTATAATATTGGTTGACTGGTATAACCTTGGTTGACTGGTATAATCTTGGTTGACTGGTACAATCTCGGTTGACTGGTATAATCTTGGTTGACTGGTACAATCTCGGTTGACTGGTATAATCTTGGTTGACTGGTATAATCTTGGTTGACTGGTATAATCTTAGTTGACTGGTATAATATTGGTTGACTGGTGTAATCTTGGTTGACTGGTATAATCTTAGTTGACTGGTATAATATTATTTGACTGGTGTAATCTTGGTTGACTGGTATAATCTTGCCTGTGACTTAATTGATATCTCTTTTTCAAATGTTTGCTGGATAAAACCAAAACACCGAGAACATTCTATGGCCTGGTGTCTAAAGTGCGGTGAAAGTTAGATAAATTATACTCAGTATAGAATTTATATGTAACTTGAATTAATAACAAGATTTGGTACGTTGACTCCACGCGGTGTAAACCAAATCCACAATTTACATAGCTGCCACGTCTTTTTCCTGTTTGGTTTTTAAATTGTACCGCTGCTCACTTCCTTTCCGTTCTTTTTAACTTTGTTTTTGTCCAGGGACTTGCGTCCAATCTTATTATTTTCTGTCATTTTTGGGTAGGATACATGCATATGTATAATATTAAAAAAATACATATTAAAATATTTTTTTTTCTATATTATAGTTATACATATATAAATATAATATGAAAATTGATTTTATGCTTAAACGAAGGTTTGTGTATACCGATGAAGGCATTTGACGAAAAGTTTACATTTGTATTAGGTATTATCAATATTAAAGCTGAACCTATATTGTTTTATTCACACAAATAGTTGTGTCTAATTAATCTGCTTGAAAGCTTTATCTTAGTGCAACACTCTTATATATTGAAAGTTATCATGGAGTAAAAACATCGACTGTTGCTCATGGGTTAATATCTATTTTCAGACGAACGATTTTACCACGCTATAATTCACCTGGAAGGCAACACATTGTAAGAGAGGCTTTCAAGCAGCGGTGTCAAAGTATTCGCGCTCGTTATCAACCAGTTCGCCTTGTCTCAGGTTGATAAGTTGTAGATCTCAGGGTTGTGACGATTTGTCTGCTCTTATTGTTGGACGACGTGGAGGATCTCCTAGTTCCTCTGACTAGTGCAACTTATGCTCTATGTTAGTCCAAGGCGCTACACTCCGACTCCATCAGATAATACTCTGAATTTATAGCATGCCATGTAACATCACCTCCAAAATCCGGAGATTACACAGCTATAATCACTAGTTCACAATGGGTCTGCTAGACTCAGCAACACACACTCTCATCAGTGAACATAATACCACTCTCTCCCTAACTATGACACAACTCCTCTATATACCCCCCTCTCCTCTCTACCCTCATCGACAATGACAATCACACGCCTCAAACGTGCAATCATTTTGGTGAACATCATTTAATGTTATTCCACACATCACAACAGTTGTTATCATACCCTTGACAAGTGGGAGCTTTGAAATAAGAAATGTTTGGGTCCAGTTTAAATGATCAATGCCTAGACGCCGTTCACAAAGGACGTCCGCAAAGAGAATGGGTGGGGAGGTGGGATATGTTGGAATGTGGATAACTATGGGTAACTGTGGATAAAGGTGAAATGGAGTGTGTTGGATAGTCGTCTAGGAGTAGGTCCCCTCTGTACGGCCACTGAAACAATGTCAGAGTCTAGAACTCCAACAGTTTCAGAGTCTAGAACTCCAACAATTTCAGAGTCTAGAACTCCAACAGTTTCAGAGTCTAGAACTCCAACAGTTTCAGAGTCTAGAACTCCAACAGTTTCAGAGTCTAGAGCTCCAACAGTTTCAGAGTCTAGAACTCCAACAATGTCAGAGTCTAGAACGCCAACAATTTCAGAGTCTAGAGTTCCGTTGCTTTCTCCTAGCACCTGCAAGGCTGATGCGTAGAAATCTTTAAAAATCACGAGGCGGTTTGAATAATCAGTATCCTTTAGTTATGTATATACTGGGCTAAACACAGTCTACAATGATGACAACCCAGTAATAATGGCGTTCACTGTAGAAGAAAAGATCTCCTGTTCACAAAACGAAGATGCACTCAAATCAACAAAATAATAACTCACTCATTAATAAAAAAAAAAGAAGGTCTTCTTGTTGCTCACAACAATAATTACACACCTCTCTTGACCGCGTGTTATTTTTCCACACACCGTCACACGTCACAGCTCATACGTCATTGGTGGCTGAATAGATTGGTGGGATATAAGGGGAAGTAACTAAAGGAAAACCACTATTGCTCACTCATACTAGATTAAAATCAGACACAGAACGACAACACGTGATCTGACGTCACTTGAAATTCTTGCAGAGTTCTGTATTCATAGATTTTGTTGTTGTTATATGTTGCTTAAGCCAACTGCGTGTATTGCAGTATGTTTAAAAAAATGTTGCACTTTATAACACTTATTATACTTACAGGTATTTCATTTTCACGCTGTGTTAGGTTGGATGTGAACGTCAGCAGACGGTTTGGTTGAAGCGGTGGTTGTGGATTTGGGGGGGGGGGGGGGGAGGGGGCCACAGGGGGCCAAGTGGGAAGGGGGGGGAAGGGTTTTTTAAAATTTTTTATACTTACAGGTATTTCATTTTCACGCTGTGTTAGGTTGGATGTGAACGTCAGCAGACGGTTTGGTTGAAGCGGTGGTTGTGGATTTGGGGGGGGGGGGGGGAGGGAGCCACAGGCGGCCAAGTGGGAAGGGAGGGCAAAGCTTTTTTAAAATTTTTTGCGTACTTAATTTATGAACTACCCCAATAATTTTCTGGATGTGTTTCAAAAGATTAATTGAATTTCAACAATGACAACATTTATTGGCCTTCAACTTTTCGACTTGAGATGATGTGATGAGAATTCAACGTCTCGTTCAGTTGGTCCAAATGAGACGACCTTCATCAATACGTAATCTATTTTTTTTTAAAATACGCTTAACACACTCTTGGTAAGTAATTGGTATAAATAGATATGGACTATGTTGACCAGCTGCAGGGGGGCCTTGGATATGTTGTCACAAATGTCTGGGGCGGGGGTACAGGACAGAGCTCCATTGTTGTTAAGGTACCTTATAGGACGGGCGGAAGTTGCTGTTATTTTAGTTTAGCGACGCCATTGTTAAGGGGTCAATTGAGGTGAATAGGTTGTCCCATCTTGGAGATAAGGGGGATGTTTCTTTCCAAAATATTATGTCTCGGGTTTTCCAGACTTTGCTGAAAATTTTGGCGTTGACGACGGAAGTTCTTAATTGACCGGAAATGAGGGGGCATGGATGGGTTAATTGCCAGCATTCCTGGACCACCTAGGGAGGTAGAGAATCGTTTATAAGACAGGACTTTTCATGATAGTGGGCAGTTGAGGAAGATAGAGAAGAGCTACGAGTTAGTTGAGGAAGAGAGAAAAGGGCTACGAGAGAGTTGAGCGGTTGCTAAGGAATAGTCACAAGAGATCAGGAGACGAGTTGACTAGTGGAACATAGGAGACGATATAGTTTAACAGTTTAAAAACAGTCGTAGATGGCTGACAGTTGGTGAACACTATAGAAGAACTTTTTATTTGAGTAATAAATATAGTACATTTTATCATTGGACACCTGGAGTTTGAGTTGTTGGATTTCCTTCAAGTCTACATTGTGCTTTTGTCTGTCTCAACGCCTTGATACCCACAATATAAATCACAGAGAGGAGCGGTCCTGTACTGACCACTGCTAAGTCAATATACTTTGTGACAAGTCAGGACCGTAGCCATCCTCCGTAACAACCGTTCTGGGACATATGTAAGGGTCTCAAACTTTAATGCAGAAACAATTTAAACTATGAATGCAAATATAATAAAAAAAGGACTGCCTTCAAGCTAAGTAAATCAAATAGCAAAACGAGGTTTGTGGAAGCGTGAGTTTAAAGACAGGACAATGAGATTAGAACGATTCGGCACAGAGCCTTCGTCAGCGCACAGGACACATGCAAATGGGTACACAACTGGAAAGTGACAGGAGACCACAAAGTTTACTCGAAGGCTGTGATCTTAAGATACAAGTTAAGATAATATATGATTACTTGACCGATCCAAAATAAATGGAAATGTACTTATTCAATTTCAGAATGTAAATAAATCAATATTATAACGAAGACAAAATTGTAAAAATATAACAATCTAATATCAAGACAACTGAAGTATTCCTCTAGGGCAGACTTGCAAAACTCAAAATATAAGGCGGGCCGTAATACTTTATGAAAAACTTCTGCGGGCCAAAAGAAAATAGGACAGAAAAGGAGCGGGGGTGGGTGGGAAAGCAATAAGGGGGGGGGTGGGAAAGCTATTTAGAAAATAAAGAATATTTTCTTAATTCGCCGGCCGCAAATTGGGTGCTGATGGGCCGCATGCGGCCCGCGGGCCGTATGTTGTGCAGGCCTGCTCTAGGGTTCTGGGGTGACACTGTATGTTACTGGTTGGAATATGTCATGACATCCTCCATGACATCTTTTCTCCAAGTAACGATATCCTTTATGACATGCTTCGTGACATCCCTAATGACATCGTTCATTACATCATTTATTACTTCCTTCATGACATCCTTCATGACATGCTTCATGACATCCTCCATGATATTCTCCATGACATCTTTGATGGCATGCTTTATGACATCCTCCATGACATCTTTCATGGCATGCTTTATGACATCCTCCATGACATCTTTCATGGCATGCTTTATGACATCCTTCATGACATCTTTCATGGCATGCTTTATGACATACTTCATGACATCGTCCATGATATCCTCCATGACATCCCCCAGGACATCCTTCATGACATCCTTCATGACATCCCCCATCACATCCCCCAGGACATCCTTCATGACTTGCTTCATGACATCCTCCATGACATCTTTCATGGCATGCTTTATGACATACTTCATGACATCATCCATGACATCCTCCATGACATCCTTCATGACATCTTCTATGATATCCTTCATCTAATCCTGAATGGGCACAAACACACGTGCTATAGGGAAAGTCTTTATGAAACTTAACATTTTTTACGTATTGTAAACATCCTTTGTTGAGGAAATGATTGAACTTCGATCAAAGAAAGACAGACTTCCTGTTAACTCTAGCGGCGCCATCCGTGTAACATAGGATCAGGTATACAAATATGTACCATGTTGGGATGTGTACTTTGTGGGCGTGCGTACTACAAATGTACATGCCATAGCGGCTTGAGGGAGCAATATTAATGATTAACCTTTTATCAACCGAGGCGTTGTCTCCCCTGCAACATTTCCCTTTAAAGTGAGTCAACTACACACATTAGCAGCACACAATAGTTCATGTCCTCTATAGTCGTGGTCCTCAAAAAAACTGAAGGGCCTCATTGGGATAAGTCAATGAACTCGTATTTCAGTACCATACAAAATATATTATTGACATTGTTATTTTATGACACTATAAGAAGCACATTATTGACAGTGTTATGTTATGACACTATAAATAGCATATTATTGACAGTGCTATGTTATGACACTATAAGTAGCACTAACCACTTTGGAAGGCAATGTCTTGAGATAACTGTGTTAAAGAATTCAATACCCAAATGAGATCCCTCAAAGTCAAAAAGTTATTCGAGTTGAATCACTGTTTAAACGTGATTATGATCAACGGCTATTTTATCATTCACTTTGTTAAAGACATTTAATCAGCAACTGATAGACAGACTTTAATTGGATGCGAGGGTATATCAAACACAAGTAAACTAAAGCATGAGTCAAGAAATAATCATAACAGGGGGCACAACCCCTTAAAATGGTCCAGGATCTTACAAATGGGCCCTAAACTATAACAGTTGGTACGAAACATGGCAGGGCACTCAAAATGAATCGAAGGCCATAAACACGAAAGGAGTCCCAAAATATGAATCGAGACCCAAAACGTGGCAGGGGAGCCAAAACATTATAAGTAAGACCAAAAGAAGTGAAGCTATTTCGTACCAAAAGAAAAAACGTACTGCACCACCCACCCCCAACAACCCCCCCTCCCCCCCCCCCAATGCGTTCGTACCACTTCGTATTTTATTTGATTAAAAAAAAAATTATCATGTTTAAGGATATAAAAAAAAAACCGTCCCGCACCCCCCACCCCCAACACCCCCCCCTCCCCCCCCCCCAATGCGTTCGTACCACTTCGTATTTTATTTGATTAAAAAAAAAATTATCATGTTTAAGGATAGACAATTTAAAGGAAGTCGCGGGCACTAAGGGAATTAAACCAAACCGTAAGTGCACACAGAGTTAACTAAAGTTTGTCACGTCACACCCTTTCGCCCCTTCTTCCCAACTGTTTTCATGGCGCCCGCTGACTGCCGTAAAGAGTAACGGTGTTAACAAAAGACGACAGTGGACTTAGCTTGTCATGACCACTTAAGATACTTTTAAAGAATGGACTCACCGTTTTTTAAAGTGGCATTTAGAGTCGAGATATACATCTGTGACTGTACGTACTCCAACATTCTTACAACCCCTCCCCTTCACATTGAAGGCGCCCTTATGGAAATCTCCACAACTAACCATTTTTTTCCAAGTACCGACGTATCATAACGATAGCTCCGTCACAATAGTAAAATATGGATGGCTACCTCCCTACAGTAACAAATGGATGGCTCCTTCACAAAAGTAAAATATGGATGGCTACCTCCCTACAGTAACAAATGGATGGCTCCTTCACAACAGTCAAATATGGATGGCTACCTCCCTAAGAAATGGATGGCTCCTTCACAAAAGTAAAATATGGATGGCTACCTCCCTACAGTAACAAATGGATGGCTCCTTCACAACAGTAAAATATGGATGGCTACCTCCCTAACAAATGGATGGCTCCTTCACAACAGTAAAATAGGGATGGCTACCTCCCTAACAAATCGATGGCTCCTTCACAACAGTAAAATAAGGATGGCTACCTCCCTGCAGTAACAAATGGATGGCTCCTTCACAACAGTAAAATATGGATGGCTACCTCTCTAACAAATGGATGGCTCCTTCACAACAGTAAAATAGGGATGGCTACCTCCCTACAGTAACAAATGGATGGCTCCTTCACAACAGTAAAATAGGGATGGCCCACTCGCCACATTAATATATTGTAGTAATATAAGAATGGCTTCCTCTCTAAATTAGCATATGGATATCCCCCTTCTCTAAATACAATTTCAGGGAGTCTTAAAGTATAGAATGTCAAAGCTTGACAAAAGAGAAAGATATCAGGGTTGATTTACGCATGCGTTGTAACCATGGAGACTTCAATCATTAAGTTCAAACAACTACAACCGTGCTAATTTGTATTTAATGATAAGTTATATTCAATGATAAGTTGTATTTAATGATAAGTTGTATTCAATGATAAGTTGTATTTAATGATAAGTTGTATTCAATGATAAGTTGTATTCAATGATAAGTTGTATTTAATGATAAGTTGTATTCAATGATAAGTTGTATTTAATGATAAGTTGTATTCAATGATAAGTTGTATTTAATGATAAGTTGTATTCAATGATAAGTTGTATTTAATGATAAGTTGTATTCAATGATAAGTTGTATTTAATGATAAGTTGTATTCAATGATAAGTTGTATTTAATGATAAGTTGTATTCAATGATAAGTTATATTCAATGACAAGCTGTATTTAATGGTAAGTTTTATTTGATAAAAAGTTATATCTGATGATACATTTTATTTGATGATCAATTTTATTTGATGACAAGTTGTATTTAATGATAAGTTATAACAACTTATTTTGTGTCAGATAAGCTTATTAACGTGCCGGGTGTATGTTATGATAAGTTATAAAACCATTTTAATCATGTCACCCAAGAAGCAGGGATGAGAACATCAACGTGACCAATTAACTTCCTGGTATCTTATCAACGGTGTGCAGAAGCAGGTCAGGATGTCTTTGAAACGTCTTGGCTTTCGTTCCGCCTTGACCGTGCTTGACTCAATGCGTCTTCCCTGCTGTCCTCAGCCGTCCACAGGAACATAAGCAAGTGGTTAATTACGCCACCGCCAAGAGGTCACGGGAAGGGGGGGGGAGAAAGAGGGGAGGGGGAGGGGACCGTGTGTACCAGGAGCACGGTGTAAGCCTGGTCGTGATGTCACACACATCCACGGCTCTTGGCTAGGAGTAGTAATAGCCCATAGTGTGTCTTCATCCTGTTGACCTTCCGTAGATGGAGTTGTACACTTCCCACCTTCCAACATTGAATTGTATTTTGCACTTTCAATTTTTTTTAAATTTATAACTGTATACTTACTCGATAACTTACTATCTTGTATCTTGTAATAGAGTTAAAAGAATAATAGAGGTGTCCTGAACTTAAGATTACTATGTAAGAGACGGGCTGGAGAAAGTTAGCAAGCGCAAAATAATAGGATAGATAAACTTCTAATTAGCGAATTTTTTTAAATTTCTTTCGTCCCTGGATTCAAGTGTGCGGATAAAATATCGGTACGAGGAGTTGTACAGTTGAGTGTTATCAACAGTTGAGTGATATCAACAGTTGAGTGATATCAACATCTGCAATGATTCAGTGTTAAATAAAGGTAAGCTCAAAATTTTTTAATGAAAACTGTGTTGGAACTAAATACAAATAATGTAATTCTTTTGTTCTGTTGTTGTACCTTTAAAAGTGTTTAAAAGCGACAACACTAGACTCATTTGTGTCTATTGCCTCGAGCCTTCAAACCCCCAGTGCATGATTCCCTCACAAAGTGGCACTGGAAATCATTGAAATGTCCTCATCAACACCAGGCACATTGCAACATTGCAAATCCCCTCGATTTGCATAGGAGCCAGAATGATCAATAAATTGATCGTGGGCCCTAAATTTATCGAAGAAGAAGAAGAAAGAAGTCACCCAAAGAATTAGAAATATTCACCAAAGAGCTTCAGATTGTTATAAAAATATATATGGCAGGAGTTATACATAGCCGACTGTATATAACACTCAAAGTTATTCCACGCTGACTGTGGATAACCACTCCGTTGTAATAACATTTCGTTAAGTTTCTTTGTTAAAGGAAATCTAAAAACAACTTTGTATCACTAGAGGAGTAATTTCTCTATAAAGAAATAATAAAAAAACATGGAAACTTTTTAGATCTTAGACTTAAGCTAGGTTTATTTATATTTTTGACGTAATAGGTCGTCTTGAAATATAGCTTGGATGCGTGATATGTTCTTTTTTATTTGCTGTAGTTTATGTAGTATATGTTTTACTGAAGTAAATTAGTACACAGTACATTTTTTTCAGAAAAAAACAACAACAGTAACAACATAGTTAATAGCGATGAACCAGGAAATTGTTCAATCAGCTAACAGAGGCAGGACGCTCTTATATGTGTGACAACTCATTTAGTTTTACAATTGGTACACATAACAATTTTTAAATCATACCGTTTGGGTGTAAATATATCTCTATTTCGTCGCATCCCCTTTCGGTAAAAGTGCAGTTCAGGTGCGTATATTATTTCTGTTTGAATCTCTTATTTTCCCGTGTAAACTTATATTAATTCTTTATAAAAAGTATTTTAAAAGTTATATACCATCTTTTTATTGGAATGCAACAACAATTTAACAAATTTTACGAGATAAAAAAAGTACATTTTTATGAATCTTTCGTGTTTTACGGAGCCATTGTGGTAAATCAAAGATAACTCTTCTGTCTTTAAAGATACTTTATAAAAGTTGCCCCATGGGATGAATCTTGTTAAAATAAAAGATGTATTTATTTTATAACTTTACTATCAACGATAGCCGGAGCTGCCCGGGGCTGCATTCAGACAAAAACATCTGCTCCGTCCTTTTAGTTCACATTGCTATTAAAGGAAATGTCAACAACAAAACAACAACACTATAGTAAAAATAATAATAATTAATTTGTCTCCCATTAAAAACAATTAAAATAACTTATGTAAACCTTTCGTTTTTCCCGTTTTCCGATGGCACCCGGAAGGATCATGATGGGATCCCGAACCCGATGTGATTCCGATAGAATCCTGGTCATGGTGGGATCCCGATCCCGGTAAGATACCGATCCCGGTGAGATCCGTTTTCGGTGGTATCCCAAACTAAATGAGATCCCAATCCAGTGGGATCCCGTTTCGGTGAGATTCCGATCCCTATAGGATTTTGATCCTAGTGAGATCCTGATCCCGGTGGGATCCCGATCCAGTGGGTTACCGATCCTGGCGGGATACCGGTTACGGTGAGATCCATTTTCGGGTGATATGCAGATCCCGGTAATTATGGGGAGCTCACACACTTGACATACGAACTCAGCTTACAAGCCACATTGCAATTCTTACGAGCGCCTTAGGAGAAATTCCAGTTGTATTAACGTTATTTGTTGCCACACAAGGTGCGCGTATAAACCAAATGCCTCAACCATAAAAAATGCCTGTTGCATCAACAATTTTAGTTATTGTTTCTTGGTCGTCTTGCAATTTTAAACAAAATGATCCTACAACCAGCAATACCGCAAAGCCAATCACAATCACCAGCCCTCACTTTACTGAGCGCAAATCAGTCACCAGTAATAAGCTGTAACAGACTATGTTTTCACAAGAAAACAGAGAGGTAGCATGAGTGAACAGTGAATTGTGTTGACCATGTTTTTTTCCACGAGGAGAGAGTGGATTATATTTTTGAGAAGCAAATGTGAGCTCCACGTTTTTTGGAGAGTAAATTATGTTTTTGGCAAAGCGGTCGTTTTCCACGCTTTGCTGGTAATAAAAGGGGCAGTTGATTGAGAGAGTTGGTCAGAGTAGAATTAGAGCTATGAGCAGTTGAGTTGTAGTACAGTTGAGCTGAGTTATAGCAGTGTGAGGACGTGTCTTTCTGAGTGATGGAATATTATATATATATGTGAAATGATTACATTCATGCAACGATTATTATTAATATTATCAGTGTACAGTGTGATTCAATAAAGTACTGTAAGTTTAACCAGGATTCAGTATTCTTATTTACGTGCCTGGATAATAAGTGGAAGAATGAAGAAGTCTTAGCCGGCATCCTGAAGTATTAACATAAAACAAGTGACCATGCTACTGACATAACCCACTAAGTTACAATGACGTCAGAGCATATGTGTTACATAAGCGCATTTGCATACGACAAATGAGGGGTGCTCAAATTAGAGCTGACCAATCACGGACAGCGTATTAGCAGCCTTCAGGGTGATCAGCTTCACAACATGTCCAGGACAATGATGACGTGTGTGTCCACTGCTTAGTCAGTGATCCACTTCTAATCTCTCCCCCCCGCCCCCCGACTCGACTTTAAAGGACAACCCCTTTATTCCGAGCTCTATGAGAGGGGAAAAAAAGAAAGTCGGGGG
>CAXITT010000050.1:1892763-1910217 GCA_964033795.1 Lymnaea stagnalis | reverse complement strand
CTCGTCTGAACGAATCAAGGGCAGTTAAGAATCATCCTGTGTGAAGCTGTGAAGTGTCAGGCCGTCCGAATTACCATCCCTGTCCGGGGCTGGGCAGTATAATCTCCGCCCGAACCTGTATGTCGCCGCCAGAGGCTTTGTGTCGCCACCCGAACCAGTGTGTCGCCCGCCCGAAACTGTGTGTCGCCGCCCGAAGCTGTGTGTCGCTGTCCGACACGGAAGTATCAACTTCTACGGGGCTGTGAACATCGACCGTCCGTTGTGTGAGGCATCCTGGCACATCTGTCTGAGGCTGTGTGTCGCTTGTCCGAAGTCGGCTGGGGTGCTCGTCGTGTGTCTCCTGTCCCAGCTGAAGCAACCGTCCAATGCTGTGACCTGCTAATTGGGTTGTTCCACCGAACTTTACACCGCTGTTGCTGTACACCCCTGTGGCTATTCAATGCTGTTGCAGTACACCGCTGCTGACGTATCGTGCCGCTCTGCCCCGCTGATTGCTGTGTCCTGCTGATTGCTGTGTCCTGCTGTTTGCTGCGCTGCGCTGATAACTCTATCCCGCTGGTTGCTGTACACCGCTGTACCTGGCACGAAGCAAACCACCTACGACCAGATCGTCACTGTGCCTCATCTAGATCATCTAGATCATCACCGTACCACCGACCGGATCGTAACTGTGCCGCCACCAGAACATCGCCGCACCTACAACCGGAGCGCATCTGCATCCACCACCAGTGCCCGATACCGGGTCAACAAAGTAGGCCCAATTAGACATTATTACCTAAAACTGTGACATTTTTATATTGTGTATGTCGAGGTAAAGTACAGGTCAAGTCAAGCACAGTTAAGTAACATGTTAAGTACATAAGTATTATTATTATAGTTATTTAAGATTATAGTATTTATCTTATATTGAGAAAAGCTGTACAGTATTTGAACATATAAATTTGTAGGAGTAAATTATTACACATGGAACCTAAGAGAACCATATCGGAAATAATAGCCGAAATTCGGGAGGTGGGAGAAAAGTACCTCAGATTTACGGGACTGGAGCTAGATACATATGTAAGGGACCAATGGGGGAAAATACAAGAAGAAGAGCGAGAAGAAAAGTTAAGAAGGGAAGAAGAAGAGCGAGAAGAAAAAAGGAGAAGGGAAGAGCGAGAAGAAAAGATAAGAGTAGAAGAGAGGGAACAGGAACTTGAACTTAAGAAATTAAAAATAGAAGCAGATAAAGAAATTGAATTGGCCAAAATAAAAAATGGAGCAGCACAACATTATAATAGTGACGAAAATAGACCCAACAAAAACTATCACTTACTCAAATGCCTCCCTAAATACGACAGCGACAAGGAACTGGACGAATACATTGTAAACTTTGAACACATTGCCAGACAAAACGGGGTACCAAAACAGGAATGGATCACGGAATTACAGGTGAGGTTGACGGGGGATCTACAGTCATTTCTAATGACTGAGGACATAAGGAAAAGGTTAGACGATTACGAGACAGTAAAACTGTTACTTCTGAAACATGGAGGATACAATGAGGAAAAGTACAGGGGAAAATGGAACGAGCTGACACCTCTGAATGATAACTTCAGGGAGTTTCATTCTAGCTTAGTAAGGAGCTTAGATAATTGGGTGGATAGCTCGAAAACAGAAAAAACTTTTGAAGGGCTAAAGGATTTATTGTGTCGTAATAAATTATTGGTTAACATGAATGGGGAAACAGTTAAAAGTGTTTTAGTACAAAACCCGACCAAATGCGAGGACGTATTGCGCCACATAGATAACATTAAAGCAGCAGGGAATGACAAAATAGCTAAGAACAAATCAACTTTGGCGGGAGGGAGTGCCGAACACTGGGAAGGTCAACATGGAGCCGAACGAAGAAGATCGGCGGAAGGGAGGTTAACGGGAGTTAAGGGAGTCTGTTTTTTGTGTGGACGGGAGGGTCACTGGAAGAATAATTGCCCTCGGCGACAGGAACATAGAGGGTGGACACAGAACAGGACAAGGGAAAACAGGGGAAGACCGGCAGGTAGAAACTACAACCAGAGAGAAGACTATAGACACTCTCCCCCCATGCAGAGATATGAGACTAGCTGACTGCACAGTCAGGGTATGCCACGAAGAAAACAACGGTATAATCGAGATAGAAATACGCCTAAACCGTTGTTAGGACAAACGCATTCAGTTGGCATGGCAGAAGACACACAAGGGACTTCAACAGGGAGATTATTTTTAGAAAAAGGGAAATTATTTGGGAACGAGGTTTCCATACTCAGGGATACAGGATGCACAATAGTTGGGTGCAGAAAAGGGTTAGTTCCTAGGCAGCAGTTTACGAATGTAAATTATGATTTGAGACTTATAGATGGGACAATAAAGAGTTACAAAACTGCTTATGTAGACATAGATACTAAGTATTTGAAGGGCACATTTTTGGCCGCCCTGTTCGAGAACCCAGTTGCCGATCTAATTGTAGGGAATGTAGGAGAAGAAACACGGATAGCATTATATCAATATGGAAATGTTGTGACGAGAGCACAGAGTACAAGAGAAAGGGAGAAGGATAGGACAACAGAAAGTATCATCGGAGAAGGACCAGTACCTGGGTTCCCAGAAAATATGAACATGAAAGAGGAACAAATAAAAGACCTGAAATTAAATAACTATTGGGATAAAGCAAAAACTAATAGCGTGGAGCATACAAGACAGGGAGTCATCACGTTTCAAAATATAAATGGGTATCTGTATAGGGTATTTACCAACAGGACTAGTAGTAAAGTTGACAGAAAATTAGTTGTTCCACTAAAATGCAGGCCGATAGTGTTAAAAACTGCTCACGAGTCGGCTTTGGCTGGACACATGTCCGTCAGGAGGACAAAATACCGTATCTGTTCCGAATTTTTTTGGCCGAACATGAACAAAGAAATCACCAACTATGTTAAAACATGTCCCATATGCCAGAAAGCTCGACCTCCAGGTAGATTTAAACCCATTGAGTTAGGACGGATGCAAATCATTGGGGTACCTTTCCAAAAAGTTGCAATAGATATTGTTGGACCCCTACAAACGAGCACTAAGAAAAATAGATATATACTTACATTAGTTGATATGGCAACCCGGTGGCCCGAGGCAGTTCCATTGAAAAATGTGACAACAAAAGACGTATGTGAAGCACTAGTTACTATCTTTACAAGAATGGGTTTTCCTGAGGTAATCTTGTCAGATAATGGGCCTCAATTTTCGTCCGAGTTATACGGGCAGGTGTGTGATCTCCTTAATATTAGCACCAATCATTCGTCAATATACCATCCACAATCGAACGGAATGGTGGAGAGGTTAAATGGCACTTTAAAAAACATGTTAAGAAAAGTAGCTAAAAATGAACCCGAAAACTGGGATATCGTTTTACCGGCCATACTGTTTGCCTACAGGGAAGTTCCCAATGAGACCACGTTGATTTCACCATATGAATTGATGTTTGGTAGAAAAGTAAGAGGCCCTATGTCCATTCTAAAAACGTTATTTACAAAGGAAAATATTGAGGAAGAAAATAAAACCATATATGAATACATTATTGATCTGAGGAATAGATTGAAAACCGGTTTGGAGGAGGCCCAAGCCAACACAAAAGCTAAGACAGCAAAACATAAATTGTATTATGACCGCAAAGCAGTTGTCAAAGACATTCAAATAGGCGAGAAAGTATTAGTGCTTAAGCCAAGGAAAGGAAACAAGTTGACATTGAATTCAGAGGGACCGTATGAAGTAACTAGAATTTTATCAAAATTTAATGTTGAGGTTAAAAGAGGACAGAAGAAGAAAGTTTATCATCTCAATAGGATTGTCAAGTATTTTGACAGAGAGGGATCAACTATTAATAAAGAGGAGAACAAAATTAATGTTATCCATGGTGGGGTGGCCGTGGTGATAGCGGAGGACAGCACAAACACAGGCGAGGAAGAACTGAGTGTACCGACAATAAATGTAGCTGAATCCACGGAGGTAGACATTAATAAGGAATTAAATGATAAACAGATGGAAGAAATAAAGAAGATTTTACATGAATTCCAAGGAGTAATTTCTGATATTCCGGGAAAATCATCAATAGGAGAACATAAAATTGAACTGTTAGATAAAAATCCGATAACATTAAAACCTTACATTATCCCAGCTCATATGATGGGAAAGCTAAGGGAAGAAATTAAAGTGATGTTAGACCTGGGAATCATAGAAGAATCAAACTCACCATATTCTTCACCTTTAGTGTTAATAAAGAAGAAAGATGGCTCGTTAAGAACTTGTGTCGACTATAGGAGACTTAATGCTGTAACTAGAACGGTTGCTGAAGTTATTCCAAATCAGGATGTCACACTGGCTCACATGGCAAAAGCATTGTTTTTTAGTAAATTAGATTTAACTAAGGGCTACTGGCAGATACCAATACACGGTGCTAGTAAAGAATATACTGCTTTTCAGGGGCCAGAGGGACTTTATCAATTTAAATATATGCCGTTCGGATTAGCTACCGCCCCGGCAACATTTAACAGGATAATAAGGAAACTCTTCGGGCAGTTAGATCACGTAGTGACATATTTTGATGACATTTGCATACATACAGAGGACTGGGAAACCCATATTAAGGTCCTAAGGCAGGTCTTCACTATCCTGAAGGAATCAGGATTTACCGTTAAACCAAGTAAGTTGGAGCTAGGGAAAAAGTCTATTAATTTTTTGGGACACACGGTAGGAGGTGGATTACTAAAACCGGACAACAACAATTTAAATAAAGTGTTGACAATAGAGAACCCAAGGACCAAGAAACAAGTTAGAAGTTTGGTGGGTCTCATTTCTTATTACAATAAGTTCATACCTAACTTTTCTACACTTACGGCACCTTTGACGGACCTGACACAAAAAGGTAAACCGAATAATATCATTTGGACGGGCGAATGCCAACAGGCATTAGACACAATACAAATGTATTTAACTAGTAAACCTATTTTAATGTTACCAGACTATAGCAAAACCTTTACAATTAGAACTGACGCTTCAACCAAGGGAATGGGGGCATGTCTTTTACAGAACAGAAACAACATCCTTCATCCCATTAAGTACATAAGTCGTAAACTCATTGATAGGGAAACGCGCTATTCAACAATAGAAAGGGAATGCTTGGCCATAATATGGGGCATTCAAAAATTGGCTTATTATCTTATGGGTGCGAGATTTATTCTTCAATGTGATCACCAAGCATTAAAATATTTAAATACCGCTAAATTCTGTAATTCGAGAGTCACCAGATGGGCATTAATTTTACAGGAATTCAATTTTGACATTGAATATATCAAGGGAGAAGAAAACACTATTGCAGATTTTTTATCTCGACAATAGTGAGAAAAAAAAATGTTTGTGGAGGAGGTGAATTTTCAAGTCCATGAGTTGGGAGGTGAAGATAACGATTTTTAATTTTTTTAAATTTTTTATGTTACAGATGATTAGTTGTTTTAAAATCATCATGCTATTGTAAGGATTTTCTTCGTTGATTTATTATGAACATGCAGTAATTACTTAGATATGATATAAATAACCCATGATTTTTTGTTGTTGTTTATGCGTGTAAAATCTATGTCATTAGATTAATAATCGTAAACAATATAATACTTATAGGATTACTTGCTTGAGATTGTTACTTACTGGATGAGTCAATATGACCCAACAGTGATTCCATACCCTGACTTTTCATTTTGGAAGATTCTACTCGTGGAGTAGAATCTAGCGGAAGAGGGGGGATATGTCGAGGGTATGAGAATCACTGTTGTTATGTGTAGAGCGTTGTTGTCATGTTTGATAGGGAAAAGATGTTCGTTAGAGATTTTATGTGCAGCCGTATCGTTTGTGTGAGATTGTTGTGACGTAATTGTGTAATGGGAAGTGACGCGTTAGTTTTCGTGGTGGATATAGAAGAGTGATGGCGGATGTGCTACATTGACTGTTGTGGATTGAATACTGTTAAGTGTTGTGCTGAGAGAATTCATGGGGAATATATTGGCAGAAGTGTTTGGATTGGTATGTTGATTAATATTTGGTTGGAGTGATTTATTATCAAATTCTGAAATTATACATCAAGTCTTGTTCATCGAGTAGTGATAAATAAACTTTCGTTTACAACAAACCGGTTGCTGTTTGTTGCATTGGTGACTGTTTGTGTATGGTGTGCTGCTGAACGGAGTGCATTGATAAATAAACTTTCGTTTACAACAAACCGGTTGCTGTTTGTTGCATTGGTGACTGTTTGTATGGTGTGCTGCTGAACGGAGTGCAGTGAAAGACTGTGGCCATAGAGAAGAAACGCTTCGCGACACACACAACACCCTCTCTTATAGTTTTTTCTTTAAAAATAAAAAATCTAAATGACAATGTTTGTCCACAAGTTTAAAATAAATCTGTCCAAAGTAATTGAAGCACAATTCCATTACCCCTTCATACCCCCCCCCCTCGTCTTTTCCCCACCAAATATTATTTGCCTATTCCTTATTCCCTATACCCTATTCTCTATACCCTATTCCTTATACCCTATTCCCTATACCCTAAGCCCTATTCCCTAAACCCTATTACCTAAACCCTATTCCCTATTCCATATACCCTATACACTATTCCCTATACCCTATACCCTATACCCTATTCCCTATACCCTATTCCCTATACCCTATTCCCTATACCCTATTCCCTATACCATATTCCCTATACCCTATTCCCTAAACCCTATTCCCTTTTCCATATACCCTATACACTATTCCCTATACCCTATTCCCTATACCATATTCCCTATACCATATTCCCTATACCCTATTCCCTATACTCACAATTCATTTCCTTCTCAACCGCTAGCTACAATTTTCCCTTAACATAATCCCTCAAACACCACCTATTCCCCCTGACCTACAAACTTCTCCTTTCCCCATGCTCTCCCACACACAAATTTATTCGATGACCCTGACCTAATTGTGTGGTGTTTTTTTTGTTTTTTTTGTGTCTTTCAGAGAAATGGGCTTTTTGACCTTTGACCTTTACGTGTGTGTGTGACATAATGGGGCGTGTTCGCTGGAGTAGGGAGCGGGTTAGGTGCGGAGGGGCGGTACCAGTTTTTTATATTGAACAGCGGCATTCTAGGTCAAATGCAGGGGTTTTTTTTCGGCGGAGGGGGTGGCAAAAGGCTTGGCCCGCTCCTGGTGACACCACCCTGAGCCATGCCACTGGGTATGTTAACATGACGTGTCGTACCATGATGCACCACCAAACTCAACATTGCACCAGCCATTATCTACACGCGCCAAGTTTCATGCCATAAACTTTAATTAAATAGTTTGAGGGCCTAATTTTACTAAGGACCATATAGATAGCTGCCTGCTTTTTCGCATAATAATATGTTTTTTGCTTAGTACATGTATTTGATTTTTAAAGATATTAAACAATCACACCTCGCTAAATAAGATTAATTTTTATTTCTAACTGGCCGCCACATAATACAAAATATGCACCCAGGGCTGTAGAGTGACGTTTGTCACCTTTCAATATGTTTTGCCCCCTCATCCACAACTTGGGATCACTTGAATCATCGATGCCCACGGTGACCGCCTCTGAAAATCCTAAGAGTTTGTGAAAGAGAAACACCAGTCATGGCTTGCAACACCAGTCAGGGCTTGCAACACCAGTCAGGGCTTGCAACACCAGTCAGGGCTTGTAACTCCAGTCATCATCTCTATTGGACAAGGTCTAAATTCTCCAAAATCTCTCCTGACTGTGTTGTCATATACAGACCATGAGAAAAAGTATGGACCACCCATGAGAAAACATATGAGCCAACCATGAGAAAACATATGAGCCAACCATGAGAAAACATATGAGCCAACCATGAGAAAACATATGAGCCAACCATGAGAAAACATATGAGCCAACCATGAGAAAACATTAGGGCCAACATATCAACGCGCATCTAAAATATCAACATAGAATGGAAGCAGTGGTTGTATGTGTTCTTATTTTATGTTAACTTGATTTTAGTTTGAGTTTTCTTATTTAACAAGCGGACTTATTCCTAGGCCAGATAAGAAGAATGGACATATTTACTTGAACATTCTAACGTCATTGTCCACGCATGTCATCAAAACAGGATTTTCACTTAATTATGTGATACTATCAAAGTAGGACATCATATTGTTAGCGTAAATTCACATCCTGTTTCATTTGGCATTGTTTTAAGTTGTCAGGCCATCAGTGCAGCCATATTAAGGCTGGGAAATCTCGTTAAATCTCAAGTAGGCAAGGAAATCTCGTGTTGGCAAGGAAATATCGTGTTGGCAAGGAAATCTCGTGTAGGCAAGGAAATCTCATGTAGGCAAGGAAATCTCAAGTAGGCCTGACCAAGGACATTATAACCGGGCCAGGAAATATTTATATTTATAAAGCTTTGTATGAAATAAATTTCTTAATTTAAATAAAACAAAACAATATCTGTAACATCGAATAATTAAAATTATATGTTAAAACGAATTATAAAAGTATATATTCGGGAAGTAAGAAATACACGTCAATTTACTCCACGTTGTAGATATGAGAGAGGGGTAATAAGGGGAGAGACTGCAATCAGGTTAGTACAAAATAAAAGAGAGATGTCTTGTCAGTAATGTGACACAAGATGGTGACATGTGTGTCGCGCAAAATCTCCCAAATGGCGGGAAAGAACTTACTAGGCACGTCAATTTAATAACATTAGATCCAATGTTCCCCCATAAGGGATATTTCTTAGCCTATTACCTAGCTGACAGACACTGTGATAACAGAAATGTTCTCAATATGTTCTATCCATTTTGTATAACAAGTTTCTCCTCTAGCTCAGGTGGTCTTGAAAATCTGCTTTATTGGAGTCGGCAAATATATCACTTTAATTTTTAATTAATTTTTTTTTTTTGGTTTGGGGTTGGGGCGGGGGGTGATTTTAATCTATTTAGGCAAGACTGGTCTGGTTACTGTTAACAAGAGTAATCTCAAAACCTTATGAATTTAAATGAATTCAGGTGATATTTGAACAAGAGATACAAAAAATGTTTAGAGTAATGTATTTTAGGTCACAGCTAAAATACGATTTTGTTATTCAAAAGAAATCCACAACTGTTTGCAATAAAGAACCTCAGAACAGGCCCGTTCTGAGGGATACGCTGACTACGCATCCGCGTAGGGCCCTGAACGTGAGGGGGGCCCCCGTGAGGCGCCCTCGATCCCCCGTTTTTTTTTTATCTGGCACTGCAGCCGTCTGTGTCACTCACGTTACCTTCCTCATCCTGAAATGTATCATTCTGATTTGAATTCTGAGACAGGGAAAGGGAAGCAGCAGGGGGGAGCTTTGAGGGTGGCGGACAGGAAACGTTGCTTGGCCGTGGGAATGGGAAAGTATAAATAGCGATCGGACCCCCCCCCCTCTGGGGCCCCCAACATACGCTCCATGCTTAGGGCCCCCAAACTCCTAAGAACGGCTCTGCTCAGAACGAATCAAGAATTTCATATTTTTCTACACAATATTTCTCTGTAGTTGATTGTCGAGAGCATTTGGTTAATTATGTGTCACCACAGAAAGGACCGAGTGCAATGACACGTGACGACGATTTGCGTTCATTGTTAACAATATTTGTTTTGACTGTTAACAATCAACATGGGAACTAATCTATGATGCAGGCTTGCCTTCAATGTTTTCTTGATAAACATTGTAGCACATCATTGACTGTCATCGGCTCATTAGTAAACTCCATTAACAGCAACTGGTGTTACTTTCTCATGTATTTCAAAGATCAAAGGGCAAAGGTCTTGCTCTACTCTCTACGTGTCTCTGATATACGTATGCTGTTTCTGATGTCTTTTAATTAATGTCGACAGGTAAGTCTGGTAACTTCTTCTCTACCTCTTGGTCTCTTCTGTTGTGGCCCTATCGTATTTGATGGTTGTCGAGGGTATGAGAATCACTGTTGTTATGTGTAGAGCGTTGTTGTCATGTTTGATAGGGAAAAGATGTTAGTTAGAGATTTTATGTGCAGCCGTATCGTTTGTGTGAGAGTGTTGTGACGTAATTGTGTAGTGTGAAGTGACGCGTTAGTTTTCGTGTGGTTAGAGAAGAGTGATGGCGGATGTGCTACATTGACTGTTGTGAATGGAAGACTGCTAAGTGTTGTGCTGAGAGAATTGATGGGGAATATACTGACAGAAGTGTTTGGATTGGTAAATTGATTAATATTTGGTTGGAGTGATGTATTATCAAATTCTGAAATTATACGTCAAGTCTTGTTCATCGAGTAGTGATAAATAAACTTTCGTTTACAACAAACCGGTTGCTGTTTGTTGCATTGGTGACTGTTTGTGTATGATGTACTGCTGAACGGAATGCAGTGAAAGACTTGGCCATACAGAAGAATCGCTTCGCGACATTGGGGGCTCGTCCGAACGAATCAAGGGCAGTTAAGAATCATCCTGTCTGAAGCTGTGAAGTGTCAGGCCGTCCGAATTACCATCCCTGTCCGGGGCTGGGCAGTATAATCTCCGCCCGAACCTGTATGTCGCCGCCAGAGGCTTTGTGTCGCCACCCGAACCAGTGTGTCGTTTGCCCGAAACTGTGTGTCGCCGCCTGAAGCTGTGTGTCCCTGTCCGACTCGGAAGTATCAACTTCTACGGGGCTGTGAACATCGACCGTCCGTTGTGTGAGGCATCCTGGCACATCTGCCTGAGGCTGTGTGTCGCTTGTCCGAAGTCGTCTGAGGTGCTCGTCGTGTGTCTCCTGTCCCAGCTGAAGCAACCGTCCAATGCTGTGACCCGCCGATTGTGGTGTTCCACCGAGCTTTACACCGCTGTTGCTGTACACCTCTGTGAATATTCAACGCTGTTGCAGTACACCGCTGCTGACGTATCCTGCCGCTGCGTCCCGCTGATTGCTGTGTCCCGCTGATTGCTGTGTCCTGCTGTTTGCTGTGCTTCGCTGATAACTCTATTCCGCTGGTTGCTGTACACCGCTGTTTGCTGTGTCCCCCCTGTCCCTGGCACGAAGCAAACCACCTACGACCGGATCGTCACTGTACGGCATCAAGATCATCGCCGCACCTACAACCGGAGCGCCTCTGCATCTACCACCAGTGCATGCTACCGGGTCAACAAAGTAGGCCCAATTAGACACTATTACCTAAAACTGTGACATTCTTATATTGTGTGTTTTCGATACAGGTCAAGTCAAGCACAGTTAAGTAACATGTTAAGTACACAAGTATTATTATTATAGTTATTTAAGATTATAGTATTTATCTTATATTGAGAAAAGCTGTACAGTATTTGAACTTATAAATTTGTAGGGGTAAATTATTACACATGAAATCTAAGAGAACCATATCGGAAATAATAGCCGAAATTCGGGAGGTGAGAGAAAAGTACCTCAGATTTACGGGACAGGAGTTAGATACATATGTAAGGGAGCAATGGGGGGAAATACAAGAAGAGGAGCGAGAAGAAAAAAGAAGAAGGGAAGAGCGAGAAGAAAAGAGAAAAAGTGAAGAAAAGGAGCGAGAAGAAAAGAGAAAAAGTGAAGAAAAGGAGCGAGAAGAAAAGATAAGAGTAGAAGATAGGGAATATGAACTTAAGAAGTTAAAAATAGAAACAGAAAAAAAATTGAATTGGACAAAATAAAAAATGGGGTTACACTACGTAATAGTGACGAGAAAATTCCCGGCAAAAATGACCACTTACTCAAATGCCTCCCTAAATACGACAGCGACATGGAACTGGACGAATATATTGTAAACTTTGAATACATTGCCAGACAAAACGGGGAAACAAAAGAAAAAATCAGGAGTCAAGAATTTTATAACAGTGACAATGACGATGGTGAGGGAGTAGAATGGGATAGCGCTAGAATAGACGGGATAAATTAGTATTAACTGTGATAATCCCTACACTAGAGAGAATAGGTATAGCGAGAGGTCAGGGAAGGAAGCACATGATAGCCTTTACAGAGCAGAAGTAGAAACTAAGAAGAATCAGTTCAGAAGGGATAATGAGCTTAAAACTTGGGGAAAACTTACAGACGGCGATAAGGTAGAAACTGAGGAAGGCAGTAGGGAAGCTGGGAGGCCATTAGGTGAGGATGAGGAGAGTAAAGTCCATTTATTAGCCTTTGAAAACGAAGTAATTGAAAATATTACTGACTTTGTGGAAGAGGATAGCTATCCAGAGGAATCCCAAGCCATTGTAACGGAGTGTAGGGACACGGAGTTCTCTGTAGCATCAAGTGAGGTGGTAACCATAATAGAAAACAGAGGGGAAGCACGGGATACAGATTTTTTACGTGTTCAAAATGTGAATTTGGATTTTGTACAGGATATGATTTTTGATGACATACCACATGATGCTTATAGTAGAGTCCATGTAGATGTTGTTGATGAAAATGTAATGCTTGATTTTGGACACTATAATTTTTTTGATGGAGTACAAGATGATACTTGTGAAACTGTACGGGCTGTTGATTTTGATAAGGCACAACATGAGAGCTGTGTTATGACACACGAGAGATGCTTTGATAATGCACAACATGAGAGCTGTGTTATGACACACGAGAGATGCTTTGATAATGCACAACATGAGAGCTGTGTTATGACACACGAGAGATGCTTTGATAATGCACAACATGAGAGCTGTGATATGACACACGAGAGATGCTTTGATAATGTAACAGAGGGTTCTTTTGTTTTCGGACAACGGGGAGATTTTGGGTTTATGCGGCAGCGCTTTGTTGAGAATGATGGTTTGTGTTGTGCACGAGATTATGTAGGTGTTAGGACCTGGACAGGTCAAGGTGTTTGCGAAGTGGAAATCGGGGGCTTGTCAAAGGCAGTCCCAAGACGGCGTCTGTCGAGGGTATGAGAATCACTGTTGTTATGTGTAGAGCGTTGTTGTCATGTTTGATAGGGAAAAGATGTTCGTTAGAGATTTTATGTGCAGCCGTATCGTTTGTGTGAGAGTGTTGTGACGTAATTGTGTAGTGGGAAGTGACGCGTTAGTTTTCGTGTGGTTAGAGAAGAATGATGGGGATGTGCTACATTGACTGTTGTGAATGGAAGACTGCTAAGTGTTGTGCTGAGAGAATTGATGGGGAATATACTGACAGAAGTGTTTGGATTGGTAAATTGATTAATATTTGGTTGGAGTGATGTATTATCAAATTCTGAAATTATACGTCAAGTCTTGTTCATCGAGTAGTGATAAATAAACTTTCGTTTACAACAAACCGGTTGCTGTTTGTTGCATTGGTGACTGTTTGTGTATGATGTACTGCTGAACGGAATGCAGTGAAAGACTTGGCCATACAGAAGAATCGCTTCGCGACAATGGTGACTGGTTCTCTTAACTGTTTTGGTGGCTGAGTGTTGATATCTGTCTACTGTCAAAACGATTCCACACTTGTAAGGAGTTGCCTCAACTAACACAACAAAGGGTTATCTCTGAAACATATTTGAAATTCCCTACACTACATTATTGTTATTTTTATTCTCATTGTTACTGTTATTGCTATTTTTATTTGTGAACGTCCTTCACACTCGAATATGACCTGGGCAATTTTTTACTTGAGTAGCAGCCTTGACTTGAGTAGCATCCTAGAATTGAGTAGCATCATTGTCTTGATTAGCATCCTTGACTTAAGTAGCATCCTGACTTGAGTAACAGACTTGACTTGAGTAGCAGTCTTGACTTGAATAACAGCCATGACTTGAGTAGCAGCCATGACTTGAGTAGCATCCTTGAAATGAGTAGCATCCTTGACTTGATTAGCATCCTTGAGTTGAGTAGCATCCTTGACTTGAGTAGCAGCCTTGATTTGAGTAGCATCATTGACTTGAGTCGCAGTCTTGACTTGAGTCGCAGCCTTGACTTGAGTAGCAGCCTTGAATTGAGTAGCAGCCTTGCCTTTTCTGTATTTTTGTTTGAAGTCAAGGAGACTAGCTAAATTCGTCAGCCTCACTCTCTCGTCCTTTCCCATTTGTTCCAATAGAACGACTTAGTTAAGGCGACTGGAAACAGACCAGAATGCAGCAGACGACCTCCAGGGCTTCTCGTGTTTTAAAGTGCTCTTATGTGGTCCACATCGCAGGAGATGTCGGAATTTTCATTGTGTTAATGTCATACCTCCTACGGGACTCCATCTCCGGGTTTAATTTTAGAGTTTACCTTCTCTGAGATGAGTTACCAACCAAGGTTAACGAGTCCCATCCACCCTGGGTGCTGGTGATGTTTTTGCTTGTCTACGCTTTGAGGGGGATTGAACTCCAGTCGACAAGCTTGGGATTAACTCAGTTTATACCGCTCGTTCATACTACAAATTCCAATACCCTATCTACTTACCGTGGCCCTTCCAGTTTATCACTAAATAGTTGTACCACATATCAGACAGCTTTCACTCTCACAACGTCTCATACAGCTTGTACAGTCTAACTCTGCACATACACTGCATTAACCAGTACAAAGCTGTAGGTCTAAATCTAAACAATGGAAGAAAATTGTATGCGTGCAGTGATGGTAAAATGATCAGTGTTAGATAAAAATTGTGCATTGATTATACACCTGAATGTCTCCCTCACAAACTGTCCACCATAAGACGTCACGGTCGCCAACATACCTAGAGATCGTATTTAAAGTATCTTTCTACAGCAACGTCCTGCCTCCAGGCACATTCACGCTGGTCAAAGACAAACTCTATGTGTCTCTATGAAGTCAAATAACCATCTCAACAAACTCTACATGTCTCTGGGACGTCAAAGACCCATCTCAAAAAAAATCTACATGTCTCTGTCAAGTCAAAGACCCATATCATTAAACTCTACGTGTCACTGTGAAGTCAAAGACCCATCTCAACAAACTTTACATGTCTCTGTCAAGTCAAAGACCCATCTCAACAAACTCTACATGTCTCTGTAAAGTCAAAAACCCATCTCAACAAACTCTACATGTCTCTTTAAAGTCAAAGACCCATCTCAACAAACTTCTCATGTCTCTGTGAAGTCAAAGACCCATCTCAACAAACTCTACATGTCTCTGTCAAGTCAAAGACCCATCTCAACAACTTCTCATGTCTCTGTCAAGTCAAAGACCCATCTCAACAAACTCTACATGTCTCTGTCAAGTCAAAAACCCATCTCAACAAACTCTACATGTCTATGTCAAGTCAAAGACCCATCTCAACAACTCTACATGTCTCTGTCAAGTCAAAGACCCATCTCATCAACTCTACATGTCTCTGTCAAGTCAAAGACCCATCTCAACAAACTCTACATGTCTCTGTGACTTCAAAGACCCATCTCAACAAACTCTACGTGCCTCTGTAAAGTCAAAGACCCTTCTACACTCTTACCTCTACTATGTGGCCATACCCAGAGGGAACCACTATTCATGGCCTGGCCACTTCTTCCGCGATCGGTAGACTTCTTATGTATTTGACACTTACTGTAACGGTTATACTGTGAAAGTTGCTGAGTACAGCCACGGAAGGTAAAGGCTATACTGTGACTGATACAACACTAAGTCTAATTAAGATTTGAAATTAAAATTGTTGACAATGATACGGTACCCAAAAAGTTCACTCACACGTGATGCAAAAAAAAAAAAGAAAAAAGAAAAAAGAAGAAGTTATTTCTGAAGGATTGTGTTGCCATAGAAACAATTGGCACATTATTTCATCTTCCTGTTAGAAATTTACTCATTTGTTGTAATAGCAACGAATGACGCCATCTCGTCTGTGTTCGGTGTAACGACTGATCTTTATACTTCGCAACGAATGACGCCAACTCGTCTGTGTTGGGTGTAACGACTGATCTTTATACTTCGCAACGAATGACGCCAACTCGTCTGTGTTGGGTGTAACGACTGATCTTTATACTTCGCAACGAATGACGCCAACTCGTCTGTGTTCGGTGTAACGACTGATCTTTATACTTCGCAACGAATGACGCCAACTCGTCTGTGTTGGGTGTAACGACTGATCTTTATACTTAGCAATGAATGACTCCATCTCGTCTGTGTTCGGTGTAACGACTGATCTTTATACTTCGCAACGAATGACGCCAACTCGTCTGTGTTCGGTGTTGCGACTGATCTTTATACTTCACATTCATGATCACCCATTCCATTTTTCCACGACTTTAAGTATTAAAACATTCATGAATCAAAACAACTCACCACGTCCAGTCACACCACATAACTACAACAGCACAGGCCAATCAAGTCACAAAGTTGACTCACTGCTCACAATAATAACCGCCAGTCATGCATACTATCACAGTTGTGTCATTTTTTCAGAATGCAATGTTGTCTATTTTCAAACTTACGGACATTGATCGACTGTGTTGGGGATTTATTTCAGAAAGGTATAGCAGGGTTTCCAACACATATGAAAACAATAGCCTGTAATGTGTTAGTATTTTTTCTGGATTGCTTGGAAATCATGCATCTCTCTCCCCAAGTAACGATCAAATCAGGAACACAAACTAGATTACAGACCACGCCCTCCTCCACCCCTCCCCACCCCCTCCACCACAACCCTTCTTTAAAAAATGGAGGAATTGAAAGCTTATTTGTTTAATAATTAGGTCTTGCTATTAATGAAAACTTTGTTATCTAAAGGTTCACTCTGGCAGGGGAGACCATCATGAGCGTCAGATGAGCCATCAACTCGCAACATGTTTACACACGGGACAGCAGTAGTTGCGCTCGTAATTCTGATTGCTGTCCCTGTTTCTTCACAAACAGGTAAGACATTGACAATCTACCATATTAACAATGAAGTCCTTCTAAAAACATTACATAGTTTATCATTTTGTGCTAATCTAATGCAAGGCCCGCGCTACATAAAGCCAGAACTGCACAAGCACTGCACAAGGACTGCACTGTACAAGCGCTACACAAGACCTGCACTGTACAAGCACTGCAACAAGGCCTTCACTGTACTTGCACTGCATTGTACTAGCACTGCACAAGGCCTGCACTGTACAAGCACTGCAACAAGGCCTGCACTGTACAAGCACTGCAACAAGGCCTGCACTGTACAAGCACTGCAACAAGGCCTGCGCTGTACAAGCACTGCAACAAGGCCTGCACTGTACAAGCACTGCATTAAGGCCTGCACTGTACAAGCACTGCAACAAGGCCTGCATTGTACAAGCACTGCAACAAGGCCTGCACTGTACAAGCACTGCAACAAGGCATGCACTGTACAAGCACTGCAACAAGGCCTGCACTGTACAAGCACTGCAAAAAGGCCTGCACTGTACAAGCACTGCAACAAGGCCTGCACTGTACAACTTCTGCACAAGGCCTGCACTGTACAAGCACTGCACAAGGCCTTCACTGTAAAAGCACTGCACAAGGCCT
>CAXITT010000050.1:1841154-1889620 GCA_964033795.1 Lymnaea stagnalis | reverse complement strand
TGACAACAAATCTGCAAATTTTAATTAGTATTTTCAAAATTTACTAACCTGTAAGGACTTTGTCATGTTTGATAAATAGGGACATGCTCAGTGCGTTTCAATATGAGAGATATGCACATCACAGTGTGCTTCAATATGAGAGATATACACATCACAGTGCGTTTCAATATGAGAGATATGCACATCACAGTGTGCTTCAATATGAGAGATATGCACATCACAGTGTGTTTCAATAGAGATATGTACATCACAGTGTGCTTCAATATGAGAGATATGCACATCACAGTGTGTTTCAATAGAGATATGCACATCACAGTGTGCTTCAATATGAGAGATATGCACATCACAGTGTGTTTCAATAGAGATATGCACATCACAGTGTGCTTCAATATGAGAGATATGCACATCACAGTGTGCTTTAATATGAGAGATATACACATCACAGTGCGTTTCAATATGAGAGATATGCACATGACAGTGTGTTTCAATATGAGAGATATGCACACCACAGTGTGAGATATGCACACCACAGTGTGTTTCAATGGAGATATGTACACCACAGTGTGTTTCAATAGAGATATGTACACCACAGTGTGTTTCAATAGAGATATGTACACCACAGTGTGTTTCAATAGAGATATGTACACCACAGTGTGTTTCAATAGAGATATGTACACCACAGTGTGTTTCAATAGAGATATGCACATCACAGTGTGTTTCAATATGAGAGAAGTCTGCAGTCAGCAAAGCAGAGAAATTATTTGGTTCTTTGGCATATCATTGCCAGTTTCTCATCAATGCCCGTGCTACATGATCTCAAAGACTTTCGTGAACACCCACTCTACTCTTTGATCCACCATCTTCCTTCATGTGAAGGTTTTTTTCTCATGCAATTTGCCATTAAGTGAACTACTTCTCCCACAACGAAAGAAAACCTATTAAACTGACTCTTTGTAATGAACGGTGCTTCTTTGTGTACGTCAGTTCCTCACGCTGGTGAATTTTGCTGCCATGTCATAATAGACCAGATTCAACAAGAGAGTCGGGACAGTCTCCTAATCTCATAGACTTGGTCGAAATACATGTCTACAATACAAGTCCAAGTGTTCTCATTCTTGTAAGGTAAAGGTAAACCACGCGCAGAAAGTCAAATGGTCACAGGACGAATTGTCATAAGCTAAAGTACTGGATTGTGCAAACATATGCATTTCATATAGATTTTCAATGAAAGGCGCATTACTTAATTATCTGGTAAGGTTGGGCCTAAACTCGTATAACCGCGACTATCCCAGGCACGCATTATCAAACGGGAATTGCCAAAAATTAAACCTGTCAATGCCGCCCTCGGCATCGAGGCACTCCGTACTTAGGTGCTCTACTGTTACAGCGGCCAGGTTACGAACTGGTCAGTAGGGATCCCAAAGTTTTCAGTCTATACATGTTGCTTCCCGGCGGGCAGTGCTCGGTGTGGCATTTGCGTAATGAACCTTTGTTCACTTCATGCCCGTTCCCACCAGGGGTCGCTCTTACCTGGTTGTGACATGTTACGGTGGAGCTTTTGAGCTGTTTCCTCTTCCACCCAGCATTTGAACCATTCTTCGTGAAAGTTATCTTTAGGAGTAAAGACTTGAATCACTTGGTCCGTGCGGATTGCAGAGGCTTGGACAGGCAGGTTGTCATCAATAGTAGGTCTAACTCTGCCAAGATAAAGAGCTCTTAAAACGATTGCTTCCGCTCCTCAGTAGTGCACCATGTCTCTCCAGTAGTGCAGCCTGGCTCCCCAGTAACTCAGTCTGGCTCCCCAGTAATGCAGTCTGGCTCCCCAGTAATGCAGTCTGGCTCCCCAGTAATGCAGTCTGGCTCCCCGGTAATGCAGTCTGCCTCCCCAGCAATGCAGTCTGGCTCCCAAGTAATGCAGTCTGGCTCCGCAGTAATGCAGTCTGGCTCCCCAGTAATGCAGTCTGAGTCCCCAGTAATGCAGTCTGGCTCCCCAGTTAGTGCAGTCTGGCTCCCCAGTAATGCAGTCTAACTCCCCATGTAGTGCAGTCTGGCTCCCCAGTTAGTGTAGTCTGGCTCCCCAGTTAGTGCAGTCTGGCTCCCCAGTTAGTGTAGTCTGGCTCCCCAGTTAGTGCAGTCTGGCTCCCCAGTTAGTGTAGTCTGGCTCCCCAGTTAGTGTAGTCTGGCTCCCCAGTTAGTGTAGTCTGGATCCCCAGTTAGTGCAGTCTGGCTCCCCAGTTAGTGCAGTCTGGCTCCCCAGTTAGTGCAGTCTGGCTCCCCAGTTAGTGCAGTCTGGCTCCCCAGTTAGTGTAGTCTTGCTCCCCAGTGAGTGCAGTCTGGCTCCCCAGTTAGTGCAGTCTGGCTCCCCAGTTAGTGCAGTCTGGCTCCCCAGTTAGTGCAGTCTGGCTCCCCAGTTAGTGTAGTCTGGCTCCCCAGTTAGTGTAGTCTGGCTCCCCAGTTAGTGCAGTCTGGCTCCCCAGTTAGTGCAGTCTGGCTCCCCAGTTAGTGCAGTCTGGCTCCCCAGTTAGTGCAGTCTGGCTCCCCAGTTAGTTTAGTCTAGCTCCCAGTAGTGCATGTCAGTTTCTTCACTAGATTCAGTTTATTCACGGCGTTGGCACACAGTTCACGTTTGTGGATGTGTAGCTGGACTGGACGGTCCACTTTCAACCCCTCCATCGTTGCTTTCCTATCCCTTCGAGTCTTCCCCACTGATGTTGGTTCCACTTCCTGCTAATGAGCATTCCTTCCATTTGTGAAACAAAGATTGTTGTTTATCTAAATACCTTTATAGTGAGCAATGTACAGGCCACCCACTAATTAATATGTATCGCCCCATCTGGCACTTTTGGTCAATCTCTTGTTGTGCACAAAATTATTTTAGAAGGGTAAAGAAATTCGGAAACTTATCAAACACAAAATTCAAAGAAAAATATTTTATTTTTATTTTGATTGAGCATTTTAGTTGAAAGAGGAATTGTTTTAGGATCTTGGGGTGCACAATGGTGCTGAGCCACTGTCCTAGTGGGGTGCACAATGGTGCTGAGCCACTGTCCTAGTGGGGTGCACAATGGTGCTGAGCCACTGTCCTAGTGGGGTGCACAATGGTGCTGAGCCACTGTCCTAGTGGGGTGCACAATGGTGCTGAGCCACTGTCCTAGTGGGGTGCACAATGGTGCTGAGCCACTGTCCTAGTGGGGTGCACAATGGTGCTGAGCCACTGTCCTAGTGGGGTGCACTTGCCAAATAGTTATTCAACCAGCTTCACTAGCAAACATAGAAGTGCTTTTTTAAAATGACAAACACTTTAATACATTGACTTCGGTATGATTTTGATATGTAAAAAAATATAATTCAGAGTTTACAAATAGAATAAAACTCTTCTTTATACAAGGTGACACCTATACACGTCTAACTCTTCTTTATACAAGGTGACACCTATACACGTCTAACTCTTTGTTATACAAGGTGACACCTATACACGTCTAACTCTTCTTTATACAAGGTGACACCTATACACGTCTAACTCTTCGTTATACAAGGTGACACCTATACACGTCTAACTCTTCATTATACAAGGTGACACCTATACACGTCTAACTCTTTGTTATACAAGGTGACACCTATACACGTCTAACTCTTCTTTATACAAGGTGACACCTATACACGTCTAACTCTTCTTTATTACAAGGTGACACCTATACACGTCTAACTCTTCTTTATACAAGGTGATACCTATACACGTCTAACTCTTCTTTATTACAAGGTGACACCTATACACGTCTAACTCTTCTTTATTACAAGGTGACACCTATACACGTCTAACTCTTCGTTATACAAGGTGACACCTATACACGTCTTTAACTCTTCTTTATTACAAGGTGACACCTATACACGTCTAACTCTTCTTTATTACAAGGTGACACCTATACACGTCTAACTCTTCGTTATACAAGGTGACACCTATACACGTCTAACTCTTCTTTATACAAGGTGACACCTATATACGTCCAACTCTTCTTTATACAAGGTGACACCTATACACGTCTAACTCTTCGTTATACAAGGTGACACCTATACACGTCTAACTCTTCGTTATACAAGGTGACACCTACACACGTCTAACTCTTTGTTATACAAGGTGACACCTATACACGTCTAACTCTTCTTTATACAAGGTGACACCTATATACGTCTAACTCTTCTTTATACAAGGTGACACCTATACACGTCTAACTCTTCTTTATTACAAGGTGTCACCTATACACGTCTAACTCTTCTTTATACAAGATGACACCTATACACGTCTAACTCTTCTTTATACAAGGTGACACCTATACACGCCTAACTCTTCTTTATACAAGGTGACACCTATACACGTCTAACTCTTCTTTATTACAAGGTGACACCTATACACGTCTAACTCTTCTTTATTACAAGGTGACACCTATACACGTCTAACTCTTCGTTATACAAGGTGACACCTATACACGTCTAACTCTTCTTTATACAAGGTGACACCTATATACGTCCAACTCTTCTTTATACAAGGTGACACCTATACACGTCTAACTCTTCTTTATACAAGGTGACACCTATACATGTCTAATAAACCCACCAGCTAATTTATTTCTAAGCGTTCAAAATTTAATTTACTGCTAAAAAAATAAAACTACACCATTTTAACACCACTGTAACAATTGTATATGCGTAACCTTCTTATGAATGATGGCGCTTATGGTTCAGTAAAGTTACTCATACAATGTTAACTATATCCATGAGTTCAATGAAGGCGATGGCTTTCCGGTACTAATTGAATAATTCATTACACTCCTCAAAACTGTCTCTTTCTCGCCGTCAAGAATCGACATTATCCAAATGAGTCATTTAAACAGCACTTTATTACATACACTAAATAGGTCAAATAATTCCTTGATATCAGGATTTCTTTTAACTATCACAGTTGCAATGCAAAGAAAATATTATATACACGCACGTTCAATAATACGTCATATAATATTAATTCAATTATCCATTCGAAAATTTAACATGTCCTCTCACATTTAAGTTATCTGGTTCACTCCTCGCTCAATTAAAGACATGATTTCTCCCTACGCTATAAAAACCAGGCCCATCTTTTCTCGTGTTTTACATTATTATCGTCAAATCGCTACGCCATTTTGCTGTGAGGGTAGACATTAGTGTTGTGTGAAAATTGATAGTTACCTTGGTCTGTTACAACCACAAACATGTATTAATACACAATACACTAATGTGTATGCGAATAAAGATTATAAATACTGGGCACCACATCACACAACAAAACATTACATGTTAACAAGCATAGTGTCTATGTGTTTCATCATTGATATTGTCTAGAAAATATGTAACATAAGGTACGGGCAAATCTGAAGGAAAAAAAAAGCAATTTAAAAAAAAGAAAGAAAAATAAGAATATGTTGGCAAGAAGCCTTCTTCAGCGAAGAGCGATAGAAATATAAAAATAAAAACTTGGTTGACTTTTTTTTGTCCATAAGGAGAGAATTCATCTTACTGTCCTCTTGCTGTCCTCTTGCTGTCCTCTTGTTGTCATCTTGCTGTCCATTTGGATACATTTCAGCTACATTTTTATTTTTATATTTTCATTACTCTTTGTCCTGTTTCATGGAGAAGGCTTCTTGCCGACACTTTTGTTGTTATATTGTGTCCTTTTTTTCACGTTTCCCCTAATCTTGTTTTACATATTTTCTTGTACCTAACCTCATTTCAGTCACCACCCCCCCCTCCCAACAACCCTTACACTCATTGATATTTAAAAGCAATTTAAATAAACTGTGCATGATTGCTTTGTTCTTAACTAACCAATTCATAATTTGTATATATTTTCGTTACTTAAATGTAACTTTTGGCTTAACGTTGTTTTGTTTAGGTCGTAACATTGCATTGAAACAGAATACGACACAAGCTGGCACTTACATTGAACCTTCTCCTAAATTTACTTCTCGCACAAAATCTGAAAATGCTGTGGATGGTAACAGAAATTCCAACTTTGACACAGGCAGCTGTACTCACACTGACACTAAGGAATCTGCCAATTGGACTTTGACCTTTGCTCTTCTTCACTACGCTCATACATATGTCCTATACAACCGAGAGGGTAAGTATGGAAAATACGTCTGTCCAAGTATGGTCTTTAAAAGTTACTCGTTTTTCCGGATACAGTAATCACATTTGATAATGGTGGAAAGCAGGAGTAAACATGAATTAATTTTAAAAATCCAACTCACTTAAATCCTGACCTACTGCACAGAGAATATTGATCAGTCACTGATGACACATTTTATTCTTATCTAAAATTAAAATAGCACACACAAAGGTACACTGGTACATGTTCGAATTAAAATGAGGTTTTGAATTTTAAAAAATAAAGATAACTATGTACCATCATGGTTCATCTTTATTGAAAGGGTTTATTTTTCTTCTGGACACAGTGTATATATATTTGAGGTTAGCATTATCGATCAACTACACGAAATGAATTAATGGGTTAAAAGTAAATAAATATGTGGCTTATTCTTTTATTATTCGACATTAGAACTCGTAAACAAACTGCAACAAAACATATTAACAAACAAACAATGCTCAATATTGCATATCGCTTTTTATTCGGATTCGGTTGGTAGACCAAGGGGAGAGAAAACAATAATAAAAAGTGATGGGAAATAAAACAGACAAAAACTAGAGCAACGGTCAACAAGGGTTGACTTTAGATGGCGCTTGGATGACACCACTAATATACAATGTAGGATTATGTAGTTGGGTTTTGTCGGTCGTGGAACAAGACCCCTGCAGTCCATCCTGCGTGGACAGACAAGGGACATGCGCGGTACCTGCCGTAAATAAAACAGCACCTACAGGGCTGCCAGCTGTGACGCTTCACAATTACAAGACATGATTACAAGTTGCCGTTAATGGATATGAGGCAAAGGTGGTAACCTCTAGCCGACGATTCTTGCTAGGCAGCCCTGAGAAGCTGCTCCAAGGCAACCGTTTTGTCCCAGCTACTTCGCAAATTAGTTGCGTGGTGGAAACCCACTGTAGAATCCCTCTTATAGGGCGTCAAACGCTTCCCCGGGATGGGTGGGTGAAAATATTGGGACGTAAATTTTCCATCCCGACTCCTGAGAAAGTCGATTGTGTGCACTGTGTGCATACACAGTGTCGGACAGACCGGGTGTCTTTGGTTTGGAACAGCCCCCAGCAGAACCCGATAGAGCGGACTCGGGTGGGGGCTGTCCTAGCAAAGGGACATCTCCAACGTGCCACTTCGCCGCCCGATACTGGGCTTAGGGGGTGGGGGTGCTTTGGGGAGGGCATAAAGAACATTCTTCAGATTTTACGTTAAAATTTTTGCTTCAAATTTCTTTGTGAACGCATCTTTTTGTTTTTCTATATATTATAGTTCGTTCAAAATGAAATTTGACGAAAATTTTAATGTGTGAGCTGAAAAAAATATTCGACCAAATTTCCGTTCGATCAAATTACCGTTGATCAATTTACAGTCGACGAAATTTCGTTCTATCAAATTTCCAGTTACCTACGCTATCATGGAATAAATCATATTTTATTTATCTTCCCCTTGAACAACGGGGGAAAAAAGATTTTTGGGGATTGGATGGGGTGGGGTGGGGTGGGGCTGAATGTGACAGAATGTGGTGTCATCGGCAGCGAGTCTATTCTCTAAGTTTCAGCTCGATAGGATGATGGGAAGTGAGTCAATTTGCGGTGCCGAAGATTTAGTCTCCCTCTATTTCCCCAAAACAAATAAGTTTGTATTACATTGTACCAAAAAGGTACAGCTATGATGTTCCCACTTGTTCCTGCAGGACTCAACTCCTGATCTCGTCTAGTAAATCAAACAGTTAAGACTTTCACTTCTTTATTATATAGGCAGAAATGCTGATAGACTACAAAAGTTTCAACTAGTCAGCTATGATACCAACTCAAATCCACTGTTTACTTATCGTGACAACGGTACTCAACAACAGGTGTATAGAGTGAGAGACTACGAGATTGGTGACAACATTTCATCGGTCACAATTACAGCAAACCACAGGGAAAATATTCTCACTTTGTGTGAAGTTGAAATTTATGGAGGTGAGTTCAAACCAAGATGAGAGTAAAAAGAATTACTGTTATTACACTTTCACTGTCAAAGGTAAAGACATATTTGTCTAAATGGGATTCACATTGTTATTGTGAGATATTTTACATATTTAATAGGTAAGTCTATCAGTTCTTGTTTTGGCAATTCTATAAGATGGAGTTTAAGCTGCAATAAACAAGTGACCAAGATCATTTATAATATTTAAAGAACATCAGTAAGAAAACTATTAACAAAAATATTATATAATTCATAGAATCAAAATTTGAAGTAACTTTATCAGAAACAGATCAAGATATTCGAAAGAAATAAAGTTGTTAAAAAAAAAGTATAATGCAGGATACAAATTACTAAGAGTAAATAAAACAAATCATTTTATAATCCTTAAAGTCAAATATTTTTAAGCGGAGGAAAAAATATGCATTAACGAGAAAAATATTATACTTTCACTGTCAAATGTAAAGACATATTTTGTCTAAAAGGGAATCACATTGTTATTGTGAGATACTTTACATAATTAATCTTTGTACAATCAAAATACAAAATTAACTATGAATTTATGGCAACACTGTAGTACATCACAAAAACGTTCAAAGTTGTTCTAAACAAGATCTTATTTAGTCTTATTTATAATTACAATGAGCTTTGGGTTTATTCATTTTAAACTATTCATTTCTTTGATTTGTATCGATTAACTTAACTGAACATTTAGTTAAACCAGCGTTTTCAGTGGGACCATGAAGGGGTCACTAAGTTACACATTTTTGGCTATTTACAATTTTTGTCGCTGGTCGCTATGTCCCGCGGAAGAATCCAGTTTAGTTTCCATGAGACTTGGTATATTCACAAACTTTTTAGAACCGCTAGAATTGTGTGGTTGCATACGCACACATCTATGTCAGAATCCTGCACTGAAAGCGTCCAACGTTTAGGTCCACTGAGTTCCAAGAAATTATTTGCATATTATGAACCGTCAACAATCCCAGTAATCATGTCAGTCAGTATTTATCTCTCAGACCTCCAACAGCCGGCCATTCAGTTCTTAGAAACTGAGAGATAAACTTAGACCTAACCAGAAGATGGATCATAGGGTTGTGTGGTATTTACAACTCCAAACTCTCTCAGTGCCACTGTAATTTCTACAGTCCTCTGCTTGAGAGAGATTGTGTGTGAAAACTCTAGCCATCCTTTTTACACATAACAGCCTATTCTTTTAAACTCATTATTTTCACTTGGTAAAATGTTATTTTCTAAATGATGCTAACTATACTTTGGATGTTCTGTTATCTTAAGTAATTGGCCGATTAATCTATTTTTAATTGTTTTCTTTAAAAAAATTAATTACTAATGTATATATGTATATTTAAAAGGTAAAGTAGTTTATTTTAAAGCTTATTATATTAACCTCCAAATATGTTAATTAGATATGTCGCTTCATGTTTTAAATAGGTTTCAATATAATTAAGTCTAGTGGGGAAGTAAAACCACTGTGTCTTTTGAGTTCCTATGTGTTGGCATCCACTTTTCTAAAGTCCAGCAAGTTTTCTATAGAGACACTTTTAAATGAAGCAACAAAGTGTCGAATTCTTTAAACGCCAAGCCAAACATTTGCATCAATCCAGGCATGATGTTATAGGAATGTTTTCACAGAAAAATGAGTCTTGTGTAAAAGTATCTAATGCGGTTTTAAGAACACTAGCTGCCGCCAAGAAACCCCACAACATCGGAGAACAGTTGATATTACTTTTGTTACAAAGATGTCATATCGAATAGGTTGGGATGTTGTGAACTTGAGAAGCTAAAGTATGTTTTTTCCGTCAAACGAAATTGTTAAAAGGCTGAGAATAGCTGAGATGTCTGATTACATACTGTCTCAGGAGGTCTTGAAGATTCTGAAATCGATTTTCAACTTCTTTGCGATACAACTTGATAAAATGATGGATGTAGCCAACTTAGCCCAACTTTGTGTCCACGTACGATGTTAACATGACAAGCAACTGGAAGATTATATTATTTTCGAAACTTTCAGTATCAGAACAACTCCAAAATAATTATTCATAAAGTGGACAGATTATTTCCTGTGCATGGTATGAAATGGAAATATATCATTGGCTTGTGTACCGACGGCACTCCATGCTTGAATGCCTTTCTGGTTGTCAAACTTTAGTTCAACAAAAATCCCTAAACATTATTGGTAGACTCTATTTATCACCAGGTCTTAATGTTGAAAACCAGGTCTGGCATCTTGAAATCATTCTCAGTGAAGCGATTACAGCCGTGAACTTCATTAAATCTAAGGCACTCAACTCTCGTTTGTTTTCTGTAGTATGAAAGGAAAGCAGGTTCCGGATTTGAAACACATTTCTTGCACTCCCACGAGAGGTGGCTGTCCAAAAGGAAAAGTTTGAAGAGAGTTTTCACAGCTCGTGAATAAATGCAGCAGCTTTTTCAAAAGGCTAAAAAAACATGAACCAAAAATTCTCTGTCAGTTTTCTTATATCTTTATCACTAAAGGTTCGATATTTTTGAATTCTTGAGTTTTATCCACATAGGGCTGCCAGGACAAGAGAGCTCAGAGCTTCATTGCCATGAAAGACTGACAGCTTTCAAAATAAAGCTGTAACTTATGGCATTAAAAGTTTAAAAAGATATATTTTAAAACAAAATTCCATAATGATGAAAATGAGCTTTACGTTGAAGATAATATCCTTGATGGAATGAAACAGTATGGATCAATTCTTAGCGAAGAAATCTTTCATTATTTTTCAGATCTACAAGAATTTGAAAAATAAATTTACTTTCTCAACAACTCGTTTGTTCACCTCATTAGTGATCTACCGTCGGAGGACAATTTAATTCAAGAACAGTTTATCGATCTGATTAATGATGGGGTGAAAATCATGCTTTCTGTGAAATGTGTTGTAGTGATTTTTTAAAATTGAAATGGCATAGTCCCATCCCGATGTTGCAAATTTAGATCGCCGATTCCATTTCAAAGCACTCATGACACCTTACGTACCCACTAGAGAGCTCCGCTCATCCGATAGTGGCAAAATATCGATACCATGTGTTCGCCTTGAGACTTACGGAAAGCGCACTTTTGCATTTTCCGGCCCAACAATTTGAAACGCATTTCAAGTCGCTCTCAGAAACAGCCAGACACCTGAGTCCTTTAAAACCGATTTAAAAACACATCTATTTCGCAAACACCTTCTGGGGTGATGCTATCTACCATCTTTTACAGTTAATGTATATTGGCTTGTGTTGCTTATGGTTGAAACGGGATGAAAGACTTTGACTGGGTATGCTCGTATGTAGCTTTATATTGTTGCGTCTGTTTTTAAATGTTTTTTATTTGTTTTTATTTCTCTTTTTAATATGGTTGACTTTGTACCGCGGTTCGAGCTTTTTGGGATGAAGCGTGTTTTTCAAATAAACTTTATTATTATTATTATTTGCAGCCCCCTTTGAGTGTGAGATGGCTATTTTAAAACTACTTGATATCAAAACAAAACCTTGAAAGAGATTAGACACAAAAAATAACAAGCGTTGCACTGGCCAAAACAAAGCCAAACCTAGAAGAACTAAAAGACCCATGGTAGGGGTTAGGCCGCAGACAGCAGATCTTAGTGACGCAGATGCACATCGAGCACTGCCCCTTGCGCACATATTTCTGGTGGCTGGATATCAACATGGATCCTACCTGCTGGCATTGCAGCCTGTCTCCGGAGACTCTAGGGCACCTGTTGACCAAATGTCCTTCACTAGATCTCTCGGGGGAAGCCAGGGCAGTTGGAGGACCCTTTGTGAGGAAAATGTTGTATGGCTCAGCTCAACAGATGGAGTTGATAGCCAATTTACTAGCCGGGGTCATAAGAGAGTAATCTCAGACCCTCACCAGAATATGTGTGTTAGTTAGAAAAACAACTGGTTAAAACAAAGCAGACGCACCAGTTCCATTAAATGTACATTTGATGACAAAGATTTGTCATTCTCTGAATCATCCATTGTTTGTCAAAATATGTTTTGCTAACAGTAGCCTATATGTTAATTGTATTTAATTTTAAAGAGTCGGTCAGTCATCTAAAAGATTGTAAAAAGACCTTCACGCAAGAAATCCTGAAAAATTTTGAGAATCACTGAGTCAAAACTATCTATTTTAAAACACTCTTTTAACCTTTCTGCTAAATAAAGAAATTTAATGGATTCATCTTATGTATAGAAATATTAACTATTTATTTTGATTTTGCTTATTGAGCGACAATCATTTTCCTTATATAAATTTTAAGTTAAAAATAAAAAAAGTTATCCAAGGTTATTAATTTGTTTTTCATTTTTAATCTCAAGTAATTCATTTAAGTTTAAATTTGTTCTAAATTACAAAACAGAAATCATTTTAAAATCAAACAAACAAAAAGTGTGCTCACAGATTCATCTTACACATGATCAATGGATTTCACTCAAGGATTCAATGACACATAATTAATGGATTTCATGAGAGAACTCAATTATAAATGAATTTTGATTTTGTTTTCATTACAATTAATTCATGGTAAATGTTTTAATTTTAAATAAAAAAACAGTTCCTTTTACATCATTGTAAGTTATTTTAACATCAATCTCCCAGATGTTATCTGCAGTCCTGGATACTATGGTCCAGAATGTGATCGTACCTGTAACTGTGAAATAGAAAGTGAAACATGTTTTGTCAGCACTGGGGTGTGTCCATCTGGATGTCCAGCTGGTTATATTGGTGAACGATGCCAGACAAGTAAGTGTATTCTGGATTTACTTTGTAAGTTTGTGTTTATATTATCATTTTCCATTGACATTTTAAAATGTCATCTTTAAAGGTTGAAATATAAACAAGAGGTAACACTTTGCTCTTGGATCATGATATGCCCCTTCACAAAGCCTGTTATTTAACAATAATTAATTATAGTCATCCTTAAAAAAGAACAAATTAAACATATCACTTTTTGAAGTTAATTGAAGAAAGATAATTACAGTCTATGTTGACCTATTTAGGGACTGCATACATATAAATTTGTCAAGTTTCTTTGACATTTCTACCCATCAAAATGTTTTCATATTTAAATAAAATGATATGCTATATTAATAAGTAATTTTCCTAGACCTTTTGGACTGCTGAATGATGCAGATTAAAACAAATTCGTATTAATATGTATAAATAACAATAGTAACGCAGTGAGGGCCATGAAAAAGTTGACCAGCTTGTGATAAGAGAATGACAAGATGAACAACAGAGTGAATTTTTATTCACTTACCCACAAGTATCAAATGTCCTGCCATTTACTGTAACTTGTGGGTAGGTGAGTTAAAAGCAAGTCATTTGCTCACCTGAAGAAAAATTATTTGCAAGCAACTTTAAATTCAATTGTTTTTGTCTAATCTTAGTCACTCATATTTAAAACTAGCAATCTTAACACATATTTCTTTTATTATTTGAAACTATTACAAATTTCAGGATGTGATGATGGCTTCTATGGTAAAAACTGTCTCAATGAGTGCTCAGAGCATTGCTCGAATTTGGCTTGTAATGTCACCAGTGGTGCCTGCAGCTGTAAACCTGGATATCAAGGAAATACGTGTTTACAAGGTTAGTTCATTATCAGGTTTGAACTTAAGCTTATATATCTGGCATTCCCCAGGTGAATATCCTCAAAAACTTTTATAACATTTTAATTAACTCTGATGTTGCGCATCCTATAGCAGTTGCTTTCATTTTCTTTTTATAGATAATTTAATGCAGTTTAAAATTGATCCAAATCTAGTCATTTTAACACCTGAAAGAAGTTGTCTGATATAGTGTGAACTCTGGAGTAACCAAAGTCTCCCTGATATAGTGTTAACTCTTGACCAATCAAAGTCTCCCTGATATTGTGTTAACTCTTGACCAATCAAAGTCTCCCTGATATTGTGTTAAATCTTGACCAATCAAAGTCTCCCTGTTATTTTGTTAACTCTGGACCAATCAAAGTCTATCTGATATAGTGTTAACTCTGGACCAATCAAAGTCTCCCTGATATTTTGTTAACTCTTGACCAATCAAAGTCTCCCTGATATAGTGTTAACTCTGGACTAATCAAAGTCTGGCCATAATTTTCAGCTTGTGGTGCGGGCTTTTATGGCACTAATTGTTTAAGTCAGTGCTCAAAGCAGTGCAGAAATGAGGAATGCAATCACACAAATGGCTACTGCAGCTGTAAAGCTGGATACCGAGGTGATCTGTGCACTCAAGGTAATTCAAGAACTTATAGTATTTATATATATATATATTCTAAATGCACTTTTAAATCCCAAAGTTTATAATACAGAAACATTAAAAAAAAACAACCCACTTTTGGAATCAATGTATAATTTATAAAATGTCATATATAGATTTTTGTAGTTGAAAATCTAAATCCCATCATTACTTCTGTTCATTAGCTTTAGTTTACATATATTTAAAGTTTTTATAAAAATATTGTTTTATTGGTTAGACGTTCAGATACATGAACCAAATTGACCAGATATAGGTATATCATTTGAAAGTGAAACTCTAACACACTGTCACAATCACAATGTCTTGTAAATCAAAACAGAGGCGTAGTGGTTAAACTGATTAATAATAGTGTCTAAAACTTTATTACATACGATCACAATAATAATCGTTAATACTTTAAATATGAGTAAATACTCATGCTGAGCATACTAAATCTGAAAACACTTGGAATGTATCATATTATTTATTTCAATACTATCTTCTCGGTAAACATCTTTAGTTGATAAGTGTTATCACACTATAACCAAATATTCTTACATCAATATCGTGAATCTCTAAGTCCCTATACTTTATAATTACATAAGTAATAATTGCCATATTACTTATCTCCCATATATTCATATCTGTGACACGCAGGATTTCACATCGGCAAATGAACACCTTTACGTTTTTTGCCTTTATTTAATTAAAGCTGGACTGCCCATTCTATTTACAGCTTGCCCAGAAACTTTCTATGGGCAAAACTGTTCGCAGACCTGTAGTGTAAACTGTACCAGAAAATTATGCAACACGGAAAATGGACAATGCAATTCCTGCATCCCGGGAAAAACTGGACAACTTTGCGATCTTGGTGAGAAGAAAATAAGTTCTTACCTAAAACAAATGCTTTGATTGCTTTATGATAAATCAGCTATTATAACAAAGCTCATCAAATATTTCGTTAATATTTACTATAATCAGATTGCAGTCCTAACTGTGGTAGAGATAACAGATGTCATCAGGATACTAGACATTGTTTGAATGGATGTCTTGATGGTTATGCTGGAGACACATGCGAAAAAGGTAGTTGAGGACTAACCACAATTTTTTTGTTTTAAATCATTTTCAGGTGCTCAAATGTTTTCCTAAAATTGTTGGAACTGAGTTCAATTTTAAAGATTTTTTGAATTCAGAATATTTAAATGAAATGGGTCATATAGTCAACTTTTGGTAAAATTACTTATGCTGCACTCCTATTTAAAAACCATGTTTTGCTTTAAGAGGTATTAAGGAGCTTTTTTTGTGTGTAAATATTTCAGGGGAATAAATATTGTAATAGGCTTATGAACGACATCAAAGATTTTTATAATGTTTTTGTGCAACATTGACTGATGAAATTTTTATTATAGATCATTGATTTCTCAATCTACTGTAAGCTCTACAAGGTTCACATACACTATCACAAGCTTTACAGATCTTCACTTACCTTAATAATTTATTATATTTTTTTCCCCCTTTCAAAAAAAAAAAAAAAGGCTTAAATGTCATGTTTTACAAATTTTGATTACAACAATAAATTGTTTGGTTATTGTTTGGTTATTGTTTGGTTATTCACATTGATTACACAATAACATTAACAAAGATTTTTTTATAATTTTTTTTTTCAACATTGACTTATGAAATTTTTATTATAGATCATTGATTTCTCAATCTACTTTAAGCTCTACAAGGTTCACATACACTAACACAAGCTTTACAGATCTTCACTTACCTTAATAATTTATTATATTTTTTTCCCCCTTTCAAAAAAAAAAAAAAAAGGCTTAAATGTCATGTTTTACAAATTTTGATTACAACAATAAATTGTTTGGTTATTGTTTGGTTATTGTTTGGTTATTCACATTGATTACACAATAACATTAACAAAGATACCAGCAGAAGATGTTGCCACTTATCGTTTTAATTTTGCACCAGCATAAATCTCATCCAAGATGTTCTACGGTACTGTATTGCTTACAATACACTGTATATTATGTTAAGGTGTCAGCTTATGAGTGGGTTATTTACTTTTCACGACTATTCCTGACATAAACTAAGGGGAGTTGACTTTTGAATGAACTGGTTTTGAGAGCAACTTTTATATATTTCTAATTATTCCACTAGGTACAAAAAATACTTTAGAATATGTTAGCTGTACCTTATGATGATATTTTGCCATTTTTCTTTCTCTTGAAGCATTTTCCACCAGCAGTGACACCAATGTTGGAAATATAGTTGGACCTGTTATTGCTGCATTTATTCTGGTTGCCATAGTTGTTGCTATAGTTATAATTTTGAGGTGAGACTCAACATAGCTAGTTGGGATAAAATACAGAAAGCGCCAAAATAAACAAGACTGAAATTCCATCCACCACATGATCTCAGTAGTGAAAATGAATATAATGTTTGGGCATTACTTGTTGACGCAGCGAAAAGTATTCATAGCTTACCATTATTATTTTCATGCTTAAGTTGTCATAAAATCAGTTAGCCAATGGTTTAAGGTCAACACTGCTGGTAGAGTACGTTGCTGAATCCATGTACTGGCACTTGATAACATTTGACAACACTTGAACAAGGTACATATTCAACCCAGGGTGATGTTTTGTAGAACATTTTTTGCCATGCTGTATGAGCATCCAGATTTTAATAGGAATGTGTTGAAAAATTCACATTTCAGACTTCTGTTGACAGAGTACCTTAAAGAGTTTTGTAATAATAGAAAGAATCGCTGTGTTACTTCTGATTGTTAATCCCCTTTTATCAAACTTGGTGCCCCTTCATGACCACCAACTTATGAGCTAATATAATACTTGGCTCATTTTTTAAATAATCAAGAGACCCATTTCCAAAACCAACTCTAACATATCTTCATTTTCACTATTGGGAAAATGTGTCTACTGGAGCTATGCACTATTGATAAATGCATGCACACAGCCAAGATGTGGGAGTTTAAGTACTGAGTCAAGATTTGGGTCAGTTGTGAGTCAAGATGTGGGTCAGTACTGTAACTTTTGTCACATAAGAAAAAATAATGTATTTTTTTAACATCTTAATTTACATGAATCGAGTTTAATGGCAATTTTTAAATCTTCAGAACCAGAATTTAATTATGTCAGTCAGTCAATACGTTACTAATTCAAATACATACTTGGTAGAAGGGGCTTTGCAAAGGTTGCGTAAAAAATCAGAAAATGCTGATTTTAGCTTAAACGTTCATTTTGGGACTGTCTAAATCACAGCAAGCCCACTTTGAGAGACCTCTAGCATTTAACACATTTTTGCCCTCTTCTTTCAAAGTTGAAAGTATAAATTGTATTCGCATCTAAGCATTAGGCCTTTAACTATCCCAGGCTGCTTATATTCGCAGGAGTTGCAGGGCCAAAGTGACGGCTTCCCTCCTAAATCTAAATGTCCTGAACAGCTGATATGCTAAACATTCATTTACATATTTTTATATTTATAAATAAATCAACTATTTTGCTTGACGTGTTACTCTATGAAACAATGAATTTTGACAAGGAAATAACTCACTTGTCTTCAGATTCATGTCTTGGTTAACACTATGCACATGCCCATAACAGTTGGTTAAAACAAGATGACACACATGCAACGCGTAAAATTAATTTAAATGATTTTTTTTAAGGAAGAGGAAAGAAAAGAGAAACAAGGAACTTCTTGCAAATGGAAGTGTTGAGAACATAACAGAATCCGTATTTTCCAGTTCACATGTGGCAAAAGATAATAATACACCCAAAGGTATAATTTTTTAATGAAATAGCAAAACGAGGTATGAGGAAGCTTGAATTAGATAAGATAAGATAACATTCTTTATTAATCCAAATAAATGGAAATGTTTTTTTGATTGCATTATACATTTTCAGCACAAAAATAAAACAAGTTGAACACAAGACATTTATAATAAATTATTTCAAACAACCATTCAGCGAGTTCTCTTAGCAAAATCGGGGACTTATTAGTTCTTATTCAGATGTGTGACTTCAGAGGAAGCATGCCGGTAAATTTGTACAGATTGGGGAACAAATGAATTTTTAAATCGGTCAGTCCTCGCCCTGATGGAAAGAATTCGTCCCAAACGGCCCGATCCTAAGTATCTGTGATGAAGAGGGTGGGATGTATCATCCAAAATGTGTTTAGTTTTGCAAAAACATCTTTCTTCAAGTAGTTCTTCAAGTGAAGGATGTTTAGTTTGTGTTATGTTCCTAGCTTTCTTGATTAGTCGGTTTATGTGGTATTTAATATCAGACGTTGAATTAGAGAACAAGATAAAAAGATAAGGACGTTTCGACATGAAACCTTCTTCAGCTAATACTTCCGGCGAAAACAATGGATATTTCTTGGGTTGATTACTGTGCTCTGTTCTTTGTGCTTTTTCATTGGTACTGTTAGCTGAAGAAGGCTTTATGCCAAAATGTCCTTTAATTATTATATAATTTTTGACAGTGTATCCAAACATGAAATAATTACTTCAATTCTGTATGTTGTATGTTTTTGGCATTTCCATTAAAAATCTTGAAGGCTCCATTACTGTGCTAAAATAAATCAATAAATTTATTAGGCACTTCAGTTGTAAGTGTGAATTTTGGGGTTATATTTTATGGTATAAATTTTGTAGAATTTTAAAAAATTATCTACCCTACTGAAATTAATGTCTTACCATTTAATCGGTTACATCAGCAATGCAGCTATATTTAAATTTTTTTTTTAAAATTTAAATTTTTTTTCAAACGAATACAATCACAAACTTCAAAGCATTCTATTAAATTTTCCCTCAAAACAGTTATTTCTTTTCATTTTTTTAAGAGGATTTAACCAATTTATAATTATCCAAGTTTTAATTTTGGCACTCATTTATTGCATTATTAAATTCATTTTCATACTTTCAATTTATATTTTATTTAATACTTTTATGTGGAAAGTGTATTTCATTAATTATGACATGTTTATATTTTTGTATTTAGTAGCACTTGCTACTACAGTGTCTCCACCAGATGGTGACAACAATGATGAACTGTACTACAACACAGTAGCTTCTATTGAAAATACTTCCATAGCACTGGATGACCTTAACAACTACATGCTCAGTCACAGTAATGCTTTTTTTGAAGAACAATTCAAGGTAGTGACTTATAATAATATATTTAAAAGAAATGAAGAAACCGAACCATAAAAGTACATTAAATAGGCTTCTGTTCAAGCTTTGATCATAAGAAAGAGAATATGCATATTAATATAATCCTATGGCGCCATCCATAATGATATCTTGCATTTAGAGCAGGTGGGTTTGTGATTGTGCTTTCACCAGGGTGTCTAAATTTTGTGACAAATTTGTGATGTTTTTGGGGAAGGGTTGTAAAAAATTTGGCCAAAAAGCCTGACGTCATTTAAAGTGGACAGCAGCATACACTCCAGACTTTCCTGTGTTTTACACACCACACCTCCACACCACCCCACTTCAACAAAAAATGTACTACATATCTAGGCCCATCTAGACACTGTCATGTGTGTCTACTGGAATTTTTTTACTTTTATTTGCTGGAATGCACGAAACATCAGTTTTATTTGTGTATTATCTGTGAGTAGTTTCCCTTTGTGATTAAAGGTTATTATCAGCCATTCACATTTACCAGCACTATCTTAAGATATTTGAAAATTTGAAAATAAACTTGTTAATTTCTTGTATTAAGGTTTTCCAGGTAAAATTTGCTTGCTAATATAAATTTAATACAATCTTTGCAATAGAAAATTCCTAGCAATGTCAATGCGACTGTGAGTACAGGACAAAGTACGGAGAACAGCAACAAGAACCGTTACAAAAATATCATTGCCTGTAAGTCATTCATGTTTTTCGGTGTAAGAATTTCTGACAACACTGCCCCTGTATTGTCTTGAACTGAACACTTATCCTCTGCATGCCAACTAGTGATTGACTGATCAGCGACGAACTGAACTCTTATCTTCTGCATGCCAACTAGTGATTGACTGATCAGCGATGAACTAAACTCTTATCTTCTGCATGCCAACTAGTGATTGACTGATCAGCGACGAACTGAACTCTTATCTTCTGCATGCCAACTAGTGATTGACTGATCAGCGATGAACTGAACTCTTATCTTCTGCATGCCAACTAGTGATTGATCAGCAATCAACTGAACTCTTATCCTCTGCATGCCAACTAGTGATTGACTGATCAGCGATGAACTAAACTCTTATCTTCTGCATGCCAACTAGTGATTGACTGATCAGCGACGAACTGAACTCTTATCTTCTGCATGCCAACTAGTGATTGACTGATCAGCGATGAACTGAACTCTTATCTTCTGCATGCCAACTAGTGATTGATCAGCAATCAACTGAACACTTATCCTCTGCATGCCAACTAGTGATTGACTGATCAGCAATCAACTGAACTCTTATCTTCTGCATGCCAACTAGTGATTGACTGATCAGCGATGAACTGAACTCTTATCTTCTGCATGCCAACTAGTGATTGACTGATCAGCGACAAAAAAAATTTTATACTTAACATTTTATTGAGCTAAAGATACGTCAAAAACACAACCAGGATGAAATTTTGTGGGCTTACTTAATCATTTGTATGCTTATCCCAGATCTAGAAATCATTTCCGATGATAATCATTGATGTTGATGATTATGTCCATATGTAATGATTTTTTAGATTATTGTCATAATCAATAATTTATTTCAGATATCGCCATATTTAAACATTTTTTTCAGATGATCATTCACGGGTTCATTTGGTTTGCAGCCCAGAAAAGAAACAAGGTGACTACATTAATGCATCATTTGTCAAGGTATGTTGCCATGAAATTATATAAATGTTGTCATGAAATTATAAAAGTGTTGTCATGAAATTTTACCAATTTTGTCATGATATATATAATATAAATATTGCTGTGGAATTATGTAAATGTTGTCCTAAAATTCTATAAAAGTTTAATGAATTTATATAAATGTGTTAAATGCAGAGATGAAACGCCACATTAAATAATAAACAAAAATAATTTTAATTAATAACTAATTTACAATTACTGTATCACACAATGGCTTGGAACAGTAAAACATTCCATAACACAAATATTTTATGATATATTCCTAACACATCTAGAGCTACAAGGAGGATGAGAAATTCATAGCATCTCAAGGTAAGCATTGTACTGAGTTTGGTTGGTTACAAATATTTATTTAATTTTTTAAAATATTACATTTACATTTTAGGTAGCCAGTTACAATTTCCTAATATTTCAAAATTTATTTTTCTTTTGTTTTCCAAGTCTGTGCAATGTCTTACATATAGGTCTGAGACCAAGGAAATTATGACTCCCTGGGCAGTGGGGGTGGCAACGCAACGTCATCTCCGGAGAGGAAGCAAAGCCGTTTCCCAACCCAATATTACTCAAGACCGTGTTGCATGGCCGGAGTCCCCAGGGACTACTGGGCTATGTTTCACGGCCAAAGGTCCTAAGAGATGGAATCTCGACCTCCGAGTATTGAACTTTATTAGTGTCTTAGATATAGGTCTGTGTATATGGCATCCTTCCATCTTCGTGAGACGATGGAGTAGCTATATAGTTCTACACTTTGACGAGTGGCTCACTAGGCCAATCCTAGAATGGCAATCACGGCTGCATCTCTCACAGGAGTATAATGAATCCTGGTAAATTCTTGATTTCCGAATTGTTCTTTTTGATTCAAGGGCCTCGTTTCGAGTATCTTCTGCCTTTTTTACGCCTTCAAACACTGCAGTTTGTCAGTTGGAGCGATGTTCGGCAATGAACTCCCATTCGTTTGTTTCAATATTGGCTTCCTACATGCTTCGTTTGCAAACGTCAATAAATTTCAGGCGCAGTCTTTCAATATGTCTTGTCCCTTGTGCCAACTCTCCATACAGCAGTATCTTTGGGATACGTCCTTCCTCCATTCTCTGTACATGACCTAACCAGCGAAGGTGCCTCTTGATTAGAAACGAGAATATTCTAAACATGTGTGCACGTTCCAAAAACTCCACGTTAGCCACCCTGTCCTGCCAAAGCATGCGCAAAATGCGATGCAGACATCTTTGTTGGAAGCTGTTGAGTTTCCACTCCTGGCTGGTATATGTGATCCACACTTCGCTACCATATAGGAGCATGCTAAGCATGCATGCCTGATAGACACGACTTATTTTTGTTTTATCAGTTAGATTGAGATTATTCCACACCTGCTTATTCAGTTTAGCCATAGTAGCTGCTGCTTTTGCAATCCTGATATTTATCTCTTCATCAACGGAGAGAGAACTAGAAATATTGGATCCAAGGTATGTGAAATGATCAACAACCAAAAGATTATGACCCTCAATAGATATGATTGGAGGGGATTGGCTTCTTGCATCATTACATGAGTTTTCTGTGGACTAATCAAAAGTCCAAACTCTGTACAAGCCTTTGATAGATGATTAACCAGCCCCTGCAGACCTTCTTCTGTGTGAGATGTTAAGGTCTGTGTAGTGCCTTACATATAGGTCTGTGTAGTGTCTTACATTTGGATCTGTGTAGTTTCTTACATAAAGGTCTTACATATTTCTGTATCCTATTTTTAAAATTATTTTAGTATATTTATCAGTTGTTAAGCTAAATTTCAAAACATTTATTTAAAGAATTTAATTCTATTAATTTATTTTCACTAAGTTATTTTATAAGAAATCAAGAAAAACTGCAAAGTTAACCACAATCCATGATTAGAAATTAAAAGAAAATTAAAAGATTCCCACAATACCCCATACTTTTAATGTATGCTTTAATATTTTCTCTCTAATTAGTTCATGCATAGCAACATTTGTCTGTCAGTACTATTGCATAAATCCTTCAGGTCCAAGTAAAATAATTTTGGAGGACTTTGTGCGAATGTTGTGGGAACAAAATGTAGAGAAAGTGATCATGCTTACAAACCTTATCGAAGAAGGAAAAGTAGGTCATTGAATGGATTAGTCATAATTGCTTTTGTTGATATTAATTGAGATTTAAACTTTCAAATGTAACATAACTGGAACATTAATTTTAATAAAATTAAATTGTAATAGATTGCAGTTAAGGAATAAAATAATATTTTATTTTAAAATCTGTTTGTGTGGACTTCTTTGAATTATTTTTTTTATTCAACATCTTTGCACCTAGAATGCTGAAATTAATTTATTATTTCAGATTCAGTGATTGTAATCATGTTTTAAGCATGCAATCTTTTTGATAAAATACACAACTAATGTTATTATCCTTATACTGTATGCCAATAAGATTTGTTATTTTAAAAATGGAGCCAAAGAAAAAATAAAAGTTTGGATGCAAATGTCCTTTCTCTCCCCCCCTAAACATGTCATAGCCAATGTCAACACAGTATTTATAATTATTTTATTTGTTTTTCAATTATTGTTACAAAACAGCACAAATGTGAGCGGTACTGGCCAAGTGAATATGAAGTAGACATTGGTGAAATCAAAATACGACTCAACAGCACACACAAATTTGCTGATTACATCATAAGGAAACTAGAACTTTTAAAGGTTGGTCTTCAGTCGTTTCTAACTTTTATTTAATTCCAAAACTAAAGTTAAATCTGACATGGCCTGAAGCTGTTACAGATTAATTATGGGACATATTATCTAATTGGCTGTTTGGGATGAGTCGTTTTGTTTTGACCAAATGTTATGGGCATCTGAGCATATTGTCGACCGAGAAGAGAATCTGAAGAAAATTAGAATCAATTTCGATCTTGGATCAAATTCACAGCTCCCCTCCCACACAGCTGCCTCCCACAGCTGTCTCACACAGCTGCCCCCCACAGCTTCCTCCCACACATCTGTGAGATCAACAGTCTCACTGTGGATGCTAACCGAAGAAAAGAAAATGTCATGTTGAACTTTGATGCATAAAATCCACTTTGGTGTCATTCATGGTACAATGTGAACCGCTGTTTTAAAAAAAGTTGCTGATAGTGATAAACAAGTAGGCCTATAACTATGTATTGCTTATGGTTGAAATGGGGTGAAAGACTTTGACTTGGTATGCTCCTATGTAGTTTTTTTTACTGTTGCGTCTGTTTTTAAATGTGGTAATTTTAAATTGTTTTTATCTCTCTTTTTAATATGGTTGACTTTGTACCGCGCTTCGAGCTTTTGGTGATGAAGCATGTTTTTCAAATAAACTTTATTATTATTCCTTTTTTTTCTTCTGAAAAGCTTTTATTATAATACAATAATTCAGGGTTTAAAAGTAAGCAAATTTAAAATAAAAATGAAAGTGTTTTGCTAACATTTTGCTTCTTAAAACATAATGTTCCAAAATAATGTTACAAGATCAAGTGATATATTAAAATTAAAAGGGTCCTACACAAGTTTAAATTAAATATGAGAAATATTTACAAAAGTTTGTTTATTGGTTTATTATTAATAAGAGTAGGATATGGTTATGGGGAGTGGGATCTAGTTATAGGGAGTGGGATCTGATTATACGGAGTGGGATCTGGCTATAGAGAGTGGGATCTGATTATAGGAAGTGGGATTTGATTATAGGGAGTGGGATCTGATTATAGAGAGTGGGATCTGATTAGGGAGTGGGATCTGATTAGGGAGTAGTATCTGGTTATAGGGAGTGGGATCTGATTATACGGAGTGGGATCTGGCTATAGAGAGTGGGATCTGATTATAGGAAGTGGGATTTGATTATAGGGAGTGGGATCTGATTTTATGTTTTTAAAACACTTTTTGATATTTACTCACTCCATTGACTCACTCCATTGACTCACTCCATTGACTCACTCCATTGACTCACTCCATTGACTCACTCCATTGACTCACTCCATTGACTCACTCCATTGACTCACTCCATTGACTCACTCCATTGACTCACTCCATTTACTCACTCCATTGACTCACTCCATTGACTCACTCCATTGACTCACTCCATTGACTCACTCCTATCTGATGCTTATTAAAACAATAATGCAGCAGTTTTTTTAACTACCTCAAATATTTTTGTTCAGCAGATTTTTTTGAGTTAAATTTTCTATTCTTAGGGCACAATTTTAAAAGATTTAAAATAATTAGCTTGTCTAAGATGAACTGTTTTAAAATTGAAAACCAGCCAGGGGAGACTACTCACGCTCTGACTCAGTTCCACTTCACTTCCTGGCCAGACAAAGGTGTCCCAACTGCTGCTTGGGGTTTGGTTGACTTCCAGCAAAGAGTGTTATCTTACACAACTAATAAACCAATAGTTGTCCACTGCAGGTAAGCCAGAGTACAATTTTTGCATTATTTAATTTAAACCATTTGTTGATAATTGATAATGACTAATTGAATAGATGAAAAAGATAAGACACGACTTCGATATAAATAGTGTTCATTTTCCAATGACTCTCCTATAAGTAATCAGTTAGTAATCAAAACTATCGTTTACATCTATTGTGAACTTTTCAATTCAAGCTCTGAGCAATAAAGGCAAACACATGTTTTGAATTGCCGTACAAAAAATTCCTTCTGCAATGAAGAAAAATTTAAGTTTTCAGAATATTTGCAAATCAAGATTTAACAGTTTAACATAAAACTTACAATAAATTGAATATATCTGTAATGTAATAAATGACAAGCAACAACAGTGATCATTTGAAAAACAAAGTGTCCCATCTAATATTGACCCTTCCCCCTTTCTTTAAAAAAGAGCAATGTCGCGCCACCCGCGCCTCCCCCCCCACATAATCATCAAATTGTACCCGCTGAGGTATGCACCCCATGTTGTGAAACACTGACATGAAAAGTTATTTTATAAACATAATAAGAATATTTTAATATGACAAAAGATAAAAACTGACAAAGTTAGATTCACAATTTAAGAAGGCAAAGATATAATAAAAACTACATCATTTTGACTTGGTTTGTGAATTTGTTTCTTATTTAGTGCTGGCGTGGGCCGAACTGGAACCTTTATTGCCTTGCACAATGTGGTATGTCAGGCAAAAGCAACTGGCACAATGGACTTCTTCAAAACATTGTGTCAGCTAAGGCAAGATAGAGTCTTCATGGTTCAGACAGCAGTAAGTAATAAATGTTTTGACAAAATACCTATTTGCTACCCAATCTTGCATTTTATTGTCCAACCACTATGTACTAGTATTAAAAAGCTAGCTTTCCGACTACATAAAGATACGATTTTTAAATATGGAAAAAACACAATTAATTGCTCTTATGATCTCATTGCTCATCTATTAAGTTTATTTGATTTCCCCACAATTTAGTTGCAGTATATATTTCTACATAAAGCTGCACAGGTGGCCATGTTGTGCATTGACACAACTGTGCACTCAGATGACATTGTAGATAGAATAGAAAAACTGGAGACAGCATCTTCTAATGGTCAATCTCTTTTTGAACAAGAGTTTAAGGTAACTCTCTCTCTTTGTACTTTATGTAAAAACTGTTAGGACCAACATTCATGGTTTCTATTGAGACAAATTTGTACAATACATGCCACTGCCATTGATAAGACAATCATTTCTTGTTTGTGTTAAGGCAATATGTCATGTTTGTGCTGATGATGATGAGGTTGATGAAGAAGGATCTGGGGGAAGCGTATCTGGTTTGTATCAGAACAGTCGTGCAGCAGGCAATAAACTTAAAAACAGATTCAGTAATATTTTACCAAGTTAGTACAGATTCTTTTGTATTATGCTTGAATAAAATTACGCATTAATTAAGCATGACACAAGAATTTATTTTGTTTCATTAAAATTATTTTTCTTCCCTTTGACAAGTTTTTAAAAATTATTGTGAACTGTAATGTAGATTAAATATTCCTAGTATTCTTTTAAACATGTTTTTAAGTCTTAGCATAAACAATAACCATTAAAATCTACATTTCTCATATAGAAGACCAATATAGACCATATCTTTCTTGTGATAGTAAAGATTCAGGAGATTACATCAATGCTGTATTTATACATGTAAGTCCCACTGATAGTCTTAACACTAATACAGTACTATTATAGTTAAAGTAAAGTAATACTTTTTTTTCATCACCTAAAAAGTTTGTCACAGTTTTGTATTAATCATTTTAAAAAACACCATGATCCTTTGTAATGTTCCAACTAAAGTGTCAATGGCAGAAATGACTGGGAAGCGGGAATGTTAAGAGTAGAATTATCTCTTACATTAAAGAAAATACGTTTGGACTACAATACAATTTGCTTGCCCTAAAATGAAACTTTTTTTTATATTAATTAATTTTGTTTTTTTATAGCTGATTGATATTATTACAATGAGTTGGAATAAAATTAAAATAATTAAAATCTCAAACTTTTCTTGTGCACAGAGTTTTACCAAGTTAAAGCATCAGTTTCTGACTCAACTGCCCTTATCAACAACTGTTGTTGACTTCTGGAGATTAGTCACACAGTTCAAAGTATCAGTGATCATTGCATTTGAATTGGACCTAAAGGATTCTGATGAAGTAATAGAATACAAAAAGAGATCATGTCTACCAAAATGGCCCTTTATATTACCGAAATGCCCCTTTACATTACCAAAATGTCTCTTTACATTACCAAAATGCCCTTTGACATTACCAAAATGCCCCTTTACATTACCAAAATGCTCCTTTACATTTTAATAATACAATGGTCGGGTCCCATTTTGGTTTACTAAGTTTTCACATAAAGTTAATTTAGAAAAATAACATTGTAACGTACATAAAAATTAATACAAGATTAAAGACAGTGCTTTAACAGCTTATGGTAGCTAAATTGGATCAACTAAAAGAATTGTGATCTTTTTATTTCTTAAAAAAAAATTATTATTTAAAAAGGACCGATAATGAAGATGGAAAGAATTTTTATAAAACTAAATGATAATTTTATGAGGAAATTAAATAATAATTTGGCCTAAATACAAATTTTGACGAATTACTTAAATTTATTTCAGACAATTGGAAGCTACCTACCTCCTAATAAAGGAGAGATATTGCATTGTGGGAATGTTGAGATAGAAGTAAAGTCAGAAACTTTAGGCAGTGCTTGGGAGGAGCAATCACTTGCAGTTGCAATACACAAGAAGAAGAAAACTAGGATGTCAGCATCCTCTTCTGTAAGTCACTTTATTTTCGGTGTATGGCAACTTCCATAATTATATCTTTGTATGACAATTGATATGCCATTTCATAGGTGATTTTTTTTATTCGTTCCTAACTGATCCAGCTTTTTCAAAATGCAAGTAATTAATTTTGTTGTGTTTAATTTTCTCCCTTAGGTTGCTTAGGTTTGCTAGGTAACAATCTTATTTTTTTTAAAATCCTCTTAAATGTCCTAAAAGATCTCTAGAGTTTAATAAAACTGTTTTCTATACAACAAATTAGTGGCTTAAGTGTAGTGAAATGTTTCTTTTATACTCTCAGCTCACTGAAGAGGTTTCCTTGACACATTTTAAGTACACGGGTAACTTTGCTGACTCTGAGAAATTACTCACTTTTATACAATATGTCAGATTACAACAGGAACAGCACGATGGACGAATTTTGTACACATGCAGGTTAGACGTATTTTGAATTCTATTTTCAAAATGTCCTGCTATTTTCAATATTTTATTTTTTTTTTGTTATAGATATTTTGTTTAGGTTCAAATCATTAATTATAAAAATATTTATTATATACCCTAAAGGCATGGGCGCCAGCAGAAAACTTTCTAGGGGGGGGCAAAAAAAATCGAATTAACTTTCCAGGGGGGGGCAAAAAATTTTTAGTAATGTTTTAATATAGTTTTAATTTACTGTAGCGTATTTGTATGGTGAACGAACGGACAGGACATCAGCTTAGTTACTTTCTCTTTATTTTCTCTGTACTTTAATAAATTTTTTGTCTATTTTTTTCTAAAATTTTTTTATCCAATCAATCCAGGGGGGGGCAAGTGCCCCACCTTGCCACTACCTGCGGGCGCCCATGCCTAAAGGGGTTTAATTTAATTTGTTTGCTCAAAAATATTAAAGTTTATGATGTCCATTTGCAAATTTTGAAAAGTATGGACCGATTTAAAAATAATTAAAAATAAATGTGGGCTATATTTCATTAAATCAAATTAACAAATATGTATTTTAAAGTATTTGTAACATTTTTATTTCTCCAGGAATGGTGCCGATCTTAGTGGTTTTGCTTGTATCTTGTCTCTCCTGTTGGACAGAATGGACAATGACCACTATTTAACAGTTCCACTTGTTGTTGGTGCTGTTAAGACCATACGTCATCAAGTCATACCCACCTTGGTTAGTATGATAGAATCAATAAACTTGTTGCAGTCATGTATCAAAAACAAACCAATCAGTAAAGCCCAAGCTGGTCACTAAATTCATGTATAACTTTGACAGTTGTAAAATTCTGAATGACTTGTAGAAATATATATGTTAAAAAAAAAATGTTTGTCTTAAATTGTTTCAGCCATGACGGCATCATACTCTTGAGATTTTCCTGCCTTTTAGTTTCAATTCTAAACATTTACCCCTCCTAATATGAAGGTCTATCTATACACCAGCTGTTGTAGTCTACTGGAGTTATTTCCTTTTTCTTGTTTGCATTCACATTACATGATTTTTGTTTGTGTATTATCGGTTAGTTTTTCCCTTTGTGATTAAGCAGCATCCTCAAAAGGGTTTTCTCTTTCATTCACATTTATTAAAAGCCCTACAATTTAAAAAGTCATAAGATATAAAGGAGCAAGTCAACAACTATGGTAATTTATATTTTGAGAGAGTTTAGCATTTCTCAAATTTTCTTTGTAACTGTAAGGAATCTTGAAATAATATTCATGTCTTATGAAACTCTTAATTAAACATATTTTTTATCATTATTAAATGTTCTCTTTAATTTCTCTTTAATTTCTATTTAATTTTCTTCAGTTTAATACAAATTCAATTTCTATCAGCATCCTGAGATTCATGGGAAATCAAATTGACAACAAAGATAGGCCTATGCTGTAAAAGTTCATGCAAAATATTTTCAAAACTCATTTTAATTTTGAAGTGGTGAAAAATCAGTATAGGCCTAAAGTATTTTTAAAAATATATTTGTGTTTTGTGGATTACTCTGTATTGTGTGCATTTCACATTTAAATTATAAACACATTTTAAGGCTATTTATTATACATTTGCACCAGAGAAAATCTGACGTTTGGGGGGGGGCTTTACTGAGACTTGATAAATTTTAAATGTCAGTAGCTTAGAAAAAAAGGTACATCAGTGCTTTTTATAAACCTTTTAACAGCTCTATGAATGGATTTTTAAATGCAATTATGTAATTACTCTGTCAATAAATAATGTTGAATTAAGTATACGTTATCTTTGAATAAAGTATACTTTAACCTGTTGAATTAAGTGTACTTTTATCTGTTGAATAAAGTATATGCTACATTTATTTGTTGAATTAAGTATGATTTTATCTGTTTTCAGGACCAATATAAGGCCTTATACAATTTGCTGAAATTATACATCACAAGTGACAATATTTATTGCAACTTTGCTGATTCAAATTCAACTAAATACGGAAAGAGCAATCCAGGATTTGTCCCACTTACAGATGAGGACGTGAATGTGTACGCTAACAATTAAATGCCAGAGATGGCTAAGAGATTTTTAAAATTTAATCATCACAGCAGAGGTTCAATTGTTAAAGTACAATAAGTATTTCTTAAAAGTCATCTGGTCTTATGGTAAGAAATGATAATTCTTGTTGAAATATATTTTTTTTATTAATTATCTAGTCATATGATTTCAAATTTTATTTTTTTAACAAAATATTCATATTTTTAAAAAATAAATTAAAATGTGTTTATGGGGTTCCATTTAAAACTTTGATTCACTTGTTTGAAGCATGAAATGTCATGTGGACTGAAAATCTATCATAATATATATATAATTTAATTTTGATTCTTAGATACTTGAATTTAATGTGTACATTTTGTAAATATTTGCTTCATATTTTCAATGCATAATTAAAAGGGTATTATTGACTTATAATGACCATTCAACCACATTCATCAAATTCAATCCCCAAAACTATTACTGAAAACGTGTAAAGTAAAACAACAATTTTATTAGATTATTTATTATTTACTATTGATAAAATATTTCCATGGCAGATACTTTATAAAGGGTTAGTCACTTTAATACTGATGCTTGTTAATGGTAAAGAGATTTTATGTTTTGCCTTTCAAAAGGATTTAATAAATCAGCAGAGAAAAAAGTAAATTATTTTAAGCTTATATCACTAAAATATTGATGTTTTGCTATACAATATTATGTAAAGTAAATTAAAAAAATAGAGGTAAAATAATTCATAATATCAATACAAAACACACATTTTTCATTAATAAAACTTTATTTCAGTGGTAAATGTTTATTATAAAGTAATGAAAACAAATTTTTTTTAAAATTCATATAAAGGAAAATTCATTTTTTGATATCTTCAAAATTGAAATTAAAATATACAAATGTTATAATAGAGAAAGATGTTCTTTGGTCAATCATTTTAACAAATTCCATGTTATTTACACATTTTTAACTGATCATTGTTTAGTTTATAGAGCTTAAAAGAATATTTATTGTACAAAGTAAAATCATGAGAACAGACTTCTAAAAAAATATATTTTTGAGGGAAAAAAATCAAATTCAGTATTAATTTAACTCATATAGAAAAAGAAATAACTGAAATTAATATCAAAAGCTGTTGATTTTAGATACATACATAGTAAACTAGTCAATGCAGTGATTGTTCTTGTATGGTGATTTTTTTTGTTTTTATTGTCTTGTAATATTGTCATCACTGGAGAAGGTTTTCTCTGTTGATACGGACATTCATTTGCTTTCTCTTCAGTTTTAGCATTGTTATAGACCTTATTATCCCTCATTTTCAAAACTTGCAAAAACATAAATAAATTTTTGTAAGATTTGTATTTTATGCTTTTCATATTTATACATTTTTATAACAAAATTTTTATTAAATAGTGCAGTTATGTTTTTTAAAATTCATTTTCCTATCTTTATTAATTTTTAATAAGAATGTCATCTATTTGTTCTTATTATCATATACATGAATAAATATTTTATTACACTGAAAACATCTTTAAAAAACACATGACATGAAATTTATATGCCTTTTCTTGATTCCATGAATAGTTTAGATAACAATACTTAATTTTTTAAAATATTGACAATGTATTTCCAACCACGTTTTTGTCAGTCCTAAGAGATAAGTTTCAGTTAATATTGGTGAGGACCTGCAGAATCTTGTCTTATGCTGGGGTCATCAATTCCCTACTAGAAAACATGAAAAATATTGAATTTTCATAGCTTTGCAAATATATTTATTTTTATTCTTTGAGAATTTATTAGAACAGTTATATTATTCAATTTATATATAAATCATATATAGTTTTGCTAATTAAACCATTTAAATTAGCTTTAATTTACAGTTTAATGGTAATTTTTAGTGTAATTGAGTGCCAATGGATAATTAAATTATTATTTTTGAGAGACTGTATATTTACCTTGAAATTACCACAAGTTGATTTAATCAAATATCTTAAATCAACTGAAATTATTTAAAAGCTCTAACTCTAAGCCAAGCTACTTTGTTACTTTGCAATGTGATGAGCAACACACAGTTTTTAACACTCACTGTCTCTACCAATAAGTACAGATTTTTTTAAAATGGCAAGCTGCCACTTAACACTATTAAATGTAACACATACTGAGATTGTCCGTTTGATAGTTGTGTTTTAAACTCAAGGCTATACTATAACACGTTAACATCCACCAAACTTAAAAGTAGCACAATGCTCTGTGCTGGGCCCTAACCTCTTGACTGGTCGCTTATGCATGGCCATTGTCCATCCCATGACCAACATTTGATGCTGATTTCATGGCTCCCCTGTGTTTCCTATACCACGATAAAGACCACTTGTAACAAGCAACATTAGTTCTTATTCATCCTATACCACGATAGAGACCACTTGTAGCAAGTAAAATTAGTTCTTATTCATTTAACCAGACTATCTGGCCGCTTCCTAAGTAAAATGCTTGTTATGTCCTTATGTTTTATTATATGGTTATACTGGGTAGTTTCTGTTCATTACTGATCATGTTATGCAGTGCTATAAATCAATGACTTATCAAACTCATTCAAACATAATGTCACATGCCATGTTTTTTATAGACTCCACACGTGCATCACTAACGGCTGTTTTTTATATAGTTCTAGTTACTCATACTGAAATGCGTTTACATCTCACTTAGACTTAAACCACTACACCAATTATACTTAACAATTCTTGAGTTAAACGTACTGCCATGCGACCTTATCATTGTGTATCGCCAATTATCTAGAATTGTAAATTTAACTAAGTCATTGAGTACCTCAGGATCTCCATGCTTAAAATGAGTGTGGGATAATTGCAAATAAATATATTGATATTGTGCTGGATGCCTTCGCATCTCCCATAGATTCAGAGTCCAGACCTGTGTACTTCTCATTTACGCTAAAGCCCCCAGCATAAATTCTGTAATAATAAAGTATTACTAATGGATAATTTAATTTGCCCTTTGGATACTCATGTTGTGTCCATTATTATAGTTAGTCATTGTTGCTGTCAGTTTTATTAGCCTAATGATTATTGCTCATTATGAAAATGTGTTTAATGCTAGTTAGGTATGTTTGCCATACTTTGAATAACCTGTTACACATTCAGAATCCCACACATCCCACATGTTTATTGATTGATTGTAATACTTTAGATAACCTGTAAAACATTCATTATATAGAGTTATCTGCTTTATCTCTTGTTGGTCATTTTAACTTAGATGTTTGTTATAATGTAAATAATCTATACAATATATGTATCTTTTCAGATAATGTCCTTTTGCTTCCCCACCTGTCCCCTCAGCTTTCTCTTTTTCTATTTTTATTTCTGGATACCACACCCTCAGAAGAAATAAAAAGCTATAGTTTTCAAGACCTGAATTCCTTGGATTTGTAAACTGAATTTAAAACTGTCAGCAACCAACCAATCAGCCATGCAACAACAATAATAAAACATAAAAAATGTGATATTAGACTAGAGTAATAATTTTCCTGAGAAATTCTAACAAAATGCTAATAACTGTCAAACAGATTTTAAAACATTTTGACAAAAGTTGCCATTTTGTTATGTAATTTGAAGCAAATCACTACCAGAGAATAATCAAGTAAAAGAATTAAAAGGCCTTCAATATATGTATAAGGAAATATGTAAAACAAGGTACAGGAAAACTTGAAAAATGGATCTAACAAAATATGCTGTTTTTTTATTTTTTTTTTTTTTTTTTTTTTTTAGATTTTCCCATTCCTTGTTTCCAATTTATCCTGCTGCCTAACCTGACTGCAGTCTCTTCCCCTTTTATTATAATATATGTTTAATTTTATGTCAAACTTATAAACCTAATACTATAGTTCCAAATTACCTATAATTTTGAAAGTATTGATTATGCTAACAATTTAGCATGATCTTGAATAACATATTTATATAGCTTATTTCATATTTAATCAGTTTCTTGAATCTTCTCAAGTAGGAGTATAAAAAATGGGCATACATATATTATAGGCCTCTACAAATTAGTAAATATAATATAGCATTATAACTTTAGTATATCAAAGCTTTAACTTAGAAAATAGTATTAAACTTAAAATATTGGCCTAGTGTCGTAATGCAGACATTGGCCTAACAATTTAATTTTTAACATTGTTAGGTACAAGCATATATTCTTGAATATGACACACTATAAGCAATGTTAACATCAAATTATTTCTGTATGTTTAAAAAAAATGTAAAAAGCTTAAACTTAATAAAAGAAACTCTTATTTTATCATAATTAAAAAGTAAGAAGAAAAAGAATAAAACAAACACAAAATCACCTCTTCAGCTAACACCTACTAAAGGATCATTAAAAAACTTCATCATTATAATTACCGGTACATTAATTTAACAGATGAAATTTTATCATGAAAAATGGTTGAAGTTTTTATTTTGAGATAAACACATTAAACAATTTATGAAGAAAATGAATATGGAACAATCAATTGTTCTTTACAGCTGATATTCATCAATACTTTATAAGTGTCCAATTAGAAGTCTGTATTTGAATTGAAGAATTGAAATAATGAAATATTATTATCATTTAGATAAATATTGTTAAAACAAAAATGAAAGTCTCTGTCCATGTTGCGTGGTAATTCAAAGGTTAAGATCAAACTATTTGCTGTCATCTCACTCCACATCTAGTTTGTTGAAAGAGCAATGGCAGGAGTTTGGCTTACCAGAGAATTGTTTAAGGGGATTCCCCGTCGAGGTTTATAAGGATCTGGTCTGGGAATCATCTTGATGCAGTCTACAATAGGACACACTGACAGACAGAGTGTGCAGCCTGATGAGAATTTGATGTGGAATAAAACAGCTTTTAATTGAGGCACTTTATTTAGCAGTTAGCTGGGGGATTAAATAACATACAGTAACACCAAATGCCAAATGGTAATATCTGAGATCCACCAAAAATGAAGCTTAATTTCTAGTTGCACAAGATAGCCAAGTAATGATACAAATGAATTCGTTTAATCTTAAAATATTACATGTAATGTTCCATATTTATGGCTAATTGAGAAAAAAAGAGGTCAATTAAAGAAAAAAGGCTTGATTGTACGCCTTTCTTAGTTTTTTTAAATGTTTAGTTTTATGGAATTTTTTTCTCAAATTGGGTTGACGCCAAAAAGAAAAAGTAATTACTTATTTAATAACTTAAAATTATTTTATAAGCTGGAAATATTTATAAATGAATAGAGATTCAATGCACAGTCAACCAAATTTAAAATACAGACTCAATAAAATAGTTACATTTAACTGAGCTGATGTTAACATTACTATTATCAGTTTCTTATTCTAATTGAACAATAAATGGTACAAGTTGGCACAGGCCAGATATTATTACCAATGTCTTTTCACATGTAACTGTCTTGAAAATTATTTCATATAAATTATTTAAAATACATTTTTATTTTTGTGTCATCTGTCGAGTTTCATTTTTTCATACAACTTTAAAATGTTTTAAATGTAAGAGAATATCCAATTGAAATCCATTAAAGTCTACGATAGTGAAAGTCAAATGAATTTTTAATTTAAATATCTCCAGATGGTACAATAAAACAAAACACTCGCATGAGTACATGTCATTGAATGCTATGGGAAGTTGTATTTTACCTGTACAGTCTTTAGTATTAACTTTTGGAAGATGAGTATTAGCATCAAAAGCAATGGCTTGATATCCAGAGTCATTGCAGGTCATGTAGCACTTGCCACAGTTGATGCACATGTCCTGAAGGGGATAAGACAGGGTATGTGTAAACCATATGTTAATCTTTGGCTATTTCCAGATCAGTACCAAATAAATAACGATATGTACAGTTTCTTATGATACATGACTTATTGTTGCTGTCAACCTTTCATCAGTTGGGTGTTAAGAAAAGCAAAGCTTAAATTAAGTTAAATAGAAACCATATTCCAAATAGTTCACCTCATCTATGAGAGCTATGACTTGATCAACATTGTCCAGCTCTGAGTAAGATGTTATTCTGTCCACAGCAACTCCTATTAGGTCAGCAACCTTGGGAATGGGTCTGTTGGGAACCAGAGCTGGCCTGTTAGCCATTGGTCTCTGTGACTCATCCAACAGGTTTAGCTTTTGTTTTAATCCTGCAATGATGGCTTCTCTCTGTTTCTGGTAAGGTCCAAAAGACGGTAGAGGCTGGAAAGAGAAAGAAAGATGTGCACTAAAATGTTTAGCTCTATTTAGTACAATGATAATTAGAGCAACCTTGAAAATGTAGATTTAATGCTCTCATAAAATGTTGTTTTTTAACTCTTAGCATGCAGCTTTATTGAAGGTATTACACTTTGTAGACAGAGCAAGCTGTTTATGTATACCTTGTATATAGTGTTAATTTCTTTTTTTATTAAATAATATTGATAACCTACATCTTTTTGACATTAAGCTAACAGCATTGAACCAAAACTAACTCAAAACAAGTATTTTCATTAATCAATTTAAGTATTTTAAATAACTGATCGTTTTATAATTTGGTAATTGGGGAAAAGTATTTGTATCTAGGCAGAAACGTTTCACTGAGAGAAAAGAATTCTCATAAGAAAACTGATATTTTAAAAATCATGTAGTACTTGACTAAATATTCAACCTTCAAAAAAATTATGTCTATTAGTAAATATTTTATGTTAATCTATTTAAACTTGAATTAATATATTTTCAGTCTAAATAACAATTTTTTATTATAAAGACAAATCAAATAAAACAGTGCATGACACATATTTTTACTATTAGATACTTACTTTTCCAACTAAATCAGCAACATTAAGAACTGGTTTTCCTTTTTGGTGTTTTAACACTGGTGGGCTCTGACCATCCCAGGAAGAGAAATGACCTACACTTCTCAGGTACAGTAAGGTCTTAAGGCCAGTTATATAATCCTCTATAAGGGTAAAGTCTTGATTGTGTATAGCACTGCATACCTTTCATGAAAAAAAAAAGACATAATATAAGTACTATTTAAATTATTCAATCTCTGTTTAATAAAAGAAACATTGAAATATAACTTATTCTTAGATCTTCAAGTACATAAACCTGTAATTTATTTGAAGATTTGATGTTTTTCCAAACAAATAGGTTGAATTTCAAACACTTTTTATATAGCTTTTAATTGTTACCACAATTTAAATTTTCCATAATCATAAAGGCCTACATTTTTTTTCTATATATTTTCTTTTTTTAACTCCCAGATTCAATGTGAAGGTCTAAGACAGCTGCTATTTTTGGGTTAACAGCTGATTTTTAATCCCACACCAGACTGCTGCTGTCTTCCCACTTCAGGGATTGAAGTTATTTTTACTACCTAAGAATGACTGCTCATATTACCAGTAAAAAAAAATTTGTTTTGTAGGCTATTCATTTTAAATATACAGTATGGGTAAAAGTTCATTGTCTCTTAACAGAGTGATAGATGAGTTTTTAGTCAGGATCGAATTTCGATGATACACTAGAAAAAGGATCCTAATTTAAAACATTTACCTGCAATACTGAGGCCCCAGCATGTAGGTACTGAAGTCCAGCCTCAGCAGAATCAATGCCACCAGTTGCCAAAATCGGGAAACCGGGAATATTTGAAGCTATTGCTGACACTGCTCGTAAAGCTATTGGTCTAATGGCATTGCCAGATACTCCACCATAAGTTGTGCGTTGCTGTTTACCAACATTTGGCCAAGCAGATCCATCATTCCTTAACCCCATTAGGCCAGAAACAGTATTTGTTGCAGTGACACCATCTGCCTTACCTAAAATCAGTTAAGGCTTGTCAGTGTATAGTCTTCAAATGAATATTTAAATTAAGCTTTTAAAATATATACAGCTATGTGTAAAATTACTCTTAGGTGATTGTTCCTGACACAGACCCATACTGAAAATACTATTATAATATTTTTATTAGGTATAAAAATGGAAAGTTTATGAAACCTAATTAACTAAAAGTTAAGTAATTAAATTTTTACTTACCATCTTTTGCTGCTTGTGCTATTGCAACAATGCTGGTAACATTTGGTGTGAGTTTAGCAAAAAATGGAATCTTCACAGCCTTCCTAACCCATAAACAGATAATCCTAACCAGTTCTGGGTCCTGCAAACATAGATAAGGTCCATATTCATATAATTCAAAAGACAATGAGATTTCTATTTAGAAGAATAAAAGCATCTTGAAACAATAGCCAGTGAAACACTAGAATACTCCTTATTATGCCATTTATTGTTAATTTAACATTATAAGAAACTAATGTAGAACTGTTTGTGGATTAAATATAAATTTAATCCATATAATTTATTCATTTGAACTTGTACTTTTAAATATCCATTAAAAAATGTCACTTTGCTCTTGGTGCAATTATACTCAATTAATAAAAACAATTCTCTTAGAATAAATTTACCTGGCCACATGCCAATCCCATGCCTCTCTCCCCCATGCCATGAGGACATGACAGGTTTAGTTCCAAGGCATCTGCCCCTGCATTCTTATGAGAAATAAAAATTTTAACATGTTCAAGAAATCAGAAATGGTAAATATTTTTACATCAATATTTTTTTAAAAGATTGATTTTCAAAGTTTCCCCCATATACAAGAGTGTCTATTTTCAATATTTGCTTTGTGTTAAAGCTTAAGCAAAAGCTTTCTTGCAGGATTGGATATCTTACCTCTGCCATCTGGGCTAATTCTGTCCAATCTTGTTCATCAAAAGCACACATGATGCTGGCTATTAGAATCTAATTAACAAATGAGGAGATTAAAGTTATTTACACAACATTCATGATTGTTTCTTCTAATGATGAAGCTTTGTGCCAACTATATTGATAGTTAAAAAGTAAATAAAAAGTTGAAAATAAATAAAAAAATTATAGACAATGCATTGAGGATAGCTCAACAAAAAATAAGCAATTCAAATTCTGACATTATAGAATATTTCAGGAAAATTTCAACTCAGGATGTCAACTGTAGAGCAACAAAGTATCAAATGAACATGATTTTGACAGAAGGTATCAGTCACTTACATTTTTTGGGAAATCTCTTTTAAGCTCAGTGATACTCTGACACCAATAAGCAGCTGTCTTTTCACTAATCAGCTCAATGTTAAGAAATGACCCTTGGCCTGGCCCAAACAAATGACCACTGGTGGTGCCCCTGACAATACGTGGAGATACATTTGTCACAATGTCCTAGATAATAAACAACATATTTCATTTATACTGTAGGAAGCTCAAAGCTATTTTTTGTTATGTTATATCATTTGTCTAAATCTGATACAGAGAAATAAATAGCATTTTGGTTCATATCAGTCTTATAGGTCTTTAAATAATAAAGAGTATCAAAAAATGATCAAATTTCAGCTAAAAATTTTAAAAGAAGAGCCTCTATTTTTATAAATTTTGTAAAAATACTGCTGTAAAATATGACCACACACATTTTATTTATCAACTATTTCCTTTTAATAAGAAAATCAATTCAGGTGAAGTAACTTGTCTTTTAATAATGAAATCAATTCAGGTGAAGTTAGATGTCTTTTACCTTGTCCAAAGAAAAGGTCTTGGTCAGGGCAAAGCCCCATCCAGCTTCAAAAGCTCGTCTGATCATGGGGCTGCTGGTGGTGGGTGTGGCAGATGCAAGACCAAATGGGTTTGGGAATTTAAGGCCCCACATCTCAATGGAAACATCAACGAGGTCAATAGGTGTATAAAAATTTGGAAGCTTTGGCTGTTCTGGTGTTTCAAGTTGGTAAAGACTCTGAAAGATAAAATTATAAAGGTAAGTAGCTTCTTTTATAGTAAGTGAAGATTTATTTACTGTAGCTCATGAACATTTAATAATTTGTTTTTCTTTAGTGAATTTCTAGATAGTGTTTTTTAGCCAAATAGAAATGTTTAAATTATAAAGCTTTAAATGCTAGAAATGTCAAACTACCATATGTTAAATCCTTAAATGGGTTTTTATGAGAATTATTATAGAAATAGCACAAATAAAATTTCCCTTGAAATGAGAGCTACCTGCAGGTATCTGTGGATATACCATGATGCAACTTTGCCATCATTGACAGATTCTACAGTAGTTTGGGCCACACCGGCAAGGTCTCCACCACAGAACACATCTGGCTCACTTGTGCCCATGTTGTCAGTGTTGACTTCAGGCAGGCCCCACTTGTTGATCTTAACAGGGGACATTGCCTCCCTTACTGTGAACATTTTTTTTTAAATTTAATAATGGGATAAAAAAAATAATTCATCAATCATTTAAAAGCATTGAAATGATACCAAAAATGTTCAAAACATTTATGCTCTAGACATCCATAAAACAACAAACTGAATGACTGGCTGGCACAACTGTGTGACAAAAGTCGAATCTTATGAATTTCAGGGATTCAAGTCAACAGTAGTACAACAGTCATCACTTCGAACCCCCAACAGTTGTATGAATACATTCATTAGATTCACGTTAGAAAGGAAACCAGCTACTGCTTAAGTTAGATATTGTCTACCAAACCATCTTTGACTAAAACATGCATAATGCAAAAATGCTGTAATATATCTAAACTAATTTACAGCTACCCCAGTATACCAAAAAAAAAAAAATAATAATTATATCATACTAAAATAAATATGCAGTTTTCCCAAAAATTTGTTAAGAATAAACAGAGCCAATAAAAAATAACTTTTTTTTTTAAAGAATAAACTAAAATAATATAATAAAATATTCAAATAATCAAGAAGTAATCTCACATTAAATCAATACAGAAATATAGATTAAGATGGATCATGTTCGAGCATATTATTTTGTATATGTAAACCACTTTTAATGTGCAAATAAAATTGTTAATAATGAAATTACTTTGTCATTGAATTGCAGCTATAATATTTGTGTGAAATTAAACAATCCAAGTGAGGCACACTAGGAATGATTCATTAACAGGAATAACGAGATTGGCTAAAGCCCAATTAGGCATGCTCTTACTGTTGTTATCTGTAATCCCTGAACCAAAGGCGGAAATGATGTAATCCACTTTGAGCTTGATGACCTGTTCTGGGTCTTCTAACCATTCTCCATTGTCATTCTGCTCAGTCCTTAGAAATTCCATACTGGCCACGTGACCATTTTTAAGATGGACGTCTTTTGGGGACAAGAAGGGAAGGAATTCACACTGTTCCTCTTTAGCTAGCTCCATCTGTTGGACAACTTTCATTGTGTATTTATTTATATGTGGTGTGATCTGATTACATTCAATAATGAAGAAGATAAATCTTATAATAGCATTCCTAAAGATCAATCCAACACTTTATCAAAACTAACTTATAATTCAACTCTGTTCGGACGGATACCTCTTCAGGCACAGCCCGGATGTTGGTAAAGCCCCTCCTGAAAACCACAAACACCTTCTTGGCCCCACACCTCAGGGCTGAAGTTGCACAATCAAAAGCTGTGTCTCCAGCACCCAGCACAACCACATTTCCTTGTAACTTAGGCAACTGAGCCTTACAAGCACACAGTCCTAGAAAGAATAATTGTACACATGTATTGTGGCAATTGAGCCTGACAAGCACACAGTCCTAGGAAGAATAATTGTACACGTTTATTGTGATTCTGATGGTCAACAAATTCATGGTTTTTCTTTTTGCTAAAATCATTCTCATAATAGGTGAGGGACTGCATTCAAGCCATGTGAAGTAAATAAATTTTGGAACAAGAAATGTTTAGTCTTGAAAAGAAAAGATGGGACAATTAAACTTTTTGGCTAGATGCCTTCTTGAGCAGACAAGACAAAACAAGAAACAAAACATTATTTAAACTAAAAATAATAATAAAAACTAATGTTTTTGAAAATCTCCATAATGTCAATGTGGTTCAAAGTTCAGAACAGGAAGCACTATATGATTTCATACAAATAGACTTCTGGTTATTTTGGATCTAATTATTCCTAATTTTATTTAGCTCAAAATTCCATAACAAACAAAAAACACAGTTTAAGTGTGATGTTTTATATAGGTACCTTAATTTTTTGCATCATTATGCCAGGTCTAAGGCATCATTATGCCATGTCTAAGGCTTCATTATGGCAGGTCTAAGGCAACATTATGCAAGGCCTAAGGAAACATTATTCCAGGCCTAAGGCATGACATATTCATTTCATCTATAGTGTGTAGTTACTAGTATTTACAGCTTGTAGGAAAGCTCCATTAGGCCGGTAGGTAGAAGTGCATTGGCATTAGTTTTGGTTAGAAAGTAGGATACAGAGTTATAGATATGATTTGGCTCACCTGCCTTACTGGCCTGAGAGACCATCGGTAGAAAGTCTTTTGATGTGTAGAAACCTTGATCTTGAGTCAAATCTTTGAAAATTCCTATTTTCTTTGGATCTGGTAGACCTGAGAGTCAAGTAAGCTTAGGTTAAAGTTAAAGTTATAGTTAGGATATCTGACGTTATAGTTAATATATATGCAGTTATAGTTAGGATATCTTTAGTTATTGGTAGGATATCTTTAGTTATAGTTAGGATATCTGTAGTTATAGGTAAGATATCTGTAGTTATAGTTAGGATTTCTGTAGTCTGACTATTATACAATTTATGTTTACTTGTTTATCATTGGGCAAAAGATATTTATAAAAAGATATAACTTAGCCAAAAAGTAGTTTTAAATTGATGTGACATGACAACTCAACAAACAATGTTAATTGTGACTAGCACACGCAAAAAAAGATTCAAAAATATATTCTTTCATTTTAAAAAAAAACCAATCAAATCACACTCAGTATAATTTGTAGAGACCATATTTTCCTGATTGCACTGACCAATGCCAAGGAAAATGGCCTTATAGCCTTGCTGCCTCAGTCCAGTCACTGTTACATCACTGGGATCTAAAGATCTGTTGGTGACAACCTAGTGGTAGAAAAACAGAAATATCTTTTAACTTGGGATGTATTAATCAAACTGAAATTTCTATAGCAGACTCAAAAGTTTTATAAGGACATTCTGATAACAAGAAACTGAACCGTTCAAGTTAGGTTAGTCAGAAGAAACAAAAAGGCTGATTGGCTTTAAAAAATGTAATAAAAAAAAGACATATTGAACAAGCTAAATCTTTTTTAAACTGTGGCTTAAGTCAACGCAAAACTAAACTCTATTTCAATACTTTATTTTTGACAATGATTTAAGCTTTTTTTTTTTTAAAATTGTGTTTGAATGTATTTCAATCAAGAGTGGAGGAGTCTTTGTGCCACTCACTTGAACATTCAGATCTTTCATCAGTTCCACTTCAAAGTCAACTACACTGTACGGCAGACGATACTGGGGGATTTCAGATGAACTAGAAGAGGGAAAGATATCAATATGGTACATGGGTCAGTTTGAAAGTAACTAAATGATGCTATGCTTTTTTTTTTTTTATCATCCCCTGCCCTCTAGATCCAGTTGCACCTACCAACATTTGGGCTAACTGTTGGTGATAGGATTTTATATGATCCCAATGAACATACCTGAGACCACCTGTATAGGATTTTTTCTCAAATATCGTGATATCACTGTAGCCAAGCCTGCCCAGAAATGTTGCGCAGCTAATGCTGGCTGGTCCACAACCAATAAGGGCTATTTTGGCCCTGTAGCTCTCTGGAAGCTGCTCCAAGGATGGAAGTCCTGGATCTCTGATCTGGGGGACTCTCATCTCCTTGAACATCTAAAAATAATGGGTAAACTTACTGTAATTTGTATACAGATATCAACTGTAATCCTACACTACACACAGTAGATATATATTATAAGTTAACAATCTTACCTAGCTTAAATACGAAATACATGACAGATATTTAAGGCAGTTATTTGTTTACTGCTCATGGTTCTAGTTTTTGTTTTAAATTGTTAACAAGTTATTGATTGTTAGAAAAAGTATTACCAAGTTCTAAATTTGAGGGGAAAGCATCAAGTTTGATCAAGTAGTTTTATATTGGTAGGCAAAAGGGAATCAACTTTGTTCGACAAACCTCAGTTGCAAATTGCTGTAAGCCACCAATGTTAATCGGTCCCTCTTCTGTGGCATCCAAGTTGCATCCGCCCACACACAGGTCTGAAGTGGGACACACCATCCCACAAGAAAGTCCAAGTGGGTTGTCAGAGAAAATGGTCTTTGCAGCTCCGTAGTAATTCTAGAACACAGCACAAACATTTTACAACTATACAATCAATGACTACATATAGACATATTACATCTATGCAATCAATGACTACATATCAACATTTTACATCTATACAATCAATGAATACATCTAAACTGTGCAGAAAATTCCAGGATCCTTTCATTAAACCCCAGAATTGAGCTTAGCACTGTCGTCCGAAATTGAGCTTAGCACTGTCCAGAATTTAGCCCAGCACTGTCGTCCAGAATTGTGTCTAGCACTGTCGTCCAGAATTGTGTCTAGCACTGTCGTCTAGAATTGTGTCTAGCACTGTCGTCCAGAAGTGTGTCTAGCACTGTCGTCCAGAAGTGTGTCCAGAACTGTCGTCCAGAAGTGTGTTTAGCACTGTCGTCCAGAATTGTGTCTAGCACTGTCGTCCAGAATTGTGTCTAGCACTGTCTAGGAGATTGGGGAGGCGGAGGGCAGCATTTTCCCTTGATAAAGTGTGGGGGGGGGGGGGGGCATTTTCGACCAACCGCAGCGTTTTTCGGGGAGGGTGGGTGGCGCTAACCTTATTTAAAACATCTATTACATTTTAGTTCTATGAGACATCGAATTATTTCATAGAAAGCTTTTATCTGTCTCGCTATAATGCTTTGAATACCGGGGCAACATTTCTAACATAGAGACTTGCTGGCTACAGGGGGCCACTGGGATCCCTTTCCTTGAGATCAGCATCAGACTTCTTTTGTACCTTTATTTGACACTACTCTATGGAGAAGCCACATGAAGAAGCCACACGGAGAGGCCACACGAAGAGGCCACATGGAGAGACCATAGAGAGAAGCCACGTGAGGTCAAGAAAGAAGTCAACAGACAATAACTAAATTAGAGAGCCTTTTGTAAAATCACTTTTTGACTGGATGCTCTCCCTTTCAGATATTGCTGAATGAGTTTGTCCCGCCATCATCAACCACCCCCTTCAACACTTTAAAAGACACCCCCACTCTCCCCCCCCCCCCCGCAAAAAAGTATAATTATAGGCCCTATATAAAGTCATACATTTGTATTATTTGTATTATTTGTATTGTAAAAAAAACAATAGTGGAGTGACGCTAGTCTGGTGGAGTGAATGCTAGTCAGGTGAACGAGCCAAATGAGAATAAAAGAGTTGAGGCTATGACTGTAATTGACACCATGAAAGTCAGAATTTTACTGTCATCTGTGTACTTGACCGGGAACTGTAACCAAGGTGACTCTGGTGTTCTTGACCGGGAACTGTAACCGAGGTGACTCTGGTGTACTTGACCGGGAACTGTAACCGAGGTGACTCTGGTGTACTTGACCGGGAACTGTAACCAAGGTGACTCTGGTGTACTTGACCGGGAACTGTAACCAATGTTTGACCGGGAACTGTAACCAAGGTGACTCTGGTGTACTTGACCGGGAACTGTAACCGAGGTGACTCTGGTGTACTTGACCGGGAACTGTAACCAAGGTGATTCTGGTGTACTTGACCGGGAACTGTAACCAATGTTTGATCGGGAACTGTAACCAAGGTGACTCAGGTGTACTTGACCGGGAACTGTAACCAATGTTTGACCGGGAACTGTAACCGAGGTGACTCTGGTGTACTTGACCGGGAACTATAACCGAGGTGACTCTGGTGTACTTGACCGGGAACTATAACCAATGTTTGACCGGGAACTGTAACCAAGGTGACTCTGGTGTACTTGACCGGGAACTATAACCAATGTTTGACCGGGAACTGTAACCAAGGTGACTCTGGTGTACTTGACCGGGAACTGTAACCAAGGTGACTCTGGTGTACTTGACCGGGAACTGTAACCAAGGTGACTCTGGTGTACTTGACCGGGAACTGTAACCACCCTGCTGTGCTCACGACTGTCCGCCGCCTTATATAGGGAGCTCTTCACTGATTCCAAACATGCTTGTTTTAAAACCAGCACGGGTGTTAGCACACACAAATACCCTCCCCAAAATGGCGCCACTACCTGCCAATGTCAAGTACCCATCCATAAAAGCATCAGTACCCGTCACTACACACTCTATATACAGTCAATACAACCAACAAATGGTGGATATATTATGGAGTGCCATCTGGAACTATGATGATAGATTATGCACTTCTTCCCGTATTTTACTCGCCTACCGTGGTTGCGTTACCCCAGCTAGTAGACAGATTTCATTTATATTCAAACTGGCGTATCGCTTCTAAAGACTTTAAATAAAAAGTGTAATCTAAAGATTGGCAACTCCCATGTGAAAGAAAGAGCATATAAAGCCTTTTTCCGTCCGGTTTTAGATTATGCATCTTTAGTCTGGGACCCATTTACCCAGATGAGCATTGACAGGTTGGAGTCGGTCCAGCGACGAGCAGCACGCTTTGTCCTAAACCGCTACAGGAATACCTCTAGTGTTGGCAGCATGCTAGAAACACTAGGCTGGTCACCATTGGAGAAACGACGACGACAATCAAGGCTCTCCATGATGTACAAGATAAATAATGGGCTGGTCCACTGTTCCAGTATTAAACAGAAACTCGTCCCTCTCCCCCATAGACAGCGAAGAGGCCATGACAGGCAATTCCGGCTCATACCGGCAAGAAGCCAGTACAGGAGCTGCTCATTCCTGCCCAAGACAATCAGGGACTGGAACACGCTTTCAAAAGGAACAGTTTAGGCGATAACACTAGACACATTTGTGTCTATTGCCTCAGGCCTTCCAACCCCCCAGTGGATGGTTCCCTCACAAAGTAGCACATGCAGTCAGTGAAATGTCCTCATCAACACCAGGCACAGAAACATTGCAAATCCCATCTACATGCATAGGAGCCAAAACGATCAATAAATTGATCCATGGCCCTTAATATAATATAATGTAGAAGAAGAAGAAGAAGGTGACTCTGGTGTACTTGACCGGGAACTTAACCAAGGTGACTCTGGTGTACTTGATCGGTGACTGCAACAGAGGTCACTATGGCAGTTCACTTATTTAAAATGAGAAGGAATGTGTAGTCGTTACACAACGCTGGCTAAAACAAGATCTAGATCTAGAAATAAATGTGCGAGGGGAAAATGAGAGGGGTGGGGAAAATGAGAAGGGTGGGGAAAATGAGGGGGGTGGGGAAAATGAGGGGGTGGGGAAAA
>CAXITT010000050.1:1829189-1840990 GCA_964033795.1 Lymnaea stagnalis | reverse complement strand
GGCGTGTGAAGGGGAGAACCGACTCCGACTGCAACCTTCAGAGGTGGCCCCAATCGTAATTTTTTATTCAAACTATGTGTATTATTTGATATTTTGTGGGAGAGGGTGCTTACACTTGCATTCATGCTTTTCCCCGGTTAAAAGCTTTTGCTTGTCTCAGCCCCTTCGCCCAGTGTGACGTGCGTGTACTCAAAGACTTTATTCAATTTGAACGAACTATCAAAATGGTGAAGAAAAAAAATAAAGGTGGGGGGGGCAGTCTGACTGCTCTAGAAATATTTAACACACATGTCAAGTTGATTGTATTTCTGCAAAGTCTAAGCTTACCGCCCCCCCCCCCACCGCAGGGAATTCCCGGAACCGCTGATGCGTCTATTTTTATCGTTTTTACAGGAAATTAAAATCAATACGTGTACGTCATAGTTGGAGGGTTCCACGGCCTAGATATGGTTGGCTGTTACCTGTTACAACACCGCTGAAAAGTGAGTTAATTTCTTGTTCAGACGCGCCCCAAGGATATCTCGGTTAAACTTGAGGGTATTTATGCATCTCTGACCTCCCTTCTGCCAGCTGTGAACTAGTTGCGTTGCCCTGAGAATGCGGTACGGTAGATGCCCTATTTTTTGTGTATACCAGTCCGTCAGAGGGATCAGCGTACAATTGACCTGAGTACGAAGCGAGTGAAACAGCCAGTCAGAAGGACCAGCGTACAATTGACATGAGTACGAAGCGAGTGAAACAGCCAGTCAGAAGGACCAGCGTACCATTGACGTCATGAGTACAAAGTGAATCAAACAATGGGTAGACAATAAGTTGCTATAGTTGTACTGCCGACAAATAGCTGGTCTTTTTACTAAAGTGTTTTTTTTCCCCTTTAGTTAAAATAGTTGGGGTGAGTGAGGGTGGAAGCTATAGAGTTAGGAAATACGAAATGAGAAAATGTCTTCAAATTATGATTTGAAAAAAAAAAAAAAAAGACCTATATTATATAGTGTATAGTGATGTACATTGCGAATCCACTCTACATACATGGAAGCCAGAATGATCAATACATTGATCGTGGGTCCTTAAGATCGACAAATAGCTGGTCTTTTTACTTAAGTTTTTTTTTTCCCCTTTAGTTAAAATAGTTGGGGTGAGTGAGGGTGGAAGCTATAAAGTTAGGAAATAAGAAATGAAAAAATGTCTTAAAATTATGATTTGAAAAAAAAAAAAAAAAGACCTATATTATATAGTGTATAGTGATGTACATTGCGAATCCACTCTACATACATGGAAGCCAGAATGATCAATACATTGATCGTGGGTCCTTAAGATATAGAAGAAGAATAAGGTCAATAATTGATTTATATTAGTTACAATCAACTGCTTTTATCGCCGATTGGCTGAATTTGCTGAACAGTTTAATTTTAAATTGACTTTTTATCGATATTGATTTGTTTCGGATCTTTATTCTCTGAAGGTGTGTTGGTAAAATTTCGAATCAGGTGGAAAAAATAAATAAAGACAACCAAATAGTCTCTCATGTTGATAATGAAACGTGACTTTAAGAACAGCTTTCTAAAGTCATCATTAGGTCATCATTAGACCATCGTTAGGTCATCGTTAGGTCATCGTTAGGTCATCGTTAGGTCATCGTTAGGTCATCGTTAGGTCATCGTTAGGTCATACGTTAAATGAACAGGGATATCGATCTCCGGGATATAACGGTTCATATTCATTTAACTCATTTCCGCTCCTAAAGTTGTGTAACTGAACATACACTAGCACATGCTTACGTGGGCCTATTGAAAATATCTGGGCTTTAAAGGGTGCCCTGATGTCAATCACAACTGCTAGGGAAACCACATTATTTTCGCAAGGTATCGTCATTGTGTCAGTTATTTTTGTTCTCAGTTGTTTTGTTTTTTTCTTTGAGGTGAGCAAAGGTAACTTGTGACAATCCAATAGCTCAACAAAACACAACGAAAACAAGTCAGCAGTGTCAAGTTTTAATACCAACGTATACAAAAGTAGGTCATTGAAACTACTTTGGTTTATTATATACAACATGGCATTTTGCAAGGGTCGGCACCCAATCTCTTAATAAATATTTTGCGCCTGCTTTCTCTTTTAAAAAATAGCACTACCCTTAACGCCAAATGCTTTATATTAATAATACTGAGTGGAAAGTCACGCAGCGCGATTCATGCATAACGTCTGAACTCTGGTTCATAGGTTGATTTTATTTTCTTTAGAAATGATTTTTTTTTTTAAAATGTCACTGTTTTTCACATCTTTGATCTGCGGCTTCACACCACACAGAACTGGGTCACAGGCTGCACACCACACACAGAAGTGGGTCACAGACTGCACACCACACAGAACTGGGCCATGGGCTGCACACCACATAGAACTGGGTCACGGGCCGTCCTTTCACTTCAAGGCATGCATGCGCCTGTGAGTCGTCTTTTCCGTAGGCTGGCGCAGGAAGGTATTGCTCTTTTCTTTACACTGCGACTGTTGTTTCGTAAGTCTTTGCTATAAAATGAACGCTAGTATCTTCTCTGTGGACGGGTTTTTGTATAACGTCATCTCTATACCCGGACCCGATGTAACAATACAACTGTATCCCGTTAATCTCTAGTTAGTAATACTGTGCTACAGTCTGAGTTCTACTTCATTCAGCATAGACAAAAGTCCGTCATCCCATGAGTCAACTTCATAAGAAGCAGTCGCAGTTTATTGTAATTTTTCGTCTTTCCCGTGTCACGTCTAGCACGCGTGCCGGAGAATGCCGCCCCCCCCCCCAGGTGTAATATACTATTCTAATGCTTCAATCAGCAGACCACAAGGACCACTGACCACTGACCACAAGGACCACTGACCACTGACCACAAGGACCACTGACCACTGACCACAAGGACCACTGACCACAAGGACCACTGACCACAAGGACCACTGACCACTGACCACAAGGACCACTGACCACAAGGACCACTGACCACAAGGACCACTGACCACTGACCACAAGGACCACTGACCACAAGGACCACTGACCACAAGGACCACTGACCACAAGGACCACTGACCACTGACCACAAGGACCACTGACCACAAGGACTACTGACCACAAGGACCACTGACCACAAGGACCACTGACCACAAGGACCACTGACCACAAGGACCACTGACCTTATTCGCGATGCATGCGATGAAGAACTTTATGTCCAGCTGTGTGGGGCAGCTCTTCTGACAAGGGGCGTCTGCGCACTTGAGACACCTGGCGGCCTCCTTCAGCGCCCCCCGCTCACTCAGCGTCGTGTGTTTGATGTCGTCGAAGTTTTTGTACAGGCTGCTCTCGCTGTCACATGACTTGATACAAAATAACAAACACAAAAGTGAGTCACATGACACGTGTACAGGCTGCTCTCGCCGTCACATGGCTTGGTAAAACAAAAACAGACACAAAAGTGAGTCACATGACACGTGTGCAGGCTGCTCTCGCTGTCACATGACTTGATAAAAAATAACAAACACAAAAGTGAGTCACATGACACGTGTACAGGCTGCTCTCGCTGTCACATGACTGGGTAAAACAAAAACAAACACAAAAGTGAGTCACATGACACGTGTACAGGCTGCTCTCGCTGTCACGTGACTTGATTTTAAAAATAATAAAAAAATAAAAGTGGGTCATGTGACACATTTAGCTGAGAACAAACTCTGTTTACAGATAGGGATGATTAATTATTATGATTACTGATGATGATGACGATTACTTAACATATCAAAAGATTAATCTCGTGCCGCCTGTTTACGTAAGTGAAATAAACAGGCTGACCAAGATTGTTTTTAATTGGTCAAATCATCAGGAAATTGCATTTGACCACAGACGTAAAGTAAAGTCTTAAACCTCCTACAAAGACTTGGCAGATATCTGCCTGGTTGTGGCAGAAGGGACATTTGTTTAGTCATGGCAAACATTGGGTGACTTGATAGAGGCATTATATGATTTTTTAAAAATAATTTTGGTTTGAAGGGGAGGGGGGGGGTGGACATTTTAATTAAGCCACAGATTTATGCAACTGACCTGGTCATATGCTGTGTGTACCACAGATTTATGCAACTGACCTGGCATGTGCTGTCTGTACCACAGATTTATGCAACTGACCTGGCATGTGCTGTCTGTACCACAGATTTATGCAACTGACCGGGCATGTGCTGTCTGTATCACAGATTTATGCAACTGACCGGGCATGTGCTGTCTGTACCACAGATTTATGCAATGGACCTGGCATATGCTGTCTGTACCACAGATTTATGCAACTGACCTGGCATATGCTGTCTGTACCACAGAGTTATGCAACTGACCTGGCATGTGCTGTCTGTACCACAGATTTATGCAACTAACCTGGCATGTGCTTTCTGCACCACAGATTTATGCAACTGACCTGGCATGTGCTGTCTGTACAACAGATTTATGCAACTGACCTGGATATGCTGTCTGTACCACAGATTTATGCAACTGAACGGGCATGTGCTGTCTGTACCACAGATTTATGCAACTGACCTGGCATATGCTGTCTGTACCACAGATTTATGCAACTGAACGGCTATGTGCTGTCTGTACCACAGATTTATGCAACTGACCTGGCATGTGCTGTCTGTACCACAGATTTATGCAACTGTCCTGGCATGTGCTGTCTGTACCACATATTTATGCAATGGACCTGGCATATGCTGTCTGTACCACAGATTTATGCAACTGAACGGCTATGTGCTGTCTGTACCACAGATTTATGCAACTGACCTGGCATGTGCTGTCTGTACCACAGATTTATGCAACTGACCTGGTCATATGCTGTCTGTACCACAGATTTATGCAACTGACCTGGCATGTGCTGTATGTACCACAGATTTATGCAACTGACCTGGCATATGCTGTCGGTACCACAGATTTATGCAACTGACCTGGTCATACGCTGTGTGTACCACAGATTTATGCAACTGACCTGGCATGTGCTGTCTGTACCACAGATTTATGCAACTGACCTGGCATGTGCTGTCTGTACCACATATTTATGCAATGGACCTGGCATATGCTGTCTGTACCACAGATTTATGCAACTGAACGGCTATGTGCTGTCTGTACCACAGATTTATGCAACTGACCTGGCATGTGCTGTCTGTACCACAGATTTATGCAACTGACCTGGTCATATGCTGTCTGTACCACAGATTTATGCAACTGACCTGGCATGTGCTGTATGTACCACAGATTTATGCAACTGACCTGGCATATGCTGTCGGTACCACAGATTTATGCAACTGACCTGGTCATACGCTGTGTGTACCACAGATTTATGCAACTGACCTGGCATGTGCTGTCTGTACCACAGATTTATGCAACTGACCTGGCATGTGCTGTCTGTACCACAGATTTATGCAACTGACCTGGTCATATGATGTCTGTACCACAGATTTATGCAACTGACCTGGCATGTGCTGTCTGTACGACAAATTTATGCAAGTGATCTGGTCATCCGTTTCCGTATCCGGAAATTTGATCGAAAGTATTTCGTCGGTAATTTGGTCGAATCTTTTAAGTTTTTACGTTAAAATTTTGCTTCAAATTTTTTTATTTAACGCTTTTAATATATATAATATTGCGTTTAAAAAGAAATTTAATGAAAATTGTAACGTGTGAACTGGAAAAAAAAAGAAGATTCGATCAAATTTCCGTCGATCAATTTACCGTCGACGAAATTTCTTTCGATCACATTTCCGGTAACCATCTGCTTCTGACCACAGATTTATGCAAAGGTTGGACGACAAAACAAAAAAATTTACAGTTGATCGCTCGATGGCAACAGACATTTGCAAGCCGTTGGATGGATGGTCAACATTCGTAACTAGTCCTTCCATAGCTTCCCAGGAGACAACAGCTGTGTGTGTGTTTATGTGTGTTCTCCTAATGTATCACTCACTAGGGAATTAAATAAGGGAGATAGTACGAGTTCAGAGTTCAAGGTCAACCTCTTCAGGCATGACTTTACTAAACATTCACCATTCCAAAACCGAAATTTTTAAATCTTAAATTATGAAACTTAAGATTTATTGACACGAGATTTTTACACACATTTGGCACGATTTGTGATGTCATTTGAAAAGTGCAGCCAGTCCAAACTATTGACATGTTCAACAATGCACCCACCAACGGGAAAGAGGCTACTGTACGCGCCCCATTTGTCATACCTGGAGGAAGACATTGGACAATTATATTAGTCTGCAAATAATGTGACATCTGTCAGTAGGCTACCCCTGTGACATCTGTCAGTAGGCTACTCCTGTGACATCTGTCAGTAGGCTGCCACTTTGACATCTGTCAGTAGGCCACCCCTGTGACATCTGTCAGTAGGCTACCACTTTGACATCTGTCAGTAGGCTACCACTTTGACATCTGTCAGTAGGCTACCACTTTGACATCTGTCAGTAGGCTACCCTGTGACATCTGTCAGTAGGCTACCCCTGTGACATCTGTCAGTAGGCTACCCATGTGACGTCTGTCAGTTGGCTACCCCTGTGACGTCTGTCAGTAGGCTACCCCTGTGACCTCTGTCAGTAGGCTAACCCTGTGACCTCTTTCAGTAGGCTATCCCTATGTCATCTGTAATTAGGGCTGTCGACTGAGATAAAGTCTTCTCATGAACGGACTCTGCCAATATTTTAACAATTTATCAATTATTTTTCTTTTAAATGAAAAGGCGATGAACGTGATCGCTGTCAAATTACTAAAACACATTTAAGATAATTTTTAAGTTACGGTGCCCCCTCACCTAATGTTCACCCCCCCCCCCCCTTTTCCCAAAAGAATGGTGATACGCAAGACCAGTTGCTGAAGGTTTATAAACTAAACTTTCCCCCATCAAATACAAACGCCTAATTTACTGCTGTGGTCACCAACTTTACAGCTGTGGTCACCTACTTTACAGCTGTGGTCACCTACTTTACAGCTGTGGTCCCCTACTTTACAGCTGTGATCCCCTACTTTACAGCTGTGGTCACCTACTTTACAGCCGTGGTCACCTACTTTACAGCCGTGGTCCCTTACTTTACAGCTGTGGTCACCTACTTTACAGCTGTGGTCACCTACTTTACAGCTGTGGTCACCTACTTTACAGCTGTGGTCACCTACTTTACAGCTGTGGTCCTGATTCCTCTTCCAGTGTTTCTTGCCAACCTTGGTGACAGCGCTAGGGACCACTGTCGCGTTGTGGCGGACTTTTGGATTGAGTAGCAGCAAATTCTAGAGGAGAGAACAGAATCAAAACAGCAGAGTTAAAGCTTGAAGGGCGCATAATCGTGAACTAGATTCCAACAACGAACAATGACAAAGTTACATTTCGGTTCAGGTGTCGGGCGTTTTAGAACAAAGATTTAGCGACGAAATATAATCATGTCAGACAAATATCTCTTAGACGAGATTCTTTGTTTTATTCACGTGGTTTGTAATCGTTAAGTCCATTGTCAAGCCCCTGTCATAAAGTTGCTGCAGCAGCACACCAGTTGGTCGTGATTTACGAGGGGATCTCACAAATGTTCTCTGAGGGGTGGCATAGACTTAAGTCTTGGGAATAAAGCATTACTTGTCGAGGTCACTGGTAGTCTGGACATGGGCCCGTTAATGCAATTAAGCTGGGAACCACTGGTGAAAACAATATTTTATTGTTTCTTTACCAAATAAAGTTTGAGATAAATACTACCTCCCAACAAGCGTTAATAATATATTATGCTAATCAGCCAGCTCGATAATTGAGTGCGTTCCAAGAAATTGGGTCTTTGAAAATAATTAATTTGATATTTATCTCTTCATTATTTTATTTTGGAGGTAGGTTGAACGAAGTTGAGGAGGGTGGGGGGAGGGGAGCTGTCGTCTTCAGACTGAGTCCATTGTTGTACAACTAAGATTACAACGGCCAGCTGAAGACGAACGGGGGCCCTTAAGACAATCCACTGGTCAGCCGCTGGCCTAAGAATAAAATATATTCTAATTGCAATCAATGAGGTGGGGATGATTATAATGAATGTAAAGAGGCCTTGAATTTTCGGATTGATCTTTTAATATCTCTCACTCTCTCTCTCTCTCTCTCTCTCTCTCTCTCTCTCTCTCTCTCTCTCTCTCTCTTTCTTTCTCTCTCTCTTTTTTTTTTTTCTTTCTCTTTCTCTCTCTTTCTCTCTCCCTCTCTCTCTCTCTCTCTCTCTCTCTCTCTCTCTCTATAAAATATATTCTAATTGCACTCTATGAGGTGGGGATGATTATAATGAATGTAAAGAGGCCTTGTATTTTCGGAGTGATCTTTTAATATCTCTCTCTCTCTCTCTCTCTCTCTCTCTCTCTCTCTCTCTCTCTCTCTCTCTCTCTTTCTTTCTTTATCTCTTTCTTTCTTTTTTTTCTTTCTCTTTCGCTCTCTTTCTCTCTGCCTCTCTCTCTCTCTCTCTCTCTCTCTCTCTCTCTCTCTATCGCACGCATGCACATACACTCACTCTCGTTTAAATGCGCATAAGTATAAATACATACGCACAAGTTAAGCCCTGTCAGACGTGTAAATGACCCCGATATTAGCCATAGTCACGGGCGTAGCAACTGGGGCAGAGGTGGCGATCCGTCACTTATTTTGGGGTGCCATTTTCGGTCCACGTCATAACATACGTTTTAGTGATCCACATAAATGGACATTTTTTTATTACCTTGCACATATTTATTTTCAGCACATAAACAATGACATATTTTAACCAAGATAACATTTTACAACTATAACAACTTAAACACAAGACATCTAAAAGTATTTCTCCCTAGTGTAGAAATCAGCCAACAAAGAACTCTTTTAGTGACAATCACCACTTAGTTAGTGATCATTTAGAGTTGGTACCTGCTGGGGGAGCATGCTGGTAAATTCCTACAGACTGGGGGAAGCTAACAAAGAGATTTATGTGTATTCTTTATGCCTTGTGGTTTTTGTTCATTGGAGGTTTCAAAATCCCGGGGGACACACACTCTAGCTACTCCACTGGTTAGGTTTAGGGTTAGGGTTAGGGTTAGGTTTAGGGTTAAGGTTTAAAACTGGTCGTAGTTTTAAAGATTAAGATTCACGGAGGACATGACGAATACATTTTTTTGGATAAAGTATAAAAAGGGTAGACGCACACTTTACGCTTGTGCCTATTACCGACCAAACACAGCAGATGAAACAAGCCTGAGGAGGTTCGAGGTATCGCTTCACAGAGCAACACAGTCGAAAACCGCTTTTCTCCTTATAGGGGGGGGGGATTTTAACTTTCCTGGTTGGAATTGGCAGATTCCTGCCTTGAAGCCCAAGTCTCCATACCCTGTTCTACACTCATAATTCATGGAGATAATTAACAACTATGGTCTGGAACAGCTGGTTCAAGAACCCACGAGGGGGGAAAGCACTCTTGACCTATTCCTCACCAATTGTCCACATCGTGTCCCAAAAGTTGAGGTCATCCCCGGGATTTTGGACCACAGCATTCCTTATTGTGAATTTCAGGTCAACACACTAAAAATGAAACAAATCATTCGAGAAATCCCAATTTATGCCAAGGCAGACTGGGATGGCCTGAGGATTGCAACCACAGAGCTAAGCTCAAACATGCAGGGGATTCAAGGTACAGCGACAACAGAAGAGCTGTGGGTGAAGTTTAAGACTACAATCACTGATGCAGTGAAAAAATTCATACCACACAAAATCACCAAACCTAGGATAAATCAGCCATGGGTCACGGCTGAAATCCATAGGCTCATCCACAGGAGAGATCGCCAATACAAACGTATGAAGAAAAATGGCTCGATTGAACTGAGAGAGGAGGTACTGAGGCTCCGCCGAACCATTCAACGCTTTTTGGGTAGATCGTATTGGAACTACATGAACGCCATCTTCTCAGAGGAAGACACCCCGACCAAAGATGTCAAGAACAAGCGCTTCTGGAGCTATGTGAAGCACCAAAAGTCTTCAAACGCTGGAGTTTCCCCCTTGAGGTGGGAGGGCCAGTTGACATCTGACCCAAAAGCACAGGCGGAGATACTCAGTCAGCAGTTCCAGTCGGTCTTTGGTGACGGTAGAGAGTACTCTGAGACTGAGTTCCTTCTGAAGACCAAAATGATGAACAGAGCCTACCCTGTCATGGGAGATATCCAGATATCAGAACAAGGTGTGTTTGCCCTCCTCAATACCATTAACCCTTACAAAGCATGTGGTCCTGACAACATCAAACCACGAGTGCTCAAAGAATTAACCAAAGAAATCGCTCCTGCACTGACAATCCTCTTCCAATCGTCACTATGCACAGGAAATGTTCCAGCAGACTGGAGAACAGCGCATGTCACTCCAATTTACAAGAAAGGGGAGCATTCCGACCCTGCCAACTATCGTCTGATATCCCTCACTAGCGTCGTCTGCAAATTGTTGGAGCACATAATCGTAAGCACAGTCATGAAGCATCTTGAAAGCCAAAATATACTCAATAACTGTCAACATGGCTTCCGAGTCAATAGATCATGTGAGACCCAGCTTCATGAATTTGTAGAAGACCTGATGATCAATCTGGAGAACCACAAGCAGACTGATGTGCTAGTAATGGACTTCGCAAAGGCATTTGACCGTGTCAATCATAGTTTGCTTCTACACAAACTCCAGAGATATGGGATCCAAGGCACCAATAAAACATGGATCTCTAGCTTCCTCAGCCACCGATGCCAAGCAGTAGTGGTGGACGGTACAAGCTCCTCCTGTTTGGATGTGAAGTCAGGGGTCCCCCAGGGATCAGTGCTGGGCCCCTGTTTGTTCCAAGCATACATTAATGACCTACCCGAGAAACTGACATCACAAGCAAGACTGTTCGCTGATGACACAGCAGTGTGTAGGACGATCGCCAACAGATCTGACCAGGACCAGCTACAACAGGGTCTCAATCTGTTAGCTGAGTGGGAGATGAGCTGGGACATGGAATTCCACCCTGCCAAGTGCCAGACACTATCAGTCCCTAGAAGTTGTACTCCTCTACACTACCAATACGAACTGCACGGCCATATACTTGAGCAAGTTTCCTCCGTAAAGTACCTGGGTGTTACCATTCAAAGAAAGGACGAGCATATTAACAATGTATGTAACCAAGCAAACAAGGCCCCGGGGTTCTTAAGGCGTAATCTAAAGATTGGCAACTCCTGTGTGAAAGAAAAAGCATATAAAGCCTTTATCCGTCCGATTTTAGATTACGCATCTTCAGTCTGGGACCCATTTACCCAGAAGCGCATTGACAGGTTGGAGGCGGTCCAGCGACGAGCACCACGCTTTGTCCTAAACCGCTACAGGAATACCTCTAGTGTTGGCAGCATGCTAGAAACACTAGGCTGGTCACCATTGGAGAAACGACGACGACAATCCAGGCTCTCCATGATGTACAAGATAAATAATAGGCTGGTCCACTGTTCCAGTATTAAACAGAAACTCGTCCCTCTCCCCCATAGACAGCGACGAGGCCATGACAGGCAATTCAGGTTCATACCAGCAAGAAGCCAGTATAGGAGCTGCTCATTCCTGCCCAAGACAATCAGGGACTGGAACCATCTTTCAAAAGGAACAGTTGAGGCGACAACACTAGACACATTTGTGTCTATTGCCTCAAGCCTTCAAACCCCTAGTGCATGATTTCCTCATCAACACCAGTAACAGAAACATTGCAAATCCCATCTACATGCATAGGAGCCAAAATGATCAATAAATTGATCGTGGGCCCTTAAG
>CAXITT010000050.1:1810922-1829131 GCA_964033795.1 Lymnaea stagnalis | reverse complement strand
GGGGGGGGGGGGGGGGGAAAGGGGGGGTACTTTTATTGTTTTATTTTACCAAATGTATATTTTGTGCATATTATCTCCCTTTAATTGAGTAGTTGTGGGACCAGGAGAACGAAACATTACCTATGGTGATAGGAGCAAACTGCCGGCTGAAGAGGGTTAATGGTTGATTGGAAGTCTCAAGTCATCTTTAATGGTTGATTTTTAGAAGATTCTATTTTTATAGGAATCTTGACGGTATCAACCTCAATGTTGTCAAGTTTCTAGGTTGACTATAAGTGGTCCATTAATTTTTGGTATTTTTGTGATTGATCGCGATGTAAGTCGCTACACTTGATTTTGTGGTATGGATAAAGTATAGAAAGTATCCCCCCCCCCCCAACCAACATATTACTAAACTGTCCCCAATGGCTGCTGGCCAGGTCACAAAATGTATTTTTAACAATAAGATCCACTGACTAAATTGAAACCACCTTGGATGCCTTCAAGTAGCCTGTAATCCCCCGATTGAGAACCTCCGATTAAATGAGGGTAGAAAAGTTGCAGTGTGAGCACCGTGAGAAAAAACCGTCCACTCTGCAGTTTTCCCTTTTCGTGTGAATGTTTTGAACTTGGCCTTGGGCGTCTTTCAGTCAGATTTTGTGGAACATCAGACAGACGATTCGAGAAATTAAGAGGCGAGCTTTACTTCTGCAGGCTTCAGCTAAACATTTTAAATTCCTCTTAATGCCAAATGATTCTTTCATAGACTTTGGGCAACGGGTAATCTTTGTATTGTGTTTGCACGGAACACAGCTCAGATTTAACAGTTGCGCACCTGGACCTGACCAGTGAGGATCTAGGCCTACACTTGTGGAACACGAAATGGAGAGTTCAAATTACAGGGGAGTTGTCGCATACGATATGACTGTTTTTAAACAGTGCAGAGAGTTTTTGTACAAAGAGTACACAATTCTATTGAAAGAACATGAACTTAATGGTTGCCCACCCCCTCATTCTTCACCCTTTCAATCAGTAATTTACCTACGTGTACCATCAGGGACGGCCCTGTGTATTTTTTCCAATAGAATTTGTCATTTTCTTAATTGAAGAAATGTATAGATATTTAAAAAAAACAGGCATGAACCCAGGACAACCCAACATAAAGACTGGAAACCCCACATTAAAATAGGACAACCCCACATGAACACAGTGAACACAGAACAGCCACACATGGAAACAGGACAGCCGACCATTGAACACACAACAACCCCACATGAACGCAGGGCAACCCCACACGAAGACAGGACAACCCCACACGAAGACAGGACAACCCCACATGAAGACAGGACAACCCCACACGAAGACAGGACAACCCCACGCGAAGACAGGACAACCAGCATTAAACTAGGGTGAAAACATATAATTTCTCCCCCCCCCCCATATGCACTGAGATTATCCCCCATAAAAAACAGAATCCACATGGGTTTACTTTTAATGTCTTTAACGGATTACACTATTTCTATCCCACACGAAGACAGGACAACCCCCCGCGAAGACAGGACACCCAGCATTAAACAAGGGTGAAAACATATAATTTCTCCCCCCCCCCCATATGCACTGAGATTATCCCCCATAAACAACAGAATCCACATGGGTTTACTTTTAATGGCTTTAACGGGTTACACTATTTCTAGTTGACACGTGACCGCTGCGGGTATTCAACAAAGTTATTCAGCTACCCAACAAAGCTATGCAGGTATTCAACAAAGCTATGCAGGTATCGAACAAAGCTATGCAGGTATTCAACAAAGCTATGGAGGTATTCAACAAAGCTATGCAGATATCCAATAAAGCTATGCAGGTATTAAACAAAGGTATGCATGTATTCAAAAAAGTAATGCAGGTATTCAAAAAAGCTTTGCAGGTATGCAACAAAGCTATGCAGGTATTCAACAAAGCTATACAGGTTTTGAACAAAGCTATGCAGCTATTCATGCAGGTATTCAACAAAGCTATGCAGCTATCCAAAAAAGCTATGCAGATATTCAACAAAGTTATTCAGCTACCCAACAAAGCTATGCAGGTATTCAACAAAGCTATGCAGGTATTTAACAAAGTAATGCAGGTATTCAAAAAAAAGCTATGCAGGTATTCACAAAGCTATGCAGCTATCCAACAAAGCTATGCAGCTATCCAACAAAGCTATGCAGCTATCCAACAAAGCTATGCAGCTATCCAACAAAGCTATGCAGCTATCCAACAAAGCTATGCAGCTATCCAACAAAGCTATGCAAGTATTCACCAAAGCTATGCAGGCATTCAACAAAGCTATGCAGGTATTCAAAAAAGCTATGCAGGTATTCAACAAAGCCATACAGGTATTCACCAAAGCTATGCAGGTATTCAACAAAGCCATTCAGTTTTCCAACAAAGCTATGTAGCTATCCGGCAAAGCTATGCATCTCTAATGTAATCACAAATAATAAGATCAGCTTTACGTGTTTGATCAAATTAAAAGTACAACTGACCTCGATGTCCGGCAAATCCTTGCTGACGCTTGTGTAAGCCATAGTTGTTGCAAGTTATCTAATAGTTGTTCCAAGGTATCCAATAGTTGTTCCAATCTATCGAATAGTTGTTGCAGGTTATTAAAAAGTAGTGCAAGTTATCCAATGCTGTAAAAAGCTATGCCAATGTTGTAAAAGTTGATCCAATGTGTAACAAGTTATCCAATGTGTAACAAGTTATCCAATGATTTGTCAGTGGTTATCCAGTGTTGTCGTGTCGACCTGCTCCAAGCGTACTGTAAACCTCCTTATGTGTTGCCAGTATTTTGTAGAATCTAGGGCGAGAGAGAGAGAGAGAGAGAGAGTTGTTATCAAGTTGAATGTGCCCCCACCCAGGCCAAGCTCGTCGCTTTCAACACGTCAAGTGGCTCTGTTAGAAATTCAACGCCGCGTATTCGTAACATGTAATCATGGACGCTTAATTCCAGTTTAGTTTGCGAATAGCTAGCTGTTGTTGTGCACTGGCTGATAGGCCTGACTGCCTACGACAGAGACAGAATTTTGGCAAACTATGCTCACCGCCACTTTTAGCCGACACCAACCCACCCCACCCGCGACATCGAAATCTCAGCCATTATGATCATTAGTTGAGACACAGAAATTAAGGTATCATCACTGTACCAGAAAGATATTCAAAGAGGGGTACATAATTACTGTATCAGACACACGCTTCAAGTAGGCCTACATAATCATATCAGACACACATTTCAAGTAGGCCTAAATAATCATTACAATATATCAGACAGATACTTCAAGTAAGCCTACATAATCATTATATTAAATCAGATAGACATATCAAGTAGTCCTACATAATCATTATCTTAAATCAGACAGACATTTCAAATAGAACTACATCTTTAAATGAGACAAACATTTTGATTACATCATCGTTGTCATAGTGGCCGCACGGGCGGACCAAACTTTTCGCTGCCCGTTCCACGAAAAAAAAATCTTCAGTTGGCCGAAAATTCACTCCACTCCCTCCCTCCTTTTCATATAAACAAGAAAATATTACGCGTCAAATGCAGTTGTGTTATTTTTTAAAAAAAAATCATTTGGCGCAGTTATCTGGAATTCTATTTTGCGCGCTATTGAACTCACTATTGAACCATACTTTCTTTCAAACATAGATAAGTATATGTAATACTAGAATATATGTTATTGGGATAATAATGATAGGTCCTTTGCGATAATTTCTACTTGCTATAGCAAAAACTCATCACAATTCCTAACTTTAAAAAGAAGTATTTATGTAATGATATTTACGTTTCCAACATCATTAAGTTTAAGAAGTATTTTCCTGCTATATATTATACGCTTACCCTACTCCCTTTCTTCTTCTTCTTCTTCTATATCTTAAGGGCCCACGATCAATTTATTGATCATTTTGGCTCCTATGCATGTAGATGGGATTTGCAATGTTTCTGTTACTGGTGTTGATGAGGAGATCATGCACTAGGGGTTTGAAGGCTTGAGGCAATAGACACAAATGTGTCTAGTGTTGTCGCCTCAACGGTTCCTTTTGAAAGATTGTTCCAGTCCCTGATTGTCTTGGGCAGGAATGAGCAGCTCCTATACTGGCTTCTTGCTGGTATGAGCCTGAATTGCCTGTCATGGCCTCGTCGCTGTCTCTGGGGGGGAGAGGGACTGGAATTGTAACACCATAGGATTTAAATATATTGTCATCCACGTAAAAAGGTAAACATCCTATTCCCTACCTCCGATATGTATGTACCCAAGAAGCTTAATTATTTATCAAATTCATTCCTTTATTTTGAGACGTACTTTGTGCTGCCAGGGGCAAAATGACCAACCCTCTCCCCAAACCCAACCCTCTCCCCACCCCCCCCCCCCCCGATTTAAATAAAATTAATAAAATCTTCCACCGGATTGTAGTCCCATCTACACCCAAACTAATATATTTTCCCTAAGAACAATAATTGCTTGGAACCAACTGGACAATGCCGCCGTGGCCTCGACATCAATGGAGAGTTTCAAGGCTGCCCTGGCATCTGCTAGGAGCCGTTAGGATAGACGCATCGTTTCCCAAACCGTTGCACATATGCCAGGACATAGTTGCAGCCACGTAGTCTATCAGAATCAGAATCATATGATTTGTTCTCATTTGGATGAGTAATAAGTGGATTAGTGAGTACTATTTGGCTATGGCGTTGCGCTGCACTGATTGAACGGCATTTTCTTACTAGGAGTATACTTAAAGGTTAAGTTTTTATTACGTTATAAATTAAGTAAAATTTGTGGAATTAAAAAAAAAGGAAAAAACTGATTAAATGTCAGAAATACAAAGCTAACATTGGTGTCCTGGATTTGGACTCTTACTCGGGTGGAAGTCTCTAGAGAATGGAAGTAAATATGCCCGATATAATAATAATAATAATAAAGTGTATTTCAAAAACACGCTTCATCCCCAAAGGCTCGAAGCGCGGTACAAGAGTAAAAAAAAATCTATAATTTACCACATTTAAAACAAACTCAACACTACAAAAACTAATTACAACCATACAATGTCAAAGTCTTTCAACCCATTTCAACCGTGAGCAACACAGCGAATATGCATTAAATGGAAAATATGGTAGAAAATCATCCCAGAAGGTGTTTGCGAAATAAATGTGTCTTTAAATCGGTTTTAAAGGACTCCAGTGTCTGATTGTTTCTGAGATCGACTGGAAGGGCGTTCCAAATTGTTGGACCAGCAATTGTTAGAATATCAAATAAGGTACAGACCTGGTCAATGTGTGACGCAGTTGCTCTCTGTGATGTTCGAGAGACCTATTTAAATTGCACGCCAGAATCTGCTTTTGACATTCGAAGTTTTAATCGCATCCCTAAAGTGCGCCATTGTCCACCTCAAACCGTTTGGACACTCTGTAGGTATAAGCGAACACGCCTTATGTTTTTGTGTTTGCAGTAATGCAATTGTTTGGTGTTGGTAATGGAATATTTCTGTTGATGACTTACATTGGGCAGTGTTTAAATCAATCGTTAGCTCCATCAATGTGACTTGTAACCATGATATTGTGATGGTTGAACATACAGCCGTCAATTTGACTTGTACCCATGATATTGTGATGGTTAAACATACAGCCGTCAATTTGACTTGTAACCATGATATTGTGATGGTTGAACATACAGCCGTCAATTTGACTTGTACCCATGATATTGTGATGGTTGAACATACAGCCGTCAATTTGACTTGTAACCATGATATTGTGATGGTTGAACATACAGCCGTCAATGTGACTTGTAACCATGATATTGTGATGGTTGAACATACAGCCGTCAATTTGACTTGTAACCATGATATTGTGATGGTTCAACATACAGCCGTCAATTTGACTTGTAACCATGATATTGTGATGGTTGAACATACAGCCGTCAGTTTGACTTGTAACCATGATATTGTGATGGTTGAACATACAGCCGTCAGTTTGACTTGTAACCATGATATTGTGATGGTTGAACTTACAGCCGCAAGCTGAATTATTAAATCGAATTAGATACCAGTAGATACGTGAGCATTATGCGCAACCGTTCTATTGACATGGTTACACATACTAAAATGTGCTTATAATATATCGATACAACAGGATCCAACCAGCGAGTATACTTAAAATATTACTCCAAGGCTAACTGTCCTGTCTTGTGCTTAATTCTCACATAGGAAATGTTGCATGTGTTAGGATTATATTACCAGACGTATTAAATAACTAGACATTCTGTAATGCGCTTTTGTCTTTAAAAGACACATCGATGAATTGATACAAGAAGTATTGAGCTCATGGTTGTAATACTGTATAGCATTGTAGCAACTGCCCCGCTGTCTGTGCAACTGATATTGACATCTTACATGAACGACAGTACAGTAGGGGTAGTAAATTCTAGACCTGCATATTAATCCTCACATCTGACACCTGTATGTCAGCCCTTACATCTCACACCTGTATGTCAGCCCTCTCATCTCACACCTGTATGTCAGCCCTCACATCTCACACCTGTATGTCAGCCCTCACATCTCACACCTGTATGTCAGCCCTCACATCTCACACCTGTATGTCAGCCCTCACATCTCGCAATGATTCTGAATGTAGGACGGTGTGCGGGCCACAAGTTAAATCCTGCCACGTGATTTTATATATAATTGAACATTATTAAAATAATAATTTCCATTGCCATTTGTAAAACAGGTTTTGTATGATCCTAATGCATCTGTAGTGTTAGTTAATTAAATAGACCTATATTTTTATGATAGGTATTATATGGTCCTCATTCATCTGTAGTGTTAGTTAATTAAATAGACCTATATTTTTATAACAGGTATTATATGGTCCTCATACATCTGTATTAGTTAGTATGCTTGGTATGACATGTAATGGCAGATTTATTTAACATGTTTATTTGTTAGCTGCGTAAACTGACGTATATTCTATAGTCATTTTTAACATAGTTGTTACTAATTCTAGTGTCTCTGGTTCTTCATTTTTTTTTTTACTTTTGCAGTTTAAATAGTTTACAAGTTTTTAATAAGTGTAAAGCGCTTAGAGCTGCAAGGTAAGCGCTATATAAAAATGCCTAAATAAATAAATCAACAAATACTGTTCAATGCTAGTTAGGACATAGTTGACCTGTATCTTTTCAGACGTTTTCCTTTTTCTTGAGATTCTCTTAGGATACATTTTCTTCTAACATTTCTGTTAATACAGCAAAGAACATAATAAAAGATATATTACCCCAGAAATGCATTTCCTCGAGTTTATAAATACCATATATATATATATATTTATTTATATATGTACATATGTGCATATAACAGGCAGTTCCGGCTTACACCAGCAAGACTCCAGTAAAGGAACTGCCTGTTTCCTGCAAAAGAAATCAGGGACTGGAACAAGATTCCAAAAGGAACAGTTGAGGCGACAACACTTGACACATTTGCGTCTATTGCCTCATGCCTTCCAACCCCCAGTTCCTGACACCCTCACCGATTAGCCCTTGCAACCAGTGAAATATCCTCTTCAACAACAGGCACAGAAACATTGCAAATCCCCTCTACATAAATAGGAGCCAGAATGATACATTGATTTTTGGCCCTTAAGAGATAGAAGAAGAAGAACTACCAGCTCAGCGCTGTCTGGTCCCCACTCGTCTACATAAGATTTAGAAAGGTTTTCACTATTTTATAATATGAACTCATTACCACTGATGCTATTTACTCATGACAGTTATCAACCTTTCATACCGATGACATGTCATTTTCTTGGCTCGAGGAAGCTCATGGATTTTAGACCTACGCACAGCCAACAAGGGGAAGTAAATAGTTGAAATGGGCGACGTTTAAAAATTTGAATAATAATTTAGGGTAGTCTCCCCTGTTACAAAAAAAAAAATATTATTAAAAAATAAGAGAGAAAAAAAAATTAGTCTCATATTCCTGATATAAACATCAGTTTTCTTAACATTTTTTACTCTCATTAATTTCCTACTGTAATACCTTCAAAGTTGAATTTTTAATCAAACGTTTAAAGGTCCTTTTTTTTTAAAATAATAGGTTCCATCTTTTAACTCTTTGAAAATAGATTGAGTTGGGAAGCGAAATGATCAGTTTGCACAACTTGATCGATTGACCCATTTTTTGATTCCTGTTACATTAAAGAATTATTTCATAATAAAAAAAAGAATATATATATACATTTAAAAAATAAAATACAATATAAAAGCCAATTAAATTTTGTTGTTGTTGTTGTTGTTTTGTTGTTGATTTGTTGTTGTTTTGTTGCTGATTTGTTGCTGATTTGTTATTGTTTTGTTATTGTTTTGTTGTTGTTTTGTTGTTGTTTTGTTGCTGATTTGTTGCTGATTTGTTATTGTTTTGTTGTTGATTTGTTGTTGTTTTGTTGCTGATTTGTTGCTGATTTGTTATTGTTTTGTTGTTGTTTTGTTGTTGTTTTGTTGTTGATTTGTTGTTGTTTTGTTGTTGTTTTGTTGTTGTTTTGTTGCTGATTTGTTGTTGTTTTCTTGTTGTTTTCTTGTTGTTTTCTTGTTGTTTTCTTGTTGTTTTCTTGTTGTTTTCTTGTTGTTTTCTTGTTGTTTTCTTGTTGTTTTCTTGTTGTTTTCTTGTTGATTTGTTGTTGATTTGTTGTTGTTTTGTTGTTGTTTTGTTGTTGTTTTGTTGTTGTTTTGTTGCTGATTTGTTGTTGTTTTGTTGTTGTTTTGTTGTTGTTTTGTTGCTGATTTGTTGTTGTTTTCTTGTTGTTTTCTTGTTGTTTTCTTGTTGTTTTCTTGTTGTTTTCTTGTTGTTTTCTTGTTGTTTTGTTGTTGTTTTCTTGTTGTTTTCTTGTTGTTTTGTTGCTGATTTGTTGCTGATTTGTTATTGTTTTGTTGTTGATTTGTTGTTGTTTTGTTGTTGTTTTGTTGCTGATTTGTTGCTGATTTGTTATTGTTTTGTTGTTGATTTGTTGTTGTTTTGTTGTTGTTTTGTTGTTGATTTGTTGTTGTTTTGTTGTTGTTTTGTTGTTGTTTTGTTGCTGATTTGTTGTTGTTTTTTTGTTGTTTTCTTGTTGTTTCTTGTTGTTTTCTTGTTGTTTTCTTGTTGTTTTCTTGTTGTTTTCTTGTTGTTTTCTTGTTGTTTTCTTGTTGTTTTGTTGTTGATTTGTTGTTGATTTGTTGTTGTTTTGTTGTTGTTTTGTTGTTGTTTTGTTGTTGTTTTGTTGTTGTTTTGTTGCTGATTTGTTGTTGTTTTGTTGCTGATTTGTTGTTGTTTTGTTGCTGATTTGTTGTTGATTTGTTGTTGTTTTGTTGTTGTTTTGTTGTTGTTTTGTTGTTGTTTTGTTGTTGTTTTGTTGCTGATTTGTTGTTGTTTTGTTGCTGATTTGTTGTTGTTTTGTTGCTGATTTGTTGTTGTTTTGTTGTTGTTTTGTTGTTGTTTTCTTGTTGTTTTCTTGTTGTTTTGTTGTTGTTTTCTTGTTGTTTTCTTGTTGTTTTCTTGTTGTTTTCTTGTTGTTTTCTTGTTGTTTTGTTGTTGTTTTCTTGTTGTTTTCTTGTTGTTTTCTTGATGTTTTGTTGTTGATTTGTTGTTGATTTGTTGTTGTTTTGTTGTTGTTTTGTTGTTGTTTTGTTGTTGTTTTGTTGCTGATTTGTTGTTGTTTTGTTGTTTTCTTGTTGTTTTCTTGTTGTTTTCTTGTTGTTTTCTTGTTGTTTTGTTGTTGTTTTCTTGTTGTTTTCTTGTTGTTTTCTTGTTGTTTTCTTGTTGTTTTCTTGTTGTTTTCTTGTTGTTTTCTTGTTGTTTTCTTGTTGTTTTGTGGGGTTTTTTGTTGTTGTTGTTTTGTTGAAAATTTGGGGGATGAGGGTATGGGTTTAATGCTATAAATGTTGTAAGGGAGAGAACCCATTGAGGGCGTAGAGCTAACAATATGGAGTTTTAAACCAAGTATTAATATTTTCTCTGTTTCAGAAAGCGTTTAGACAAAACGTGTCATCTCGTCCCGACCAAAGTGCCACGCTCCACAGACTGTGTTTTCTATTTTACTAAATCACTTTCGCATTCCAACTCTCTTCTAGTAACTTCTATATATGGTTTTGACTTGTATCACTTGTACATCTACAGAGTGGCATATGGTTGTCTTACAGCCAAGGGACGTCACGTGACATTTTTTTTTGAAAGCCGCAACCACTTGCCGGTATTGCCTTTCCCCCCCCCCCCCCCATTTGTTGCATCTAAAATGACTTTAAATTTTTTTTACACATCAAAACTTTGGGCCCTTTAATTTAGGCTTTTATGTCCGAGAGTACGTGACAGCTCTACATTCAACCACAACCGAACCAACAGAAAGAAATTATGCATACAAACACAAGCACAACTGAACCAACAGAAAGAAATTATGCATACAAACACAAGCACAAACAATCCGACAGAAAGAAATTATGCATACAAACACAAGCACAAACAATCCGACAGAAAGAAATTATGGATACAAACACAAGCACAAACAATCCGACAGAAAGAAATTATGCATACAAACACAAGCACAAACAATCCGACAGAAAGAAATTCTTTTGATCAAATGAAATTAACGTAGCACATTTTGGCACTAAGGCAAGACCAACTCATAATTATGATATTGCTCGTATTCGTTCAATAACATTTAAATAAATGGACCTGAGATGACGTCACGCATAACTCATACCCTAAAAGCTACACGTCTGCTTCTAGTTTGAAGATCACTTAAGACAGGCGTTGGCAGCAAGTTTTAAATAAGGAGCCATTTTTATAACCTATACCTAATGATGACATAGTTTGGGAGCCGCTGGTTAGGGTGGATCTTATAAATGAGACGGATTGGTTTTTCATCAATCATCGATTAAATATAATTATCAAGATTAGTTTCAATGACATTATAGATAAATTTAAATGGCATTAGAGATTAGTTTAAATAACATTATAGATTAGTTTAAATGACATTATAGATTAGTTTAAATGACATTATAGATTAGTTTAAATGACATTATAGATTAGTTTAAATGACATTATAGATTAGTTTAAATGACATTATAGATTAGTTTAAATGAAATTACAGATTAGTTTAAATGGCTTTATAGATTAGTTTAAATGAAATTGCAGATTAGTTTAAATGACTTTATAGATTAGTTTAAATGAAATTACAGATTAGTTTAAATGACATTATAGTTTAGTAACCGTTAATCCCGAGTTCCCTCTTATGTTTTCCCCCCTGGGCGCCAATGGCTACTGCATCAACATCCCTAGGCGGGATCCAACTTCATCCTATTTTGTCGGAAATTTCCCCAAATATTGGAGTGAAGCACGGGTATTCAGCTAGTACGATTTAATATGTATTGTCATTTCTCACAACTATATTTCCTTCTCCAGATTCTTCTCATCATCATTCGGCCTCACAAAAACTATTTTTAAAAAAGGGTGGGGGGAGAAGTAATTTTTATAACCTCTAAAAGGAATAAAGCTCTGCGCTCCAACAGTTGGTAATCTGTTTAACTCCTTTATATAAACTTTGCATTTGTGTGTTGAGGGCAGAATATTACGACATCTAATTGGCCCACTTCCCGTCAACCTATCGAGCTGAAACTTGGCGCAAAGACTCTTTGCCGATCACAACACATTTTTTATTAAATCTTCAGCCCCACGCCCACCACTAAACCACGGAAATCAGTTGTTTCCTGTTTTTCTCGTTGAAAGTGAATGAAATATGATGCGGCTGATTTCACGAAATAAAATTCCAGGTAGCTGTGCTAAATATCGCACTTGCGTTTGGTGCGTACTATTGTCATTTGTTTTGCTTTTTTTTCTGAAATAGTTTGTGAAATAAATCTGTGTTGCAGAAGTGGGTGCGTCATTGGAATGTTAATATGAATCGAAATAATTAAAAATGCATATCAAGGATTTATACGGAAAAAAACCACATTGTTTATATGGGTCGTTTCATGTCTGCATAAATGTACATGAGCTACTTGATATAATCCAGAGCGTTTACGATATGTTAGTATGTCTCTATCTTAAATCATATGCTAATGGATTCATTAACATTATATCTAGATCAATTTATAAATCTCGCTCTGGTTAATATATTAAATATCTGAAAGGGATCTTTTTTTAAAAACTAAACCGTAATATCTGCATTTCATTCTTTGTTGTTGTGTGCTGTTCATGCTATTAACTTTGTGTCTTGGCCTGCATAAGTTGTGATAGATTTGGCAATATGGGAGATCGATACTCGTTGATTAAACATTTATTGCAAGAAGGTTCGATCGATAGAGTTTTTTGGTTTGATCAGGAGGCAGTCTTACAAAAGTGAGAGTGCTGGACAACTACTGGGCAGGGCTGGAGGCGAGGGTTGGTGGAGTTAAGACACAATCACCGTAGTGTTGAGACAAAACCAATGTAGTGTTGAGACAAAACCAAAGTAGTGTTGAGACAAAACCAACGTAGTGTTGAGACAAAACCAACGTAGTGTTGAGACAAAACCAACGTAGTGTTGAGACAAAACCAACGTAGTGTTGAGACAAAACCAACGTAGTGTTGAGACAAAACCAACGTAGTGTTGAGACAAAACCAACGTAGTGTTGAGACAAAACCAACGTAGTGTTGAGACAAAACCAACGTAGTGTTGAGACAAAACCAACGTAGTGTTGAGACGTAGTGTTGAAAACAATTATTGTAGCACTAATTCGTTAAGTCGTCAGGTAATTAATAATAAACAGCTAGACAGACATTAGCTGAGGGAAATGTTACAAACAGCTAGACAGACATTAGCTGGAGGAAATGTTACAAACAGCTAGAAAGACATTACCTGGAGGAAATGTTACAAACAACTAGACAGACATTAGCTGGAGGAAATGTTACAAACAGCTAGACAGACATTAGCTGGAGGAAATGTTACAAACAGCTAGACAGACATTAGCTGGAGGAAATGTTACAAACAACTAGACAGACATTAGCTGGAGGAAATGTTACAAACAACTAGACAGACATTAGCTGGAGGAAATGTTACAAACAACTAGACAGACATTAGCTGGAGGAAATGTTACAAACAACTAGACAGACATTAGCTGGAGGAAATGTTACAAACAACTAGACAGACATTAGCTGGAGGAAATGTTACAAACAACTAGACAGACATTAGCTGGAGGAAATGTTACAAACAACTAGACAGACATTAGCTGGAGGAAATGTTACAAACATGTCTAGACAGACATTAGCTGAAGGAAATGTTACAAACAGCTAGACAGACATTAGCTGAAAGAAATGTTACAAACAGCTAGACAGACATTAGCTGGGAGAAATGTTACAAACATGTCTAGACAGACATTAGCTGAAGGAAATGTTACAAACATGTCTAGACAGACATTAGCTGAAGGAAATGTTACAAAAACAGCTAGACAGACATCAGCTGGAGGAAATGTTAAAAAGAGCTAGACAGACATTAGCTGGAGGAAATGTTACGAACAGATACACAGACATTAGCTGGAGGAAATTTTACAAAACAGCTAGACTTGTTATCAAAGTAGACAGTACTAAAATCAGAACTGGGCTGTTTCGACTAGCCTATTTTTCGACTAACCTATTTATCGGCCAACCAAACACTCATACTAAGGGTTGTGCTATAATATAAGTTAGTGCACAGAGTGCAACATATTCTAAGACCATAAATGTACGGTGCTCTAAGCTACAGTTTATTTGGTGCAATAAGTACAACTAAATATGTACAACACATTGTACATAACAAAATAGTTAGAATTAAAATCGTAATAGTAATACAAATGATCCAAGCTGTAAGACTCGTCATACCGATCGTGAAAGACAAAAGCAGTGTTTCTTTCAGTCAATGTCATCTGTGAAGGCGGGGGGGGGGGGGGGGGGGNGGGGGGGGGGGGGGGGGGGGGGTGGTTTCCAGATTTTTCGGGCGGGCAGTGCCACTAGGGGCAGAAGATGCTCCCAGTGCAAAACTAGTGGGGGCGCCAACATGAGCTTTGAACGTATTTAATGGTTTAAAATGATGGGTACGAGAGCTGGAGGGGTGTAAAATGAATCTGTGACGCAAAACACTTTAGCTACGCCCCTTCCAGGGGTGTAGAAAGGGCATGTGGGGTGCTCAATTTCTTTATATATTTTGGTGGAATTTTCGGACAACTGTAAAGTTTTTATCGTGAAATGGAGCACAGGAAAAATATTGGTCCACCCGGGGCGCCACCAACACGAGCTACGCCACACATGGAATCGAGTAAATTTAAAATTAAGGTTAATAACTGTATTTTAAAGCACGATGGCATCATACAATCTATAATTAGCACCTATCCCTACTTTAGAAGTCATGCTTTTTTGGTGAAATATCTTTTGAAGATAGATTGCACATGTTTCATTCTTAGCAAGGACTGTATTAAAATTGTAGACTTTGATGTTGGTGTGAACATATTGAATACGTGTTATTAAAATGTTTAACCTTGTGAAGTAGCAACAAAACAAAAATCGATACATGCAAAGAACAAGAAGTAACGCTTGGGCTTATAATCAGGAGCGGCCAAGTTTCGGAACAGTACGATATTTAGAATCGAATATTGTAAGCCTGTCACAAGATTCATCTTAAATATACGGATTATCAAGTGTATCAAGCATGGCGATATTTCATTCGTTCCACTAACTGTAACCGGTTGACCGACTAACTGTAATCGGTTAGGTGCATCAGGCACAATAATTTTTTTTGTATGTTATAAAAATCACAAAAAGAAAAATATCGAAAGTATTGCTCCCCCATGTTGTTCGATTCATTACTAGAGCCAACTTGTTCATCTTTTTGGCTCTGCCGAGTTGTGGTTTCTTCATCAAGAATGAGCCAATGGAAATTGTAAGCGTTTGGAAATTTGTGAGCCAGTGGAAATGGTGAGCCAATGGAAATGGTGAGCCAATGGAAATGGTGAGCCAATGGAAATGTTGAGCCAATGGAAATGGTGAGCCAATGGAAATGGTGAGCCAATGGAAATGGTGAGCCAATGGAAATGGTGAGCCAGTGGAAATGGTGAGCCAATGGAAATGTTGAGCCAATGGAAATGGTGAGCCAATGGAAATGGTGAGCCAATGGAAATGGTGAGCCAATGGAAATGGTGAGCCAATGGAAATGGTGAGCGTTTGGAAATGGTTAGCGATTGTTTAAAAAAAGGTTTTACAATTCTTGTACAATGGTTCCGATGACTGCAAATATGGCTTAAAACAAGAGACCGACCGAAAGTGATTTTCTGATTTCGGCCGAAGCCGAAAATAGGCCAAAAGTTTAAAAATGACTTTCGGCCGAAACCGAAAAAAGGTCGAAAGAGTAAAATGACTTTCGGCCGAAACAGAAAATTCGTACCCGCATACATTTTCATACATCGACTATTTACATTCTTTTTATAAAAAATGAGATAATCGTGAATATTAATAAACAAAACATCTAATTTAGGGGTCTCAAATTCGCGGCCATTTGTGACCCGCAAGATGATATTTTGCGGCCCGCTACATGACAGAAAAGTTTAGTGTTAATGCGCCGGCCCGTTTCCCCCATTCTCATATCTATAACGGGACTCTCCGCGACGGTTTCAGTCGAGTCTCACCGACTAGTCTAATTCTGATTTTTGTAAATGTTATATATATATTTGTATGATGATTATGATGGCAAGAACCGTTTTAAAATCGGAATAAAAGTTTTTATTTTATAACTTTTAATGAGACAAACATGGCAAAGAGTGCGGCTTTGAGAAAAGTTTTTAAATGTAAGTTGGCGGGTAATGCACAACCATAATTGAGTAAATCATAGCAATCTGATACATTATCAAAGGATCAATATTAAAATTGCCGATAGTGTTTACGACTAAATTAAATTCCGAGCCTGTCAGCTTGATCATTTTGTAAATCTTCTTCTTATTCCTTTTTACCCACTCTGGGTCTCTACATTTTTTATACTTCAAAACACTGACAACCACTTTTCAGCTTCTTGCTGACCCTTTAATGTGCAAGATGCCCCGCGCGGGGAACTGAATGGTAAAAACAGACAAGCATGGACATTTTATTTCATTGCCCTCCAACTTCTCTGAAATTTTTAGGTTATTCAAGCGGAACATACGACTTTTTGGGAGTTCCTATCTGTGTGAAAAGCTCTTTTCCATTATGCACTTTAAGAAGTCAAAGTTCAGGGCCAAACTTACTGATGAGCATCTTCAAGCTATAATTGAGGGTCTCAGTTGCTTCCTCACTCAAGCCAAAGTTGCTCAGCTTTGTAAAAAGAAGCGCTGCCAGGTCTCTGGCAACAGTGAGTAGGTGGAAGAAAGTGAATCCCAGTTCTTGAGAACATTTAATGTTTTTATTGTTATTTATAAAGGTTGAGCAGATTGTAACAGTTGTAATCGCTTTTTTGTGGAATACTTGATGCGGCACAGTCTCACTCAGACACTACCTCCTGCAGCCCTTCCTGGTGATTTGAGTTTGAGACCCTTGATCTAATGAATATTTTGGATTTGACCATTTTATTATAAAAGTAATTCAAATTGCTTTACAATTTTTAAAAATTAGTATGGTAGGAGAAACTTTGGGGGGGGGGGGGGGGGGGGGGGTGGGGGAATTAATACAAAATTAACTCTTGAGTGCCTTTGCTTTTATAATATAATTACAACCTAAAACATATACCTACAACAATTATTGTGGCTCTAATATAGCCAATTTTCACGTAAATAAAAGTTATTAAGGCTAAAAAAATATCACCACAATGTTTCGCTGTTTTCGTAATACTAATGCTTTGTGTTTCATTAATAGCTTGCAATATATCACTGTATTGATATTTAACCTAGTAACAACACATTAGTCTTTCCGTTCTGGTGACGTAATTATTTCGTTCGGAGACTAACCTCCCTCACCACAATTGGTGGCAAAAATTATTTTTTTTAACCTGGTCTCTTAAAATTGTTGTTCTGATCATGGTTCTAAAAGATCGCTTAATTTGTTATTAAATATCGCTTTATTTGTTTTTAAAGATTGTTTAGTTTGTTCTTAAAGATCACTTAGTTTGTTCTTAAAGATCGTTTAGTTTGTTCTAAAAGATCGCTTAGTTTGTTCATAAAGATCGGTGAGTTTGTTCATAAAGATCGCTTAGTTTTTTCTAAAAGATCGCTTAGTTTAATCTTAAAGATTGCTTAATTTGTTCTTTAAGATCGCTTACTTTGTTGTTAAAGATGGTTTAGTTTGTTCTTAAAGATCGCTGAGTTTGTTGTTAAAGATCGTTCATTTTTTTAAATGATCACTTTAGTTCTTCTTAAAGATCGTTTAGTTTTTGTGAAAGATCTTTTATTTTTATTTTTTGTTAATGATCGGTTAGTTTTGCTCTTAAAGATCGTTTAGTTTGTTCATAAACATTGCTTAGTTTGTTCTTTGAGATCATTGATTTTGTTCTTAAATATCGCTTAGTTTTTTTATTAAAGATCTTTTAGTTCTTTCTTAAAGATCACTTATTTTTTTGTTGAAGATCGCTTAGTTTTTCATAAAGATTGCTTAGTTTGTTCTTAAAGATAATTGATTTTGTTCCTTAAGATCGATCAGTTTGTTCTTAAAGATCAACAGTTTTTTCTTTAGGATCATTTAGTTTGTTCTTAAAGATCTTTTAGTATGTTCCTAAAGAACATTTAATTTTCTGTTAAAGACCGCTTAGTTTATTCTTATAAATCATTTAGTTTACTATTAAAGATCATTTGTTTTTGTTCTTAAAGATCATTTAGTTCGTTCTTAAAAACATTTTAGTTTGTTCTTTAAGATCGTTTAGTTTGTAATTTAAGATTGCATAGAATGTTCTTAAAGATCGCTTATTTTGTTTTAAAGATCGTTTAGTTTGCTCCTAAATGTCGCTAAGTTTTTTTTTATAAAGATCGCTTTATTTGTTTTTAAAGATCGCTTTATTTGATTTTTAAGATGGTTTAATTTGTTCTTAAAGATCGTTTAGTTTGTTCTTAAATGTCGCTTCGTTTGTTGTTAAATATCGCTTCGTTTGTTGTTAAATATCGCTTCGTTTGTTGTTAAATATCGCTTCGTTTGTTGTTAAATATCGCTTCGTTTGTTGTTAAATATCGCTTCGTTTGTTGTTAAATATCGCTTCGTTTGTT